>JAJEJO010004714.1:164687-248343 GCA_020662805.1 Glaucomys volans | reverse complement strand
ATTTTGATATTTAAAATTTGAGATACAGTTGACAATGGGAATTATATATACTTAACATGTACAACTCAATGATTTGATATATACATACAAATTCTGAAATGATCAACACAGACAAGCTAATTAAAATATCTGTCACCTCCCCCAGTTACTGTTTTTTCTTTTGTGGTGAAAACACTTAAGATGTACTCTCAACAGTACTGTATTGGACACCTGAAATTTGGTAACTCTGGTCACCATGCTGTACAATAGAGGTGAGAACCTTCCATCTTGCTTAACTGGAATTTTGTAACCTTTGTTAGAATTTTACCTCTTTACCTTTGGACCTTCTTTTTGGCTGGATCTGAGAATTAGATTAATAGGAGAGAAGCATCCAAATTTATTTAATGCACATTGTATGTGCCAAGGGAGACTTCATAAACAGATGAAAAACCAAACAAGCATTTCTTATGCATTGAATTGGAGGAAGAATTGAAAACAGTGAAAAAGAAGCTAAATTATAGGGAAGTCTTAATAGATAAGCATTATTTTAGGAATGTTTGCACAGAATTGTCAGGTTTGATTTTGAGTTGTTAATAAGAATGTCGCTTTCCTCTAGTATGAGGAGGTTACCTTTCACATCTCTGGCTTTTAAGAAACAGAGGGCAGAATGCTCTTATTACACCTGCTGTTTTTCAAGTGCCTTTAATTCAACATAGTCAGTATACCTGAGTAGTATATTTTTAACTCCCTCATGATTGACTAATGTTTTATTTAGCTTTTTTTGCTGCTGTGACCAAAGAGACCTGGTGAAAATGTGTGGCAGAGGAAAGCAGCTAGGGACATGGCCCCAGGAAGCAGAAAGAGAGAGCTAAACTCAGCTCACAAAATGTAAATCCCAAAGGCACTCCCCCTGGGACCCAACATCTCTAGCCACACCCTACCTGCCTACAGTTACCACCCAGTTAGTACCTGTCAGGGATTCATGCACTAATTAAGTCTTTTATAACCCCTTTTATAACCCAATACTTTTACCTCTAAATCTTCTTGCATTGTCTCTCACATGAGCATTTGGGAGACACCACTGATCTAAGCCATAAGAAAGAACAACTTATTTACCTCTCCTTTGTAGCTACCATTCCAGTTAACTTACATAAAGTTGACTCTCTTAAATTCCACATATGAAGGAAATGATGTAGTACCTGTCTTTCTGTTTGGGACTTATTTCATCTAGAATAACGTCCTTCAGTTTCATCCATGTTGATAAAATTGGCAGGGTTTCCTTTTATAAAGTCCAAATGATATTCCTGTTTGTGTGTGTGTGTTTGATATGACAGATTTTCTTTATCCATTTAACTGTCAAAGAACAGTCAAATTGTATCCACATCTTGGCTATTGTGAATAAAACTGCAGTGAATATGAACATACAACTTTTTATTTTGACATGTGTTTAAACTTTGAAAAAGCTGCAAGTATAGTAAAGGCATTTAGTTATATTCCTTAATTAGATTCACCAATGATTTATATTTTTTCCTAACTTGTTTTTCATGTCTTTCTTTTATGTGTGCAGGTGATTGTATTTTATTCTAAATCATGTCAAAGTAATTTGCAGATGACATTCCCCTTTTACTCTGAATATCTTACTGTGTATTTCTCAAGAACTAGGATAGTCTCTTAATAGCCATAAAACAATTATCAAAACAAAGCTATGTCCTTGATACAATCCTGATACTTAATTCAGAGTTCATATTCATATTTTATGAGTGGTCTCAATAATGTCTTTCACAGCTGATATGTTTTCCAGTCCAAGAAATAATCTAGAAACATACACTGCACTTAGGTACCCTGTTCCTTTAGTCTCTCTCACTCTGAAACATTTCTATAGGCTTTCATTGTCCTTCATGGACTTGGCTTTTATGAAGAGTAAAAAGACAGTTAATTTACAAAATGCCCCTCAATCTGGATTTTTCTGATGTTTCCTTATGGTAAGACTCAGATAATGCATTGTCTGTCTTTCTTTCTTTCTTTCTTTCTTTCTTTCTTTCTTTCTTTCTTTCTTTCCTTTCTTTTTTTCTTTCTTCCTTTTTCTTTTTCTTTCTTTTTTTTTTTGCAGAACTGAGAGGTGCAGTTCTTCTCATGGCATCATATTAGGGAGTGCAGGATATCAATTTGTCCTGACCTTGGTAATGGCAACTATAATCATACATTTAAGGTGGTACCTGCCTGTAGGGTTTTCTACATTGTGAAATTCCATTTTTGTCCCTTGTTAATAAGAAACTTGTGGGAATATATAAATTTTGAGTGTTATTCTGTTTTTTATTTAACTTTCACCTTGTTAATTCCACTGATAATTTTCTAATACCATCATATTCTTCTCTCTACATTTTGTCATTCAACTACAATGAAAAAATACATTCATGCATGCATATCACTACAAACTCATGGACTTATTTCTTCAATGAGTTAAAATGATTATCATTACCAGCCCCATTTTACCACTGACCTATGTCCCTGGCCTTTTTAGTTTGTTTTAGGACAGAGTCTCACTACTCACTAAGTTGCTTAGGGCCTAGCTAAGGTACTAAGTCTGATCTTGAATGTACCACCCTCCTGTCTTAGACTCTCAAACTGCTGGGATTACAGGTGTGTGCCACTGTGCCCAGCCTCATTACATATTTTGATGTTCAAAGTGACTTAAATTGACCTGTGTGAGTCTCTTATGATGATTTGTTTATCTCTTTGATATTCCTCTGTTGTCCCTTGAGAATTTTCTCATTTTCTATAATGACAAGGTATTTCATTTTCATCTACCTTTCTTAGTCCTGAAAATCAGTCTTTTACTTAGGAAGTCTCGATTCCTTTAGTGGAAGAGGTTTTATAGAAACAAATATTTGACCTCCAGATATTCTCCTTGTGACTGGTGTGTAATTGCTTATAGACTTTCTTAACAGAAAAATAAGGGATGGTAAGAGAAAGTGAATTTATGAGAAAGACAAGCATCATTTTTCCAGATTCATGTGTTGAGAACTTTGTATATGACCTTAGTTTTAAGCATATCAGTTTCTTTGTTGCATTATGTTAAATAAAACAAGCTGTAGTTGATATCAAGGGTTAAACATGGTCTATTTTTCTCTCTGCATTCAGAAATCTGGAAGATATTTTTCTACATGTATTTTGAATCAGAATTTTAGATATATTAAAGAAATGATCCTGAAAATTGTCTTATTTTAAAACAGAAAGTTTGTCTATGGTCCTGGAATTATGAATGGTCGAGTTCAAAATAGAATATAGTTTACATGTCTCAGTAGTTATTTCAAATTTATTCTAGCATATATTCTCCTCTGGAAAGCCATTGTATATTATATATTGAATGATTATATGGCTTTTCAGAGAAACAATGTTTTTATCTATGGTATATAAGCCAAACATTACCTTTTCTGTTCCATAATACTAAGTGCTTATGAAGTCCCATATCCTAATTCTGGGAGGAATTTGATGTCAATATGAAAAACATCTGGCTACAAAAGGAAGTGCAGTTGGCAAGTTGGTTGCTGATCCACAGTTACACAGATGTAAACATTGTGAATGAGACCAAGTTTTATTTTTGCATCATTTTGGTCTCCTACATGTTCTCTGCTTCGATCTGCACTTGTTTTAATGTCATCAGGCAATTTTCTGCCTCCTCTCCAGAAAAATTGATGGCAGTATATTTGTAATGAAACCTCAGGAGCCAATTTTATTTTTTACACCCACGTATTCTCTTCTCACAGTTACTCTATAAATCTTTGTTTTTCTTGTTTATCTAGAGTTCTCTGGCACTATACTGCAAGGACTCCTTAAATTTTCTTCCTACTTAGAAATACTTTTTGCTAGTGGCTCTCCAAGGACCACGAGGGTATCTGGGAAATTTAACAGGTCTATAGAGCAGCAGAAACTTGGCTTGACACATTTAAAGATTTCTAGCAACCAAGTTAATTGGCTTAGAGATAGAAGATCTGGATATATATTGGTAGAGTTGAGAAGTTTGTTATTATTTACTGTTTCTATATTTATATAAACTAGATATCATAACAAATTTCTAGTATCAAGGAAAACACCGATTTTATCATATGCATATAGAAGTGTAATATAAGGATACATTGTTTGCCCAGTTTTGAATGTTAAAGATATAAGCTAATGTCATAGAAAGCCAAGTAGGATTTTTCCTATTTCTTCATAGGAAACAGAGTTTCTAAGAAGAGTAAAGATAATTGTAGACAAATATTTTTAAGGATTTGATAAGAGGCTATTTAAAAAATGAAAAACTTGCCACACTTAATCATTAGCCAAACACTAACCAGTCCCCATTCTGACCATTCCTTCCTGGTTGTAGAGAAAAGGAGGATGGATTTATAAATGATATTCCAGTTCTGACTTCAAGTTTCTTGAACTAGAAGTCTTACTAAAGGTGGTGGGAATAAATTGTGCATGTATTTGTGGAGATTGGAGATAGTTCTCTTGCTCCTAAATCCTTCAGCTTTTATCACCTAAAAACAAAATTAATGACTGTACAACTATCAAAAGCAGGATATTTAAAATTGGTTCAATATTTTCTTTTTTAATATATATATATTTAATTGTTGATGGATTTTTATTTTATTTATTTATTTGTATGTGGTGCTGAGAATTAAACCCAGTGCCTGAGAATCAAACCCAGAGCCTTGCCTGTGCTAGGCAAGTGCCCTATCAGTGAGCCATAACCCCAGCCCTGGTTCAATATTATTTTCTTGTTCATGGTACATATGAAAATTCCATCAATTATCCCCATCATATACTTATTTTTTACTTTCTCACTAGAGTATGGAATGTAGAATCATTCATTGTATTTATTTGTTATATGCCTTTAATCTGAGGTACATTGTCACTATTCTTTTTAAAAAGTTCTTCTATTTTAGGTACGGGTCCCTTATAGAATATCTCCCAGTATAGGGTTGTCTGATGTTACTCAATTAATTTCAACCACTACATTTTTGTAGGAATACCTGAGAAATATTGTGTCCTGCTGAAGGTATCATATAAAAGGTATGTAAGGTCAGATTGTCATAATATTGGTGATACTAATTTGATGTCTTTAAATGCTATGTTCAATTTCACCCTTATGAGGTCACCATTTCTCTTTCACAACTATTAATGAGAGAAACTTTGAAACTCTGTGATATCATGTTCCTTTTCATACTTATGCCCTCAACCATTTTAAAATTCATTGATTTTCTAACTGCATATTTTTTTCTACCACTCTCAATTGACATTCTAACGAAAAGAACAATTCTTATTTCTGTATGGTTCATGGGTCTTTATTTTATTCAAGGGGTTTTAACTCTTTGCTATCAGATTATGTTCAAAATATCCTAGACTGGCCAATTTGAGAACCTTCTAAGTGATATCTGTAGATTTTTTTTGTGTTTCCAGCATTCTTTGGACATTTTTCTGATATTGCTTAACAAGCTGGTCCAGGAAAGACTCACTTTTCCTGTACGTACAATCATCTTTTTTCCAAGAGCTCTGCTTTCCTTTAGTTAAGATTGGCTTTTGGAAAACAAGATCTTGACTTTGTATATGCTACTATGGGTATGCCATTGTTATTATGCCTTTTCAAAGAACAAAGTAGGGGAATGTTCTTCAACAATGCCTCCCCTTTAATATCACTAAAACTAATTTGGGAATTTCTAAGGCATGACATATTGAATAGTGTTAAGGGGAGGCAAAATTCCATATCTATCTTCTTAGGTTCTGGGCTAGTTTCAAGAATTAAATTGACATGAGAAAGATTACCAAGAGGAAATATACAATGTAAGTTTTGTATGATATGAGAGTCCTCATAAAGAAATGAAAATGCAAAGAAGTGGCAACACTTAACATGCTTTTGTATTAGCATGAAGTGTGGCAATTATGGAAAAGTAATGTTGATGGGGAGGCCAAAGGAAGACAAAACATTTTATTTAAACATGGGGTTTGTATAGAATTTTCTCTGCTATCTCCTAATTAAATGTTTCTTTTCTTCTGGTGCAAGGAAATTTTCATCTTCTTTTTTTAGGAAAATAAAGGAGATTAAAATTCTTTCCCTGCATCTGCTATTCTTCAAGTTGCCTTCACTTTAAAGTAATCCTTATGCCAAAGTGGTCTATTTCAGGGTGGCATATTCTGCATTCATTCAAAAGGAGACTGACTAGCCCATCAAAAATTGTCTATTTTTTCTACAGGTAAAATGTCTGCTTCATCCTTAAAGATAGGAGGACAGTAAGACGCCATCTTCCCGGAACACTCCTTTAGTTCCCAGGAACCTGGCCAAGTCAATGGGAGAAAGAGCACATGCCCAGATAAGTTAGAAAGACACTGACTTTCTCTTATGTGTGCTGTGAATTAGTGCCAGTTAGTGTCTTTAGTAGAAAGCTGCTTTACTGTACATACACCCGGACAGCTGCTTTCAGAATTCTGGTCAGACAAGAAAGAAAACAAGTGAATGCTGATGCTGTCACTGCTCTATAGCCTAACTAATCCTCTCTCTCTCTCTGTGCTAACTTTTGTGGGACTGAGGGAGCTGTGGAAAATATCCATGTTGGCTACCACTGGAAACAAAATCATGAGAGAGTAGAGATGGCCTTTTCTAGGGTAGCATCATGAGGGAGAGGAGTAACTACTTGGTGAAGTACCACAGGGACAGAGGTACTCCTGTCCAGCCATCACCACTGAACCATCCCCATGAGTATTTCCGAATACACCTTATGTCTCACCCACCCCATCTCCAGGAGTCCACCTTGGCCACTTGCAACTCTCCCACTGCCTTAGCACAAGTGGGCTGTGGGTATGTTATGTGCACACATGGTGAAATGCTCACATCTTAAATGTACATTTGCTGATTTTTAACAAATTCAGTATACCTATGAAATACAATACACATAATGTTTTCAATTATCCAAAAAAGTTCCCTCCTGCCACTTCCCAGAGGAGATAATTTTAAATTATACTCATATGCATTTTAATTACTGATTGTTAAATTATATTTTTCTAAGATAGAAAAGATGATTAAAATAAGTGATTGGAAAACACAAAATAATTCCATGTGCTGTGTTTCTGAGGAATATGCCTTTACCCAAGGTTTGACTTTAATAACTAATTCTTTTCCTTTCTGAATAAGATGATTGAAACTGAGGAAGGATTCAAGCTTATCTCAGTTTACAAAGTTGCTTTGGATTGTCAATAGGATTAGAAGTTATGGATTTCCATACACAACAACTTGAAAGTTATTTTCATATTCATCTTAAAGAAATCTATACTGGTTCTAATTTTAAAAATCAAAACAAAACAGTATAAAGGTCATTGGTTTAAACTGATTACTATCTTACAAACAACACAGCCTCATTCAATTTTTCACTAACATATCATTTAAGACAGAAAAAGTTTCAAAACTTACAGAAAGCTAAGATAATTTTTATTCAGGTTCACAGATATACATAATAATTGTATTCATCCAGACAAACTCACATTGGGGAATAGAAATTGATTTTAGTTCATAATCCCCCCTTTACCCTCTCATCCTCCTTCCCCCTCATATTCTCCTTCCTCTACTCCTTTTGTTTGTCTGTTAATTTATATATGAATGGTTCTTTATGGTATCCTATCCTTCCCTCTTCCTTTCCTTTATTTTACTCTAGCTTCCACACTTGAGAGAAAACATTAGAAATTTGAGTTTCTCAGTTTGGCTAATTTCACTTAACAGGATATACTTCATTTCCATCTTTTTCCTGGCAAATGCAATAATTTCATTCTTTTCTTTTATGGCAAGTAGAACTCCATTGTGTGTGTGTGTGTGTGTGTGTGTATGTGTGTGTGTGTGTGTGTGCGTGTGTCACAATTTTGTAATCCCTTCATCTATTGACAGCCACCTTGGTTGAATTCATAATTGGGATATTGTGAATTGTGCTGCTATAAATATTGATATGGCTGTACCATTAATAGTATGCTGGTTTTAGATCTTTTGAGAAAATACCAAGGAGTGGGATAGCTGGGTCGTATAGTGGTTCTATCCTTAGTTTTTTGAGGAATCTCCATACTACTTTCCAGAGTGGTTGTACTAGTCTGCAGTCCCACCAACAATGTACAAGTGTGCCTTTTGCTTTTATTTCAGCACAAGATGAAACTCAGTTTTGCTTCATGAAATAGTGTGGTAGATATTACCAATTCTTCACTCCCTTTGTATAATAGAATTATCAATTCACTTCTCTATTTGACTTTGTAGTAGGTAACTTCCACTAGTATGGGCAGAGTATATTTTCCTGCCCTATTTGTTTTGTACTTGGCCTATATAACCTGCCTTGAGCATTAGAATGCGAACAGATAGGACAGTGAAGAATTTCCAACCCAAGATCTTAAAAAGTACACTCTGTTTCCAAGTTGCTGCTCTATTCTCCCACCCATCACCCTGACATGCCCAAATTTCAAGGGGGGTAGGAAATGCATGGAGCACACCTTAAGCAAATCTACCCCACCAACCAACAGAAAAAGGAGCAAGCACAATAGATGTTCATTTAAGTCACCGAGATAGTGGCTTTGTTGTTTGACAGCAAAGACAGACTAATGGACAGAGATTGCCTGGAAATAAGGCATAAGGCTGCCAAACAACTTCTGATGGAGGAAAATGGAGTATTTTCTTGATAAGGAGGATGGTGTACTCTTTACCCTGTTCTTTTCAGCCCTCATTGTTGTATCCAGGCAAAGATATCAAATAAACAAAACAACATAGAATAACTCTTTAAATTGTTGGAAAGGACTCTTGGGTAGTTTTGGATGTTCTAAAAAATACATGTATACCAGAAATATGTGACTTCAGATAAACTGCAACATGGAGATTTTGCTAACAGTGTGTTCTAGGAATAGTAATTAGTTGTATTTTATATCAATCAGTGTAGAAAGTCATATAACAGGAGTAAAAAATGGCTCTATAGTAGAAATCAAACTAGTTAAATCTAATTAAAGACAAATAATTGGACTGAGTTGGGAGATATCAATTTGTATTCTAGCTCATCTGTAAGGAGACATTATATGAAGGAAGAGATATGGAGATCAAGAAAAATGAATTCAGTGTTTTCTGTTGGCAAATACTAATTCTAGATGACTTTCTTGACTGATGATAAACGCATAGAAAAAGTAACACAAAACATAAGGCTCATGAATAAAAATTGTGGTGGATTATGAGGCACAATATTGGAAAAGCACTCCATAAAGTCAAAGGAAGAAATCACTTTAGTTTGATTTATCCTGAAATACAAGAGTTTTTAGAAAACCATTTGATAAATTCAGTAAAAAAGAGAAGAAATTCATAAGCATGAAGAGGTAATAATTAAATGTATAATGCCAAATAATTAGAAAAATATAACAAGATAATACATAGATAAAAGGTAAAATAAAATCTTGAAAATATTTAATACTATGACTATTTTGGGGAGCACTGCATAACTTAAAGTGTTCATATGATCAAATATTTAGGTGGTTTCAAAATTTTGAATTATAAAAAAAAAAAAAAATTTTGATTAATTTTTTAATGAATAAAATTTTCCTATTTTGATTATGTCTTTAGATTATTTTCCAAATATTAGATATTTTGGCCCCAAATTCTTATGAGATGCTATGAGATTTCAAAAGATTTGCTCATCTTATACTGTCTCCTTTTCAAATGTAAACAAATTGTTTTCTAAAGTATTCTCTTGATTTTCAGTATCATTAAGGGTGCGATTTATTGGGCTTTAGCCAGAAATGAGCATTTTAATTGTTTAAGCTTAGAAATTTAATATAATTACAGCAATCTGTCAATGTTTTCTGGAACTATTGGAACAAACTTCTACTATGCAGCTCAGATGCAATGGCCTATAATGGCTAAGGATCTCTATTTGTGTCAGATTACAGAAGAGACAATTTGGAGAAAAATCTAAATCCTAAATTCTATTAGTTTTAGATTGCATTGAGTAATACCCCAGACCATTTTATTCATGTGTCAGTGAATTCCTGACATATAACTTAAGGTTGTTTGACTTGAGACAGTTTGAGTTGGATTTTTGTGCTTATCGCAGAATGGTGTATTCTTAGTAACAAATAGGTAAATGATTATTTTTATTTCTTTCTGAGGTACTGAATAGATTTGCAAACACTTAATATTGTCCTTAATTGTAAATTGTGGTAATAACATTGTCACAGCAAGGCTATTTATGCCTAAGTATGTATTGACAATCTAAGTTTTCATGACTTTGATAATAAATAACCATATAAAAGCTCTCTGAGGAACTTGAAGTGCCCTTTCACATTGGAAACAAATTCAAAACCTATCTTTTGGAATATTTTTGATATTTTTGTATGGTATACTGTGTAACTAGTGCATGACTGCTTAGTAATAAAATACATGCATATTTTTCCCTTTTATGTAAAGACATGTAGGAAAGTAAATATAAACTTTGTCTCTGACGAGCACAGAAATACATGTTGTTTCTTTAGCAGCAAGTTTAGTTTTGTTACTTCCATTCACTATTTTGGTAAATAATTCTATTCTATCATTTATTTTCAGAAAATAGTTTGTTTCGTTACTTTTGTTTGTTAGAATGACCTAGGAGCATAAAGAAAGTGTCAGATATATGGTTGTATTTGTGTGATGTTTATGATTTTTTTCAGCTATTTCTATTTTTTTTTTGTTCAGAGAAATATTTTGATTGCTGTTTCAGAATTCCTGAATCATTTAGATCACAGATACACTTGCATATTCAGTTGTACTCATTACTTTTGCACAAAATCCTTTCAAATGGAATACTCATAAAAATGTGTCTCCAATGTCGGTGCCTTGAAACACTGAATATTGCAATGCATGCAGAAGAACAAACCGTTCTTTCAAACATAGAGCACTTCTCTTTCTTAGATCTATGAATTTTTTAGCTGAACAGAACAATGACTATTGAGCAAGAAAACGAGCTTCTGTGTAATTTTGATCATGTTCCTTTTACCACCTTCTTGTCAATCAAGGATCAGCAAACTTTTTGTGAAGGCTCAGATAATGAATACCATAGCCTTTGTGGGCTATTGGATCTTTGTACCAATTACTTATTTCTGTTATTGCAGAGTAAAAGCAACCATAGTCAATATGTAAATAAATTTGCATAGCTGTGTACCAAGAAAACTTTATTTTCAAAACTACACAGTGTTGTGCATTTGGTCCACAAGCTATAGTTTTCCAACTCCTTTTGTAGACAGGTAATTTTCTCATGGGCAATGTACTTAGGAGACATTACTAGATGATGATGATATGCTTTAGTTATTGTGATTCTAAAAGACTTCAAGTGTCTATAATCTTTGCCCTCATGACAGTATTGTGAGACTTTTCCTTTGTAAATACAAAATTTGTAGATAGATAACATATTTAGTAATATAAAATAATTTAGCTTACCTTGATTTCTGGCAAGCTAGAAATTTTTACAAAAATAATAAAGTTCTGAAAGTTTTAAGAAACTACTTTTATGTGACATGTAAGAGGACAGTTATAGACAAAGTAGCTTAAATTGAGAAATAGGAATTTTACAGATACACTAACATTATTTTTTCTTCTTCAACCCTTTATTCATAAGAAGTAGTCTGGAGAGGTACAAAACAGTGCAACTAGTGTTAAAATTTGGATCTAGAATATTTTGAAGTCTTGATCCCCAGATGGCATGTTATTAGGAGACAGGACCTACTTGGAGAAAGTAGATCATTGGGAACATCATTTAAAGGGTTTATCTTGTCCCCAACCCCTCTCTCTTTCCCTGCTTCCAGCTGCCATGAGGATGAGGTATCAATTGTGTTTATCAGACTCCTCTACCATGATATTCAGCTTCACCTCAGGCCTAGAAACAATAGAGCCAGATGACTGGTCCTAATCCTCTGAAACTGTGAGTCAAAGTCAATCTTTTCTCTATTAAGTTGTTTTTGCTCAGGTGTTTGGTTACAGCAATAGAAATATAGTACAACTTGCAATCAACTTGTAAGTCAGCTGATCAGAGAAATATGCACATTGAATCACCAAAAGTCATTTTTAGGTTGAGTACTGTATTTGTTCCCATGAATTCTGTAAGAAATTACTACAGTAAGTATGGTTTAAGGCAATAGAAATTTATTCTCTCACAGTTCTAAAAGCCAGTTATCAGAAATCAAGGAGTTGACAGGATCACACTCCATGTATAGGATTTGGGAGTGAATTTATTCCTTGCTTCTTGCAGCTTCTGCTGGTTGCCAGCTTCTCTTGACATGAATTGTACAAATTCAGTCTGTGCTTTCATTTCTATTGTGTGTGTGTGTGTGTGTGTGTGTGTGCACATAAAATCTTCCTTGGCCTCCATCTTATAAGGACATGTGAAGGCTGTTAGTATCCACATACAAAATTAAGGAAAATTTCATCTCAATATCTTTGATTACATATGCAAAGTTCATTTTTCCAAAGAAGATAACATTTGCAGATTCCAGTGATCAGGCTGTGGACATACTTTTAGAAGTCCTTACCAGCCTATGACAGGTGTAATGCCCTTCTGAGTCAACATGTGGTGCTACCTCATAGTCCTGAATCCTCCCTAGGGTAGATGAGACAGCTCTGGGGAGAAAATGTTCTATAATATCACATTTAAATTGAAGCTGACTTGGTTCCGCTTTCCAGATCAGGGTATGTAAAATTGTTTCTGTTTGTATATGGGTATTAAACTTAAGGGATTCAACATGATATCAATTCCTGTATTCTGGCAAAAATAATAAATAAAGAGGAAACAAATAAATCAAAGGCCATTGGGGAAAAACACAAGGAAATTACTTTGTTGCAAAGACACTTAAAAAAATAGATTCTATGTCTTTAAAATTTTTGAAAAATACATTGTTCAGAGAAGACAATGCAATAACAGAATGATTCAAAATGTGAACAGAAAGCAGAGCTCCAAAGACATTGGAGATTATGTTAAAATCATCACCAAAACTGAATTGCAGATAAAGTCAATTATGGTGAAAGATTTGAGGGAAAGAATATCATCAACAAAATTTAAAAGATAAATGGACATGATAGAAATAAATAAGAATAGCTGTGAAAGACAAAAGTTCCAACATACACGTAATCGTTACTTTAAAAAATTACAAATGGAACAGGATTAATACTTAAAGATTAAAGAATATTTGTCTTGAGTAAAGATAATCTTTAATTATAACCTAAAATGGCACTTTTTTTAAAAATGATAAGCTCATTAAGAAAAACAAAGCAAATCATGGTGAAGTTATTAAATTCAAGGACAAAATAGAACTTTGTAAGCATTTTAGTTGGATAAAAAAAAATTCAACTACAGGAAGAAAAACATGGTGGCCACAGGCACAAGTAATAAAGTGTCAAAATGTTATTTAAAATATCTACTACGGACATAGTCCTCAAAGTGTGGTCTGGATTACATAAGGATATTTGCAAACATTTGCTTGGCTCATAAGGTCAAAACTCATTCTACAAAAACACTAAGATAACATTTGTTGTTTTACCTTTTGTTTTCTGTGGAAGTTTTCTAAAGAATTTGTATTTGATATTAAAGAGATTGATGAAGGAGAGTATGTTCATGTTAAGCTGGACATTATATCTTTTCAAGAATGAAAAGCAATGTCACTATTTTTTGTTTAGAAAAATATAATTATTTTAATAAAATACATTGTTCATATTAACATGTGATAGGCCTATTATTTTGAAATGAATAATTAGCTAAATCTTTAAAACATTTTTAGTTTTAGTAGGTACATGTAAGTAAAGTACATAATCCAAGGTTGTTTACGACCCTCAATAAATTTTGAGAATGTATAGCAAAAGATTTGCTATTGTTCTACAGGGTTCTTAAAACAAAAAGTATAACAGCCTACTAAATTTCAGTATATACAAAAATATACAAAACATTCTGCACCTTCAATTAAGCATGTTTTATTTAAAAGCTAACAAAATCTCATAAAAACAACATACCCAAACCTAAGAGATTTAGCTAAGGATATATGCTTAGGAAAAAATCCACAGATTTACGCACATATTAAAAATCAACATTTTGCAATCATTTTTAATTGGAAGAGAAAAAATGAAAGAAAATAGTAGAAAGTAGCAAAAATATTAAACCGCAAATTAGTTATAAAATTGAAAAAAATACAATAGATAAATTTAAAAGCTTATTCTTTGGTAGTGAAGGAATCCCAAAACTAGCATGATAATATGAAGGGTAAACCTCTAAGTGCTAATCAGCATAAAAAGGAGGATACGCAAATAAAATAACTAATTGAAAATCAACAGATACTTAGGAAAGTCAGAAATTATAGATATTGAACCAGGGGGTGCTTAACCACTAAGTCAGTTTCCCAGTCCTTTTTGTATTTTGATTTTGAGACAGGGCCCTAAGTTGCTTAGGGCCTCATTAAATTGTTGAGGCTGGCTTTAAACTTGGAATTCTCCTGCCTCAGCCTCCTGAACTGCTGGGATTATAGGCATGCACCACCATGCTTGGCTAAATTGGATGACTTTTAATTCAACTGCAAATTAACATAATTGAACTGGTATAAGAAAGTGTTTCAATCAGCAAAATGACATGTAAGATATCAATGAAGTTCAATACTTTTCACCAGACAAGGATTTTGATAGATTCAAATATTTGCTCAGGTGGATTGGTAAAATTTACTTCCAAAAACATTGAAACTTTTAGTAAATATAAAGAAGGATAGGTTTGAAATTCTAAAAAGTGAGCACTTTACTGAAACTAAAATCAGACAGACTATATTAAAGTATTAAAGCCTAGATAAATAATACTTAGCTAAATATGTGGTTTCATTGTATGATAGAGCATTTAAAAGTGAAGAAAAAATGTGATTTAAAAACTAGTATTAAGGTTTTGCTTGTTTTGTGGTTTGTTTGGTTAGGGCTTATCTACCACCCAGATCCTTCTTAAATTAAAGATGGTGCTATATTCAAGGGAAAATTTTTAAAAAATAGTATTATGACAATTGGCTATTCTTTGGGGGGGATTTGTTTCTATTTTAAATGTGTTTTACAAACAAACAGAAAACTCCTGATTGAACACATAAAGGTAAAATGAAAAATATGGAAGAAAAGATGTAGGATTTAGATAGTCTCAACAAATACAATATAAAGGTCATAAATTTCAGAAGTATTTTAATATAAATATACAGTGCTTCTCACTCAAAATATAACCTTTAAAAGTTGAAAGAGAAGGATTCAAGAAAACTGAATAGAAGTGCTCTGTTGTGACTCTGCCACAGTGAAGAATCAGGGCAACAAAGAAAATGATGTGTGTGTGTGTGTGTGTATACATATATATATATATGACATATAAACATATGTGTGTGGATATACACAAATATATATATACAAATATGTATGTGTGTATGTATATGTGTACACATATGTGTATATATGTATGTGTGTATATATATGATTTTTTTTTGACAGTACTGGAGATTGAATTTAGGGATACTCTATCACTGAGCTGTATTCCTCGTCTTTACTTCTTATTTTGGAAGCCTGTGTTCATTGCAAGTTTGTAGCGCTACCTTCATGAACCACTGCAGTCTATATTACTGAGGCACTCATTGACAGTGCTGACATTAATTAAAACTGAAGAATTCACACAGATACTACACTATGGGGCTCACCTACCACCAAAGCCAAAGCCCTCATCCAAATGAAACCTTGAATCCCATCTAAATGGGAAAAAAAAAAAAAAAAATCTTTTCCTATACAAGTTACTCCAGGAGAGACATGAGACCCAGACCAGCACAGCCGCAGAAGACTTCTGTGCCTGGGAGTCCCAACCCAGCACAGTTGCATGAGACTCCTGCTGCCAGAGAGGGCAGGCCCAGAGACAGACACCAGGCCTAGTCCAGCACTTCTGGGAGACACTCCTGCACTGGGGAGGCCTGGCCCAGAGGCCCAGGCCCAGCCCAGTCTGAATGTAGCCCTCAGTCTAGCACCATGCTGCTGTTGACCATCTATCAACAAGTGGGGGTCCCTCTGCTCACTATCAGGGATTATACCCCATGGGGAGGCCACCATAACTAGAGAGGCAGCACCCTTCTTGGGATACCACATTATCAAGTTTCTCCCAGGCAGCAGGCTACTGAAGACTAGGAGGTTTGAACAGTAGGTATAATTTTATTATAGATTTTTTTATTAGTAGTAATATTATGATTATTCCTATTATATCTACTATTTCTACTTTTCTTTTATTAATATTTTTCTCACCTTCTCTATATTCCTCTTATCTGTCTGTCTTTGTGGAGACTCTCCATTTTCTCATGCTAACAACCAATTTCTTTTAATTCCACTTTCACTACTCATATGACATGGTACCTCTATACACACACTTCTTATCTCATTAACGTTATATTCTACATCCCTCTCCATCCTCTTTGTCCACCATTAGAAATTGTGGTCCTTATTGCAAACCTATTGAGTAATAAATGAACTCAAAATTTCTGTTTACTAAGGCAATATGGTTAACATCTTAAAAGGGAGTATTTGAGTTAAGGATGCATATTGTTTGTATAGTGTACTGCTAATATTGATCTCTCACTTCAAGGTGAAGTATTGGAAACCTGCAGGGACACTATAAGTCTATAGGAGAAAAACTGCAATACCTCAGGTTAGCACTGCTAGAGGGGAAGATACATGAACAACATGAGAAAACACTGGAAGAAAGTGTTCCAAACAAACCTAGATGTTACATCAATAGAATCCAATGAGAGAATGGCAAAAGAAATGTCAGAAAGGCAGTTCAGAATGCACATAATTAAAATGATCAGAGAAGCAAATGATGAGATAAGAGAGCAAATGCAGGCAATGAATGATTTCACCAATCAACCATTAAAAGAACTAATGCAGGAAGCAAAAGATCATTTCAATAAAGATATAGAGATTCTGAAAAAAAAAGAAATCCTTGAAATGAAAGAAACAAAAAACCAAAGTAAAAACTCAATAGAAAGCATAACCAACTGGCTAGATCACCTGAAAGACAGAATCTCAGACACTGAAGACAAAATATTTACTCTTGAAAACAAAGTTGACCAGAGAAGATGGTAAGAAATCATGAACAGAACCTACAAGAATTATGGGATATTATGAAAAGACCAAATTTAAGAATTATTGGAATTGAGGAAGGCGCAGAGATACAAACCAAATGAATGAATAATGTATTTAAGGAAATAATATCAGAAAATGTCCCAAATCTGAAGAATGAAATGGAAAATCAAATACAAGAGGCATACAGGACACCAAATGCACAAAATTACAACAGATCCACAACAAGGCACATTATAATGAAAGTACCTAACATACAAAATAAAGATAGAATTTTAAAGGCTGTGAGAAAAAAAAAGCAGATTACATTCAGCCAGACCCTAAAGCTAGAAGGGCCTGGAACAACACATTTCAAGATGAAAGATAATGGATGCCAACTAAGAATCTTATACCTAGCAAAACTTACCTTCAGATTTGAAAACGAAATAAAATCCTTCTATGATAAACAGAAACTAAAAGAATTTACAAATAGAAAGCCAGCACTACAGAACATTCTCAGAAAAATATTCCATGAAGAAGAAATGAAAAATAATAATGTAAGTCAGCATAGGGAGAAACTACCCTAAAGGAATAGCCAAAGAAAGGAAAAACCAAGTCAAAACCAAAAATAAGCAAAAATGACCAGGAATACAAGTCATATCTCAATAATAACCCTGAATGTTAGTGGTCTTAACTCATCAATCAAAAGACATAGACTGGCAGTTAGATTAGAAAGAAAGACCCAACAATATACTGCCTTCAAGAGACACATCTCATAGAAAAAGATACCCACAGACTAAATGTGAAAGGATGGAAAAAAACATATCATGCACATGGACTCTGTAAAAAAGTGAGGGTATTCATCCTCATATCAGTTAAAGTGGACTTCAAGCCAAAATTAGTTAGAAGGGATAAAGAAGGACATTTCGTACTGCTTAAGGGAAGCAGAAATCAGCAAGTCATAATGATCATAAATGTGTCCCCCAAAATGGCACATCCATGAACGTCAAACCAATCCTTCTGAATTCCAGGAACCCAATAGGTCACAACACAGAAATACTAGGTGACTGTAACACACCTCTCTCACCATTGGACAGATCTTCTAAGCAAAAATTGAACAAAGAAACCATAGAACTCAATAAAACAATCGATAATTTAGACTTAACAGACATATATAGAATATTCCACCCATCAACAAGTGAAAACACTTTCTCCTCAGCAGCACATGGATCCTTTTCTAAAATTGACCATATGTTATGCCACAAAACTACCCTTAGCAAATACAAAAAGATAGAGATACTACCTTGCATTCTATCAGATTATAATGGAATGAATTAGAAATCAATAATAAAATAAAAAACTATTCCAACACCTGGAGATTAAATAATACACTTTTGAATGATGCATGGATAACAGAAGACATTAGGGGGAAATAAAAAATTCTTAGAGGTAAACAAGAACAATGATACAACATATCAAAATCTCTGGGACGCTATGAAAGCAGTACTAAGAAAATTACATGGAGTGCATTCAATAAAAGGTGGAAAAGTCAAAGCCTTAGAAAAAGAAGAACAGATCAACACCAAAAGTAGTAGAAGACAGAAAATGATTAAAATCAGAGTGCAAATCAATGAAATTGAAACAAAAGAAACAATTCAAAAAATTGACAAAACAAAAAGTTGGTTCTTTGAAAAAATAAAGAAAATTGATAAAACCTTAGTCACCCTAATGAAGATGGGAGAGAAATCTCAAATTACTAAAATTTGTGATGAATAAGGAATCATCACAACAGACAGTATTGAAATACAAAACATAATTAGAAGCTATTTAGAAAATCCATACTCCAACAAAACAGAAAATGTTAAAGACATCAACAGGTTTCTAAAGACATATGATCCACCCAAACTGAATCTGGAGGACATACAAAATTTAAATCCATCAATTTCAAGCAATGAAATAGAAGACGTCTTCAAGCCTTCCAACCAAGAAAAACCCAGGACCAGATGTATTCTCAGCCGAGTTCTACAAGATCTTCAAAAAAGAGCTCATTCCAATATTCCTCAAACTATCCCATGAAATAGAGGAGGAGGGAACCCTTCCAAATTCATTCTATGAAACTAATATCACCCTCATACCAAAACCAGACAAAGACACATTGAGGAAAGAAACTTTCAGACCAATATCCCTCATGAACATGGATGCAAAAATTCTTAACAAAATTTTAGCAAATGGCATACAAAAACATATTAAAAAGATAGTGCATCATGATCATGTGGGTTTCATCCCAGGGATGCAAGGTTGGTTCAACATCTAGAAATCAAAAAATGTAATTCTCCACATCAACAGACTTAAAGTTAGGAAATGCATGATTATTTCAATAGATGCAGAAAAAGCATGTGGTAAAATACACCACCCCTTCATTCACAAAACACTAGAAAAAGAAATAGTAACAGTATTCCTCAACATTGTAAAGGCTATCCATGCTAAGCCCACGGCCAACATCATTCTAAATGGAGAAAAATTGAAACCACTCCCCCTAAAAACTGGAACAAGGTAGAAATGCCCTTTTCACCACTTCTATTCAACATCACCCCTGAAATTTTAGCCAGTCAATTAGACAGATCAGAGAAATGAAAGGGAAACAAAGAGGAAAAGAATAACTCAAATTTTCCCTATTTGCTGATGACATGATTCTATATTTAGAGGAGCCGAAAAATTCCAACAGAAAACTTCAGAACGCATAAATGAATTCTGTAAAGTAGCAGGATATAAAATCAATGCTCACAAATCTAATGCATTTTTATTCATAAGTGATGAATCCTCTGAAAGAGAAATTAGGAAAACTACTCCATTCACAATAGCCTCAAAAAAATAAAATACTTAGGGCTCAGTCTAATAAAAGAAGTGAAAGACCTCTACAATGAGAACTACAGAACACTCAAGAAAGAAATGATAGAAAACCTTACAAGATGGACAGGTCTCCCATGTTCTTGGATAGGCCAAATTATATTGTCAAAATGGCCATACTACCAAAAGCACTATACAAATTCAGTGCAATTCCAATTAAAATCCCAATGATGTTCCTCATAGATATAGAGAAAGCTATGATGAAATTCATTTGGAAGAATAAGAGATCCAGAATAGAAAAAGCAATCCTTAGCAGGAAGAGCGAAGCAGGGGATATCACAACACCAGAACTTCAACTACACTACAGAGCAATAGTAACAAAAAAGGCATGGTATTGGCATCAAAATAAGCAGGTAGACTAATGGTACAGAAAAGAGGACACAGAGACAAACCCACATAAGTACAGTTTTCTCATACTAAACAAAGTGCCAAAAAACATACAATGGAGAAAAGATAGCCTCTTCAACAAATGGTGCTGGGATAATTGGAAATCAATATGCAGCAGAACGAAATTGAACCCCTATCTCTCACCCTGCACAAAACTCAACTCAAAGTGGATCAAGGACCTAGAAGTTAAACCATATATATACCCTGCACCTAAGAAGAAGAAAAGAAGGTTCAAATCTTCATCATGTCAGCTTAGGACCAGACTTCCTTAACATGACTCCCAAAACATAAGAAATAAAAGCAGGAATCAATAATTGGGATAGATTCAAACTAAAAAACTTTTTCTCAGCAAAGGAAACAATCAACAATGTGGAGAGAGAGTCTACAGAGTGGGAAAAAAATCTTTGCCACACACACTTCAGATAGAACACTCCAGAATCTATAAAGAACTCAAAAAACTTTACACCATGAATACAAATAATCCAGTCAATAAATGGGTTAAGGAAATGAACAGACACTTCACAGAAGAAGATCTACAAGTAACCAACAGATCTATGAAAAAATGTTCAACCTCTCTAGTAATAAGAGAAATGCAAATCAAAACTACCCCAAGATTTCATCTCACCCCAATTAGAATGTCTATTATCAGGAATACAAGCAACAATAAGTGTTGTTGAGGATGTGGGGAAAAAGGTACACTCATACACTGCTGGTGGGGTTGCAAATTAGTACAGCCACTCTGGAACGTGGTGTGGAGATTCCTTAGAAAACTTGGAATGGAACTGCAATTTGACCCAGTTATCCCACTCCTTGACCTGTACCCAAAGGACTTAAGATCAGCATACTACAGTGATGCAGATACATGAATGTTTATAGCTGCTCAGTTCACAATAGCTGAATTGTGGAACCAACCTAGATGCCCTTCCATAGATGAATGGATAAAGAAACTGTGGTGTATATAAACAATGGAATATTATTTGGCCATAAAGAAGAATAAAATTATGGTATTTGCAGGTAAATGGATGGAGGTGGAGAATATCATGGTAAGTGAGATAATCCAATCCCCAAAAACCAAAGGCTGAATGATCTCTCTGATAAGTGGATGATGATAAATAATAGGGAGTGGGAGGGAGGCAAAAATGGAGGATGGATGGATTGTATAGAGGAAAAAGAGGGGTGGGGAGGGGACTGAGGGAAGGAAAAAATAACAGAATGACACAAGCATCATTACCCTATGTACATGTGTGATTACACAAATGGTGTGACTCTACTTTGTGTACAACCAGAGAAACAACAGTTGTACCCCATTTGTGTACGATGAATCAAAATTTAAAAAAAGTGCTACTCCAGAACATCAGAAGAGGTGACTATTAACACTAAACATATAGACATCAACATAGGAACAGAACAAATAGGAAATATGACACTTCCAGAGGAAAACAATTCCCCAGAAATCAATTTCAAACTGAAGGAAATCTATGAAATTTCTGAAAGAATAATTCAAAATAATGATTCTAAGGAAACTGGGTGCAATTCAAAAAACAATACAAAGAAATGAGGGAAAACAATTGAGGGTATACATGAGAAATTAACCAATGAGACATAAATCATTAAAAAGAATGAATCAGAATGTTGAAAGTAAAAAGTTCAACCAATGGAATAGAATATATATATATATGATTTATGGTTTCCACAACAGACTAGAACAAGCATAAAAAGGAATTTCTGAACTTGAAGACAGTTCTTTATAATTAATCTAGTCAGACACCCACTCCCACACCCCACCCCAGTGAAAATAAAGAAGGATACAAAGAATTAAAAAGAGTGAAAAAAATCCTACAAGACACATGAAATGCCATTGAGCAAACAAGTCAAACAAATATTCACATTTTGGTAATTTCAGTATGAGGAAAATAAGATCATTTCATGAATAGATGAAAAATTCCCCAATGTAAGAGATATGGGATCAAGGTACAAGAAGTTAAAAGGACTCCAACTTGATTCATCTTAAAAAACCTTCACCAAGGTGTATTATAGTCTAAATGTTGAAAGTACAAGACAAAGAGGATTCTATAAAACAGCATGAGAGTAGTGGCAAATCACATAAAATGTATGTCCATTGTATAGATAGCAGATTTCTCAGAAGACCAGAAGGAAATGAGATCATATATTCAAAATCCTAAAAGAAACAGTGGCCATGCATATAATAAAACATCTCGCAAAACTATGTATCATAAATGAAGAAGAAATAATGTCTTTCCCAAATAAGTAATAACTGAGGGAGTTCATTACCACCACACCAGCTACACCACCACACAAATTCTATCTAAACAAATGTTTATGGGAGTCCTACACTGGAAGCAAAAGAACAATAATCACCATTGTGAAAACACATGATTATACAAAACTCAGTTTTACAATAGATGGATGAAAGACAACTACCAAATCACAGAAATAAATAACAAAACAGGTAGACAGGAAATAAGAATATACAAAACAAATGCAAAACAATTTTCAAAATGACAGGAGGAAGTTGATATCTATCAACAATAACCTTTAAAGTAAATGGATCAGTGGAGAAAAGATGGTCTCTTGTTAAATGGTGTGGGGAAATTTGGATATACACACACAGAATAAGGAACATAGATCCTGTCCTCTCACTACACAAAAATCAATTCAAGATGGACCAAAGACCTAAATATAAAATCTAATACTATGAAATGATTACAGGAAAGCCTAGGAGAAGCAACATGCACTTCAAAACACTGGTGTAGGCAATGACTTTGTATATAGAGCCCCCAAAGCACAGGCAAAAATATCTAAAAATAGACAAAGTGGGATTGAAGTAGGACAGAAGAGGCTGGACACTAGAGAAATTTTCAGGAAGCAGGTTTATTGACTGCAGGGTCCAGAGAGGCTATTGGTTAGCCTCAAACATTTTTCTCTTGACAATAAGTCTAGAAATTCTTTGAACTTCATACGCAGTGGCGGGGAGGGGTTTGGAAGTTCACAAGACAAGTGCTTTCTGTTTCATTCTCTAGACCAGTCACAGGTTTCACAGTTTTTTCCAAGAAAACAGAGATAATATCTTTTTGTACAACAACCTTGCAGACGAACTCTATCACACCTTTTGTGTGCAAACCTGGCGTTTACAAGAAAGAAGAAACTACCAACCACAATAACCTCTGTAGATGTCCTGCTGATCTGACAAGAGGAGAAACTTAATTATGACAAGGGTCTTTTGAGTGGAGGGTCTCTGGCCTGCTTCAGAATTATATCAAACTAAGAAGCTTCTACACAGCAAAGGAAATAATGAACAAAGTTAAGTGACAACCTACAGATGGAAGAAAATATTTTCTACTTACTCATATAAAAGGAACTAATATTCATAATATATGACACCAAAATAAAATATCAATAAACTTATTAAAAATGGACTAAAGATTTGAGTAGATATTGCTCAAACAAGACATACAAATTGCTATGAAGTATAGGAAAAATACTCAATCTCACTAATTGTCAATAAAATGTAAATGAAACCAAAATGGGGTATAATTTCACCCCAATTGGAATGGCTATCATCAAAAATATTAAAAGTGAAAAATGCTGATGATAATTCTGAGAAACAAGAATTCTCATATCCATTATGGAAAACAGTATGAAAATTTCTCAAAAAAACTAAAACTACTACATTATTCAGTGACTCTACTATTGGATATATATGAAGATGAAATCATTATACCAAAAATGTATGTGTACTCTCATGTTTATTACAATCTGTATTTCAAAATGACTAGAAAAGAGAAGTATGAAATTCCTGAACATAAAAATGATCGTCATTTGAAAAGACAGAAATGTATATTACTCTTATTTACCACATCTTATATACTTGTTTGGAAGAATAGTGATGTAGCCCCAAAAGATGTACAAATAAGTCTCAATAGGAGAGTTTTCCTCACTCCACAGACTAGGTCACGTCCCCATTTTAAATGTTCTCAGCACAGTATGTTTTTCCTAGTAGTTTTTATAGTAATTCTATCTAAGTAATTTGTATGTAATTATCAAATATATAAAATATTAATTATATAGTTATAAGTAGTTTAATATTTATCTTTTTCCTCTCATTAAATTTCAATCTCCCTAAAATCCATTGTTTGTCATTGCTAGATACTCAGCAACAATAAACTGGAATTTATTTATTCATTGATCTTATGATTATTCGATCTTCATAGTATGAGTTACGTGGTGTTCATAACAGACAACCAAATAATATTTTTGAATGAATAAATTCAGAGATGAATGAATGAAGTCCTATAGAAGGGCTTAATTCTACAGGGCGAAATCTAATGAGAAAGTAATTTATAATTGCAGTTTTCTACTGTATAAATTGCTTGTTAAAGCAATTCCAAGTGTGGGTATTAAGAAGGGTGAATTTAAGTAGGGAAAGCTAACTTTGAACAGAAGTGATGATTTGGAGAAAAAAGTCATGAATATAGATTGAATGACTGTGGGGTGGTTAGCCCACAAAAGGAAATGTTATTACTAAAATCACTCTTCACAGGATCTAGCTACAAACTACGACAGCAAAAGAAGTGGAATTGATGGCCTTAATTGAACCAGGAATAATACTTCTGTCAAGCTTCAAACCATAAACACATATGTGCCACTAGATGGGATTCTTGGGGACTGGGGCTCACAGCACAATTCTTAGGAATGAAGAATCACTATACTTCTGAGCTTCTTAGATAATTAAAGTTTAGCAGTAAGAAAAAGCTCTGGGTTACTACTCGGGGAAAATGACACTACCCCACTATAAAAAAAATTGTGAAAAATGAAAGGATAAAAAGACACATTTTCTTAATATAGAAAAAGCTGTTAAAAATAAGTAAAAATTGCTATGAGCTCAAGGATATTAAAGCAAAGAATTTGAACACCACCTCACAGAAATAAAAACTACAGTGAAAAGTGAAAAATGCTTTCTTTTCCCATTAGTATTAAGACTAATGAAGATAAAAATTTATTTATTGTTTTCATGATATTGTCAATAATTTATATAATCCAATAGGCCAAGAATTAATATATTCAACCAGTTGTTCCACAAAATTGTACAGAGAATATAATCATGAACCAGATCTGTATAGGAAATTTTTATCTAGAATGGTATGATAGGCTGAAAAATGGCTCCCCAAAGATATTCACGTCTTAATCCCTGGGACCTATGAATATCCTACTTTCCATGGTGTAAGGGATATTGCAAATGTGAGTAGTTAATGATCTTGAGATGGAGGAATCCTGTATTAGCTAGGTAAGTTTGATATCATTATAAGGGTCCTTATATGAAGGGTGTAGAAGGATCAAAGTTTGAGAAAAATTTTTTTTGAAAAAAAAATTTCTTGTGATGAGCTTTGAGGATGGAGGAGGAAACCATCGGCCAGTAAATGCGGTGTTCCTCAGAAACTGATAAAACAAAGAAACAGATTCTCTCCAAGAAGATGAAGATGCCTTACATGTAGGCTCATATGACTCGTTTTGAATTCTGATTTCTAAAATTGTCAGATAAACTTGTACTGCTTTAAGTCTGTAAAGTTGGTGGAAATTAGTTATGGCAAAAATAGTACATAATAGAATTTAGGAAAATAAAGTAGAATGATTGCTATACAAAATAACTGAATTAGTTTAAAAAGATAGTGAAAAAAAGAGAGGTACCTACTTAGAATAAATTGACAAATCTACTCTGAGGAGCTGCATTTAATGTGAGGTTTGAAGGATGAATGAAAGGAATCATGAAGAAAGAAGCACCTGAAAAGGTCTAAGTAAGGAAAAGGCATGTAGAGAGAAGAGAAGGAAGTTTGTAAATACTTATTGCTGGAGTATGAAGAAGAACAGACATAAGTTATGAACTAAATCACATCTCTCCAAAATTCTTGCACAGAATCCCTAACCCCTATTTTGACAGTAATTGGGAACAAGCCTCTAAGGAGGTGACTAAGGTTAAATTAAGTCTTACAGGTATATCCTAATTTTATAGAACAGGTTTGCTTATGAAAAGTTACAAAATTATCAAAAATCTATTGGACATTTTGCATTTCCAGCCTCTAGAATTGTGAGAAAATAAATTTCTGTTGTTTAATGTATGGTTTAGATATGAGATATCTCCCTAAAACTCACATTGAGATAATGCAGAAAGGTTCAGAAATGATTAGATGATGAGAGTGTAACCTATTCAGTGGATTAACCCACTGATATGAATTAACTGGGTGGTGTGACTGGGAGGAGGTAGGTCACTGAGGGCCAGCCTTTGGGGTTTATATTTTGCTACTGGTGAGTGGAGTACTCTATCTGCTTTCTGATTTGGCAATTTGTCCTGAGCTGTTTCCCTCCTCCACACCCTTCCACCATGATGTTCTACCTCACCTTGAGCCTAGAGCAATGGAATCAGCTATCTATAGTCTGAGAGCTTGAAAACACTGAATGTCAAATAAACTTTCCTTCCTCTAAAGTTGTTCTCATCAGGTCTTTTGGTCACAGTGGTGAAACAGCTGACTAAAACAGAAAGTTAATACATACAATAATTTCAAATTATTGAGATTATTTAAGCATTTTAGATTTATATACTAACATTGCCATGATGTCCCAAAGCAAGGGACAGATAAATGAGGACAGTGGGAACCCAAGGTTAAGAGAATAATTCTATAAAATAAGCCAACTGTACTGACTCCCCACATGCTTTCTTTGCCAAAAAGCAATCTGCCTGCAGCCCCACCTGGTCCATAATGCTTTCCAGAGTGTTTGTACCAATTTGCATTCCCACCAGCAATGTATGAGTGTACCTTTTCCTCCACATCCTCACTAACACTTATTATTCCTTATATTCTTGAAAATTGCCATTCTGACTAGAGATAAAATCTCAGGGTAGTTTTAATTTGCATTTCTCTAACTCCTGAAGATGTGAACATTTTTCGAATATTTGTTGACCAATAGTATTTCTTCTTCTATGAAGTGTCTGTTCAATTCCTTTGCCCATTTATTGATTGGGTTATTTGTTTTTCTAGTGTTTTTTGAGTTCTTCATATATTCTGAAGATTAATGCTCTATCTGAGGTGTAGGTAGCAAAGACTTTTCTCCCACTCTGTAGGCTCTTGCTTCACATTCTTGATTGTTTCCTTTGCTGTGAAGAAGCTTTTTAGTTTGAATCCATCTCATTTGTTAATTCTTGATTTTACTTCTTGCTCTTTAGGAGTCTTGTTAAGGAAGTCAGTTCCTAAGCCAATATAATGTAGATTTGGGACTACCTTTTCTTCTGTTAGACTCAGGGTCTCTCCTCTAATGCCTAAGTCCTTGATCCATTTTGAGTTGAGTTTTCTGCAAGATGAGAGATAGGGGTTTTTTTTTTTTTTTTTTTTTGGTTTTGTTTTGTTTTTTAACCCAGGTCACTTAACTACTGAGTCACATCCCCAACCTTTTTTTGCATTTTATTTAAAGACAGGGTCTTGCTGAGTTGCTTAGGGCCTCTCTAAGTTGCTAAAGCTGGCTTTAAACTTGTGATCCTCCTGACTCAGCTTCCTGAGTTGCTGGGATTACAGGTGTGTGGCACCACTCTGGTGAGATAGGGATTTAATTTCATTTTGCCACATATGACTTTTCAGTTTTCTCAGCACCATTTGTTGAAGAAGTTATCTTTTCTCCAATATATCTATTTGTATCTTTGTCTAGTATGAGATAGCTGTATTTATGTGTTTGTCTCTATGTCTTCTATTCTGTACCATTAGTCTACATGTCTGTTTTGGTGCCAAACCATGCCATTTTTGTTACTATGGCTTGTAGGATAGTTTAAGGTCTGGTATTGTTATGTCTCCTGCTTCACTTTTCTTGTTAAGTGATTGCTTTGGGTTTTTATTCTGGGTTTCTTATTTTTCCAAATGAATTTCATGACTGCTTTTTCTAAAATGTTGCACTTATACATAAGCATTTTCTGGAAAGTTTAGGATCTTTAAATATTTGGTTTTATGCACAACTGCATAATGAGTTGACTTCAATTTTCTTCTTTGCAAAACAACAAAGCCTTTTGAAGGTGTCTGTTAGCCACACAATTATCAATATGAATGCCTGAATACATATTTAGCACAATTTTAAAGTGATATCCACACCAAATCAGATGGAATGTATCATATCATTTTCAATAGACTAAAAATAACTATAAAGTTACTTTATAAGAGAACCTTTAATAGGATGTTGTGTACCCAGTTATCTCATTAAGCATGAGGACATTACCTGTGATCTTGACAGGAAACTTTCTGAACTGCTTTATCAACATAAGTTGAATGCATGTCTTCATTTCTAAGGCAATCAGTTAAAAGAAAATGGTCTTACAACAGTAAAATTTCTATCACACATTTAAATGATATAGCCAATAATATTAAATTAATTTGGCATCACCCTTAAACTATTACTGATCATACAATGTTGTAGCAATTTATTAATTAGATAATCAGAACTGATTACTTTCTCATTAATCTTCATTGTCTCGTATCCATTTTAATACCCTTAATATTCTTTACATTGTCAGAATAATATGGTCTGCCATTATTTTAGAATAGAATGTTTTCAGATTATTATACTTTTCTCCCTGTTCACATTTTATCTCATCTCCTTTGTGATAGCACATTCTTCTACACTTATTTTATTCATTTGATTTTTAGCTTCCTCTTGTCTCCTTTTAAAGATCCTAACTTATGTGTATATAGTAAATCTCCAAACCATCTTCATTAAGTTTCTATGAGCCATCTGTGCAGTAAAGTACATTTGCCATATGGCATTATATTGTGCTCATATTTTATCTGGAAAAGTTTTTTGGCTTTTGAGCATTTGTTAACATTTGATTGTAAATTATATAGACCAGACAGTGTTCCTTTGTTTTATATCTTTATCATCCAAGGGAAAGATAGTTTAATTGGATGCTCAGGGTCCCTTAGGGGTGGGAATACATGCCCCTTACTCTGCCTTTCTTCCTGAGATATTTTATTCTCCCCAAATTACAATATTCTTTATAGAGCTTTTGATATAGACTGGGAAGTTAAACTGTCTTCTTCTTTTGGTGCTCATGATTTAAAGTAGGTAAGAAGCAACATTGTTGCCAATGCCTATCCAAAATCCATATATATGTACCTTGACAGTAGGTCTTAATATCCATAAACATGCCATCAAACTCAGTCAACCCATTTATCCATTTGTTTATTCTTCACCTTTATGATTATTCATTGAATTCAGGGAATGGTTAAAATTATGGTTTCTGAAATCAAAATTTTGAAAACAGACATCTGGTCTCTTTTCCACTGTCCCAGAGAACTTTGGGGGAATCCTGTAAGCAAATGTAAAACTGGAAATTCTGTTGTGCCTGCTGAATCACACAATTGTAGGTTTTATCTATCCCAAATCTTGTACCAAATTTTGGTTATATGTACTTTTCCCTCCCTAGGAAATATTCTACATATCTTAAGCTCCCATTCACCAAAGTGATTTCTCAGGTGCTATACTCGGTCTTTGGGTAACAAGTCTGTATCATATGGATTATATTTGTCCAAAATTGCAAGTAGTTGATGTCTGTCTTGAGCCCTCACTGCCTATCTCCCTTTGCTGACCATTGGACTTTTCTGATTCTCATATACTCTAGCATAAAATGTTTATCATCTCTCTGCATTTGTGACCTTCAAGTTTCTACTTGCACTAGTTCCTCTATGACTTTACTACACCCCGGTTGCAAAAGGCTTTCCATAGCATATAGTCACTCACATCTAAGTCACTCAGGCAGTCTAAACCTTAGAACAGAGGACTTTAAACAGAGATGTAAGTCAAAACTTACATCATTTGTTTCGATTTGTTTTACTTTACACCCTTAAAATTATCCAATTTTAAACATATATCTTGAATTTTCCTGAAGCTTTCTCAAGGGAGTTTTTTTTTTTTAATACCTGTGCTTTATTTTTATGTGGTGCTGAGGATTGAACCCAGAGCCTCATGTGTGCTAAGTGGGCGCACTACCACTGAGCCACAACCCCAGCCCCAAGGAAGTTCTTAATGGTATATAGTCATTAACTGAAAAATACAAGAAATATTGAAAACAATATATCTATATTTAAATTTTATTTAAAGCAAATCTGTATACATTTAATAACCACTACTTTGAGTTAAGGTGAAGGACTTAGTTTTGAGCATGAGTCTTCCTGTTGTAATTCTAGTCTTTTTTGCCTAAATTACGATCCATCACATTTTGAGTATGGCCATTGAAAACCTATCCAACTATGACAGGTATTTTCAATTCAGGATCATTATCCTCAGTTTAGGTCTTAGTACCGCCCAGGAGTTCTATCACATTTCCTTATCTTTCACTCTGCTGCTCTTCTAAATAACTGCTACTCTCCCTTCCAATATTCAGTCTTATATTCCCTATCCATGTCTTCAGATGACTATACTTTCTTTTTCACTGAAAAAGTAGAAAAAAAATCTGTGCACTTCCCCCACATCTACTAATCTCTTTCCATAGAGTGCATCCCTCCGTTTTCCATCCTGTGTTTATGGAATGGGTGATTTCTCCATTCTCCTATCTAACACTAAGCCCTCCACAATGCACAGATCCCTCTTGCCTATTCAGGGACATCTTTTGAGTGATTTGCCTTGCCTCACCCAAATCATCCTTTTTTCCCTATATAATAATTTCATAGGAACATGTAGACTATTGTTCATATTGTTCACAAGGGAAATCTTCGGAACTCATATTTTTCTCCAATTCACAACACATTTTTGATACATTTACATAAAATAATGAACAAGAAACTTGAGTGAGCTATATAAAGCAGTTTCCAGACCAGAGGTACCTGTTGCTCCTGCTCTTTATATTTGAAAAATCCCTTTAAATGATCATGGTCCCTTCTTGATTTTTAAAAATGTAAGTCACTTTTGAAGAGACAAGGCCAATTTTTCTGCATAATCTATACAATTTTATTGTTCTAAAATTTTTCATAAAAAAACCTGTGCATACAACTAAACAGCTTCTGTATATAGGACTTCTTCATTATTTTGTCCAGATTTGGTAAATCCTACTGGAAATTTTATAATTGTTTTGACAAATGTGGATTTTCTATTTTAATTCTCATATTTTATGCTTTGGTGAAATAAGCTTTGTTTTTTAGGTTGGTGTGCAAGTTTCATAACACAGGAGAAAGTAATGATAGAATAACACATCAAAAATTTGCTAATGTACATTCAATAGTTCAACAAATTCTCAACTAAATGGATATTTACTCTATAATGTGTTGTTTTCCAAAATGATCTCCCCTCCCCCAATAAAATAATAGGGAAATGGTCTTGCTAATTTTGCATTTTTGACCTCTTAACCTAGTTGATATATAGAGAAAAGGAATAATGACATGCAGACCTCTGCAAACTGAAGCCCAAAGACACATCTGGTCATCAGAAGGGAATGTAGGATTTGCCAATAGCAAATAGTCACACTGGTAGGATGCCATCTGCTGTGGCATAACTAATGGAGGAAAGAAAAGAGATAATTGGAAGTAAATGACACACGAGCACGTTGCTCACCCAAATAGAATGGGGTCAGAGATGTCACTTTCCCACATTTGAGTCAGTTTAATTTACAGGCAATGACATTTATAAAGGAGTGATGTGTGTCACTCTAAGTTAGAGAGCATTTCAAGTGATAAACATCTCAAGAGAGATTGAACCTTTGGAAGATGCAACTATGCCAATTCATATGAGCCAAGGAACTCAGGGTTTTAAAACAACAAATTGAGCTAGGCTTCGAATGCATCAATCATCTGGTCAAGTAATACGTCATAAACGTGTAGAAAACAATTAGGACCTTTTTTCCCAAGATGATGATGTTCATCACTGTTGGAAAGGCAGTCTCATAAGTGCAGTCTTTGGACCCCTGTCTTTGCACATAAGAATGAGCCTTGGATCTGGAATATTTCTTTACTGAGAGATGGAGAGCCCACAGAGCCTTTGGTGGGTTTAGCACTGTATATGGGATTATCTTTCTGCAGGAGACTCATTGTTTTTATTTTGTTTTCTGTAAACATGTATGTTAATGGCCCACAGGCACATGCATACCCAGGTTTCAGTATTTCAGACTCTGTAGGGGTATGTGTCAATGCTATTTAAGACTTCTATTGCAGTGAGGAAGAGGTGCATGGAAACCATTGCCTGGCTTGGCTGCAAGAGAAGGGCATATGAAGGGACCATTGCTCATTGTTGGAACTGATCTTGGTCTGTCTGTTCTCTATGTGAGTAAATTGTTGTTTCATACAGTGATTGTGTTGTCTTTCCCTTGGCAACTCCAGTACAGGATGAAACAGGTAGAAGGGCGTGGACTTCTAAGTCTGGTGGTTGTCTAAGTAGTTGTCTTTGCTATCTTCTGTGTAGTTTAAGCCCTGGCCTCCCACCACTGACAACCAGTGCATGGTATTTTGCTCCACAACTACCATAACAAGTGCTATGCTTTTTCTCTGGAAAATATAGGAAAGGTTTATGAAGTTTTTCTATCACATACAAAATATCTGACAAAAGAAATTTTATTGTTTTTCAAAATTGTGAGTATTAGCCTAGACTTATTTTGACTCAATATGGCTCTTTTGGTTTCTTAAAAAGTGAGATAAAATATGTGAAAGTTGAGGTAGGATAGGAGAAGCTCTGATGTGACTTAAGAAAAAAATAGATCACTGAGTACTTTGAAAGGAAGATAAAGTTTGAAATATTGCCTTGAACATTCTATTTACAGTTCCTCCAGTGAACGATTTTATTTTGAGCTAAAGAAATGAAAGATCAGCAAAAAAATTCTGGTTCTGCAATACTCATAGTTAGGCCTTAATATTCTCAAAGCTATAACACTCAATAAAAGTGCCAAAAGACTGCCCAGATTTTTCAGTCCAGCAAAAGAAATTGCAAAATGATATCCTCCAACAATATAATACTACCCCATGACATTGATGTGGAATTGGTTTCAGTTTCTTTCATATACATAATCATGTGTGTTAACCATTCACAAAAATTTGCTAGAACCCTAGAATTAGGGCTTTGATGATAAGATCTGGATTACAGTGATTATTTTTGTCTTCTCCTATTACCAATTAACTGTTCATTGTTTGTCTTCTTTCTTTACATCATGAAATTGCATCTGGATATCATAATCAATAGTGAAGTATGATATTACTTATGGTTGGGAAGCCATACTAAGAACACGTTTTGTGTAATGATTTATGTATGGGTGCAGAAAGACGGCCTTATAAATATTTCACTCCTAGGACATTTTAGCCTCATTTTTGGGAAAATACTAATTTATGTAAGCAGCACTTGAAGACTTTTCCAAAGTACATGTGATATTTCTTATACATTTTTTCCGTAGAATCAAGTGCATCATCTAGACAGGAATTGGAGCAGTGTGAATATGAATAGGCTAGTCTAGGCTAGCCTTGTTTTGATTTTTATTTATTGTAATTTCTAAGTGCTGTGCATTTGATCTTTCTTATGTTAGTGTGTTGTGTATTTTCTATTTAAATAAGGTTTATGTAATTCACAGATGGGAGAATATCATGTTTTGGAGAAAAAGCATTGTTCAATGTATCTAAAATGCTTCAAAAGCAGTTATATCTCTCTGGTATATTAAACTTTAGATTTAGAAAACATATGTAGAAGAACATGAAACCACCATAATATCATATAGACAGATACTAGAAAAAGGTCACATTTATGTTAAACTCAGGAAGAATTGATTTGTAACATTTTTGAACTTAGAATAATTTTAGAGGTGGGTCACACTTTTGAACTTGTTTATATGTGACTATCAATGGCATCCTTTCAAAGTAGTGATTTTGTCCTTTTGTTCTGTTTATGTGTCTGGCAACAATTTTCCCCCAAGCTTTTTATAGTTTCTAAAAATATATCTTGAATTTCTCAAAATACATGAAAGCAAAATCCTAGCCAGTTTTTCACTTGAGCATATTTGTAATAGTTATGATTCTAAAACTAATATTTATGTTTAATGTATCCTGCTTTGAGATTTGTACAAGAGGTTTTATAATGTTGTGAGTTGTTAGCATATATGCTTATATAAATTTTAAAAGCTGAAGCCAATTTTAAATAAATGTCAGTGTAGTTGTGAGGGAAAATATAATAATTTACATGGGCTACTGAGTCTAAACATTGTATAAATATAGTAAAACCTTTAACTGCTACTGATACAGATTGGATTTTGTAGCTATAGACTCTGCAGTGGATTAAAAAAGGAACAAACTAGCTCCCACAGATTTGTGAATCTTTAGTAATTTTCAGATTTTGACTTGTAAATGTAAAGAAAATTGAACCCCAAACAAGCTGCCAAAATAAAGGTAGATTTCGATATGCTTATAAAAAAGTCTATTGAAGGCTCTTTTTATGCCATACATTTCCATGTTTAGCTCTGTCCCATCATTTCTCAATGCCTCATTTGTACTCATTCCTTTTGATAGTGAATGTTTTTCTTTTCACTATTTAATAAATCTTACCATAAAGAAAAAATAAGACTCACGGTTTTCCCTAAAATTTAGCATGGCATGATTATCATTTAACTTAAAAGATAACCTGTTCATTCTATTCTTCATACCAAAGGGGTCAGGAGGGGGAGATTTATTTTGCTGTTGACATTGTCATTTTCATTTTCACATGTTTATTTTTTGGCAGGTTTCTCAAGCTTGACTCTATTGATATTTGGAACCAAACAATTGTTTATTTGGGGAGGTAGTCCTATGGATTATAGGATGATCAACAACATTCCTCCCTGGTCTTTGCTCAAAGATATCACTTGCAACAATCAAAAGTGCCTCCAGAACTTGCTAAGTGTTACCCAGTAGACATTGAGAACCACCAACCTGCAGGATGGTTTGGGAATTGGAGACCTACAATACTACAAGGAACCAAAGTGAATCAAAACAATATTTTATTTTACAGTGGAGTACGTAATCCTTAAGAGAAGAATATCAGTATGTCAGTTGAGATATTTATAAATATCCATGTGTTTCAGACAAATAATTCGCACATATAGCTAGTTAAGCAGAGAATTACTTATGGGTTCAAAGTTCAAGTGTTAAGAAATCCAGATTTCTAGCCCACCAAATATGGTAAGATTTTACCTGTCTTTCCTTATGGGAGGGAAAAATATTAAGGTGAAAAATTATTTCACTGCTTTGGTTTTTGGTTATAGCTTGCTACTGCCTTACCTTATCTTCTTAATATTCTTCCATTTTCATAACATGTACACTGAAGTTTGGTACCTAGTAAGCTATGATATACTACCATTAGGAAATTGACTCATCTTTGCTTCTCAAAACTATTAGCTTTAAGGGACTTTATTCTGTAAAAAGTTTATACTGTATGCTAATACTGTTAAAATATCAGAAGCACAAACAATATTTTTATGTTGACAATTACAGAGAATTAATTTATTTTTATCTGTTGAAAGGCATGAATTAATGAAACTGTGCTTCCATGACAGCAGTGAATCCCATTTCCCCTGTAGCTGCAGTCTTAATTTTAGCTCACATTCTCATAGCAATAACTATTCACAAATCACGAGCTGCTTTCTATACTGAATGTTCTTCCTTGAGGCCTTAGTCATAAAAGGCTCACTTCTGCAAAGGCTGAACGTCAGCTCAATGCACTTGGAAGCTCAATATTTTCTTTAGATTCCACACCTTGACAGTTAATACTAGACAAGGGAATATCAAATATGGTGCTGATCATAATCCTGAAAGACACAATCCCAAATGCCATAATCTTGAATGTTAAAATAAAAAAAGTCAAAATTTCTTAAGTTTAATTTCCTCTCCTCCCATGTTATGGTGTTGGTATGCCAATGCTACATTAGTATACTCCAACTACTGTGAGAGCTTTCACAGATCTTCTACCTCACCTCACCAGTCTGTGTAGTTTAGGGCCACCTTTGGTGTGAAGATAAGAAAAGAGCCCAGAGTCACACAGTCATGGACATACAGCCTCTTCGTCTGTGCCCTTCAATTTGACTCACTCATCTTTGGATCCCATCTCCGCCAATGATGAGCATAGAGGATCACTACTCCCCTGTCAGGCACGTCTATAAGATAAACTTTTAAAATACCACAACCCAGATTTATTTTAATCAAAAGGGAAACAAATGATGATGCTAGTCTGAAATCAGGTGGGAAGAATTCAAAGAAAAATATTTAAAATCACAAATTCATGGATTTTCTGACAAAAATATATATGGCATGATTTAAAAACAATTTATTTCAAGATGGTTGTGATATTTAATTACAAGTAGGATGCAATGTTCTTGAAAAGAAAAAGAGCACTTGCAATTTTTGAATATACTATAGGTCAAATCAGCAATGAACTATATAAGAGGCATGATGAATAATTGAGTCCATTTTGTCCTAAGCTTTGTTTTAAGAACTTAGCCCTTGAGGGTACAGTATAAAGTATGGATTGATATGAGAAATACAACTTTAAACTAGAAATGAAGTAAGTTTCTGCCTGGAAGGTAACTTGTCCAGGTTTATTGTTCAGACAGTAAACAAAATAAAACAGAACATTTTACTGAAAATACAAGCAAAAGACAAGCAAACAAGCTAGTCTTCTCTTAGAAATGAATGAAGTGTTGATACCTTTGTAGAAAAATAGTGTTGTAGTAATGATCACATTAGAGATTGTTAGTTTTATATATTATTAATTTTGTAAAATCTATGGAGTAATTTTGGGAATTTATAGATTTATGAAGTAAAAATACAAGTTATAGAATCATAAGGTTTGTTGAATAATAACTCCTTGTCCTTTTTAGATAATGAAAGTTCAATGCCTATGGATAAATATTACATTATTCAAGGGTGTGATATTATGTAAGTTATATTATTACTACATGATTATTTGGTGCTAAATATTGCCTTTTAAAGACATCTGTATGGGCTGGGTGTGGTGTCTCATACTTATAATCCCAGCGGCTGGGGAAGCTGAGTCAGAGGATCGCAAGTTCAAAGCCAGCCTTGGCAATGGTGAGGTGCTAAGCAACTCATTGAGATCCTGTCTCTAAATAAAATATAAAATAGGTCTGGGGATGTAGCTCAGTGGTTGAGTGCCCCTGAGTTCAATCCCCAGTATCCCCACTCACTAATAAAAAAGACATGTGTATGGGGTTTTAAATTTTTTTGTGTGTGCATGCATTAGTGACTTTAAGTACAGATAATTGGAGTAAAGAATATAAAATTCCTTTAAGGATTTTATAAACAGGTTATAAACTGACAAATGAAAATATTAAGGTGTTTCAGAAGGAATACAAGTGCTATATAATTCCTTTCCAAAATGATGGACAAATCACAACCTCTAAGAACCTCTTCCAAAAGAGTACAAAATGGGATAGTAAATTTCATTTTACCAAACTAGTATATGGATGAATGAAATCATGCAAATGTAGCCCATGAGAAAGGAATCTAAAACAATTAGGCACAAATCCAGTGAATTTCATTCTAGAAAGTTGTTTGATCATTAAGTACAAGTAACTCAAGGACTTTTGTTCAATGGCATGACTCTCCAAGTCCTAGCAGAAATATTGGCAGTTGTTTTCAACTTGAAAATTGCTGTTTTGTCCTATTAAAAAAATCCAGTCATAGGAGTGTAACTATTTTATATACCTGACTGGATTATGGTTGTCTTTCTGGTGTCTGGATTATGTCACTAAGTAAAACGTGCTCCAGGCTCATCCATGTTGTTGCAAATGGCAAAATTCCCTTCATCTTTAGGCTGAATAATATTCCTATTATGAATATATCACATTTTTCTTTATCCATTTATCTGTCAATGGATATTTGAGTGATTTACTTATCTTAACTATTGGGAACAATGCTGCCCTGAATGCAGGAGCATAATTTCAAATACATACCCAGAAGTAGAATTTCTATATCATGGTAGTTCTGATTTTAGTTTTTCAAGAATCTGCTGAACCAATTTACAATATCACCAAGTGTGTGAGGGTTCCAATTCTCCATATCTTCAATGACATTTTTTTTATAATAGTTATTCTGACAGGTGTGATACCTCATGTGATTTTGGTTTGCAATTCCCTGATGTTTAATGATGCCAAGCATCATATACCTGTTGGCTATTTGCTTTATTTGGAGGAATATCTATTCTTTGTCCATTTTATAATCAGATTGTCATTATTTTGCTCTTGAGTTGCAGATCTCTCATATATTTTGGACATTTGTCCCATATTGGATATCTACCCTGCAGATATTTTCTCCCTTTCTGGAGGTTGCCTTTTCACTCTGCTGACTGTTTGATGCACAGATGCATCTTAGTTTGACATATTTCTACTCACCTATTTTGACTTCTATTTCATATGTTTTTGGTGTCATCTCCATGAAATCACTGCTGAGACAAGTGTCAAAAAGCTTTTACCTTGTGCTTTTTCCTAGGTGTTTTACAGTGTTGGGTCTTATATTTAAGTCTTTATTTTATAATGATACACAATAGAAATAAGTTATAAATATCTGTTTTATAACAGTGCCTCTGTTTAATAATGCTGTTTTGCACTTAAAATTTTGTTAGATTAGATCTCAAGTTTTCTTACAACAATGAATAAGCAAAACCCAAAGAGACACAAAGAAACTCTAAGAGGCAATGGACTTGTCCATTTTCTTAGTCATGAACATGGTTTCATGTGTAGATGCACAGAATCACACTCAAATTATGTACATTAAATAGAAGCAATGTTTGGAATAACAGACATGCCTTCAATTAAATCATCTTTGATTACTGAAAATGTAAAAATATTAAAGACAAGTACCAAACAAAATAAACCCCCAAAATAAAGACTAAACCATGTGCTATGACTAATCCCTCTAAAATACATTCAAAGATATTTAGAACTGGTTCTAAACCCACCCTTAAAAAGAAATTGTAACCCACCCTTTAAAAAAAATTGTTCGAGAAATTGTTCAAAATTGTGAGAGAGAGAGAGAAGGAGGGGGATAACTATGAATACATTATGAATATGAACTATACCTGTGAACAATGAATACATGATAAATAGAGAAATAGTGAACCAAACATCTATTCAAAGTACTTATATTACAGTAAAAGAAAATTTTCAGTTCATATTACAAGTATTCTATAACTTTCTTCTTCTTGCCTCTCCTTTCCCTCCTATCCCCATGCAATCACTGATTTTGTCACTACCAATTTGAATTTTCCAGAATTTGATATAAGTGTAATAATACAACCTGTATTCTTTTTTTAGGAAGCCATTTTGATGTAGAGTTAATGTAACAATGCAGATATAAATCCACGCATGATGTCAAAATAGTGAAAACAAAAACCTGATAAGACAAAGATGTGAAGATATTACGTGGTTAAACATTTCCACAAGTCTTTGGAAGGAAGGAATTCGATTTTAATATCAGGGAATTATGCATTATTTTTATCTTGCCTATAAAATTTCATGCATTTGTCATATATTTATATATATGTATTTGGGTCTGGGCTTGTAGTTCAGTAATAGAGGGGTTGCCTAACATGCACAAGGCCTTGGGGTCAATCTCCAACACTGTAAAAACTATATATATAATATTTTATATATATAATTATACATATAATATATATAAAATTATATATAATGTATATATAAGGTATATAATATGTATAATGTATATATACATATATACAATTTTTAAAACTTTATAGTGAGTTCATAGGTCCTTGTATTACTTTCCTAGGGTTGTCATAACAAAATGCCATACACTAGGGGGATTAAGGAACAGAAATTCACTTTCTCCCAGTCCTAGAGGTTAGAAGTTCAAGACCAAAGTGTAAACAAAGTTGGCTCTTTCTTAAGTCTCTCTCCTTGATTTGCAGATGGCCATCTCCTCTCTGTGTCTTCATATCTTCTCTGTAAGCTTTTGTCTGTCCCAGTTTCCTTTCTTATAAAGCCATAGATCATAGGTCTCAGAAAGGACCTCATTTTAGTTACCCTTTTAAAGTACCTGTCTCCACATATACTTGCGTTCTGAGGCACTAGAGGGTTAGGACTCCACCATGCAAATTTTTGGAAGGCAAAATTCAGTCCATTTATATCCTCAATTTTTTAATATTTTTATAAGATCCTTAAATGAAGGCACCTGAATTTATGCCACATTGACAAGTTCAATTGAGCATTTTCAGGGCCTTTGTAAGGAGGTTCTTAAAAGATGAATGGTCCATATAGCAATGAATGTTTTGAGGTACAAAAATTCTTGTAAACTATAAAATTGTATGTGTGTAATTTCCACTTAGACCAGGATTAATTTCTTCGTGCTCTTGTGAGAGATATGTAAAGCACATTGTTTTATTTCATATCTCTTCTATGGGAAATGCATATACTGATGCTTTATATAGCAAACATAGTTTTATTATTAATTTGTAAGTCATCTCTATTATATCTAAAATAATTTCTAATTCTAAATCCAAATTATTTTTCTAACTTTATTTTAGTTAATAACCATAAAATGGTAACATTTTTCCCATTTGGGAGTAACTCTCTTAAAAAACATTCACATGAATTAAAATGAAATGTTTAATCAACTTTTTAAACTCCAAATGTTAATACATTTCTACATAAAAATTATGACCTTTCTAGAAAACACACTTTTTTGTGAAAATAGTATAATTTGTTTTAAACAAGGAAATACCTTAAAAATTTAGTATCTATTCATAGTATCTATCTAATAATCTAATTAATTCTTCCCTAACAGCAAGAATTATTATACTTGTGACCATTGAGAACTTTTTTTGAAGCTATTGTGAATGGTATAGTTTTCCTAATTTCTCTCTCAGAGGATCACTTACAAATAAAAATACATTCGATTTATGAGCATTAATTTTATCCTGCTACTTTATTGAATTCATTTATGAGTTCCAGAAGTTTTCTGGTGGAATTTTTAGGGTCTTCTAAATAGAGAATCATGTCTAGGGATAGTTTGAGCTCTTCTTTTCCTATTCGTATCCCTCTAATTTCTTTGGTCTTTCTAATCGCTCTGGCTAGAGTTTCAAGTACGATGTTGAATAGAAGTGGAGAAAGAGGGCATCTCTGCCTTGTTCCAGTTCTCAGGGGGAATGCTTTCAATTTTTCTCCATTTAAAATGATGCTAGCTGTGGGCTTTAGCATAGGTAGCCTCTACAATGTTAAGGAACGTTCCTACTATCCCTGTTTTTTCTAGTGTTTTAAGCATGAAGGGGTGCTATATTTTATCAAATGCTTTTTCTGCATCTATTGAAATAAGCATGTGGTTCTTGACTTTAAGTCTGTTGATGTGGTGAATTACATTTATTGATTTCCAGATGTTGAACCAATGTTGCATACCCGAGATGAAACCCACTTGATCATGGTGCACTATCTTTTTAATATGCTTTTGTATATGATTTGCTAAAATTTTGTTAAGAATTTTTGCATCTATGTTCATTAGGGATATTGGTCTGAAATTTTCTTTCCTTGATGTGTCCTTCTCTGGTTTTGGTATCAGGGTGATATTAGCTTTATAGAATGAGTTTGGAAGGGTTCCCTCCTCCTCTTTTTCATGAAATACTTTGAGTAGTATTGGAATGAGCTCTTCTTTGAAGGTTTAAAACATTTTATTTCCATGGAAAATTTAGTCATAAGTGGGTAAATCATTGCTTAAAATATCTCAAACATTAACTCAAATATTTTAAATTTAATTCTTGCTTCACAGGTTTGTAGAAGTCGTCTGTCTTTATTTAGTCTAGGCAATGTGCTTCATAATTCTTTACACTACTAGGATATCAAATATATACATATGTAGAAATGTGATTGCACTCAAATTAATAAATTAAATATATCCAGTGAATTTTAGCACCTCCACATTATGAGGAGTCTGATTTGTAACTTTGTCTTGCTTGAAGCTTATTTGATAAGCAATTTATTACTTGGAACCTGTGAATAGAAGGCTTAACCATTTATTATGAGACTGATAAACAAAAGTCATCATTTAGTATAGTATATATATATATATATATTAATAAATTTAGTCTATAAAATTTCAATAATAAAATTACCTGCACTATCCAACCACAAGAATAGGAGCTGCACACAAACAAAATGTAACAAAACAAAAAGAACTGAATGCAATCACCATCCCTTTGCAATGAATTTTGGTTAGGTATGAATTGTGTTCCCCCTGCCAAAAAAATAATTTGTAAGCTGTATTTCTAACCCTAGTACCTCAGAATGTGATTATAAAGTAGGTAAGACCTTTAAAGAGCTAATTTAGTGAAAGTGAGGTCATGAGCTGGGCCCTAACCTGTTTGTTGTCCTTAAGCAAGAGATTAGGACACAGATAGAGGAAAGAATATGTGAAAACAGAGAAGTAAAGCAAGACCATAACAACAATATTATGATTAAAGTGAAGGAACTTATTTCACAAGTTATAGGGAAGAAGGAATTTTACAGAAGTAATTAAGGCCCCTATTCCATTGATTGAATTAAGCAAAGGAGGGACTATTTGAAGTCACTTGACCCAATCAGATTGACTCTTAAACTGGTCAGTTTCAAACTGAGATTCTCCTGTGGGTCTTAATGGAGCAAACTACTGTGTTGCCATGTGCAAAGCAAGGAGAGAAGCCTCAGCAAAAAGAACCCTGCCTACACCTTGATCTAGGACGTCTAGCCTCCAGAACTGTGAGAAAATAAATTTCATTATTTAAACCACTTGATTTGTGGTACTTGTTATGGTAGCCCTAGCAAACTAATACACTTGATATATTACATCTTTCAATTTATCTATCTGTTCAACAATTATTTATTGAGCACATATATACAGCAGACACTCGTGTATTCTTCCAGGTGCAAGCACACAGTTTTGGAAAAGATAAACTCCATGCTTTTACTCAAAGTACCATTCGGGTCAGAATTAAGACAGATAAGCAACAAACAAATACAGATGCAAAATAATATCATGAACCCATCAGTGTTACATTGAAAAAAATCAAATGGATCAAAAGGTAGTAAAAACTTTCTGTGGCAGTATATAAATATGCTAATTGTTTTGACTTAATTCAGTAGATAAACACTTCTGCTCATTGAAGATTCTTGTAGTTTTGGTTGCCATGTTCTTAAATAATTCGTTAGTTGATTTCCTCATCTTTTTGATAACTGAGCTTGAGAGGTCGTAGAGGAAATCTGTAACTAATGAGAATGTAAAAAGGAAAATGTACAAATCGGTCTTTCCTTGCTAAGAATAGAGAGCTGTGCTTGGCTAGTGCAGAATAGTGGAAAAGCTCCTGGTTACACCCTTCTGCCCTTGGATTCTGTTCACCTTTAACCTTTTAGGGTGGGCCCCTGGTGCCAATGGCATTTGTAGGGCTGCCTTTCTGCTCTTGTCACTTGTAGGTAGTCTGTATTGTACCAAAACTTGCTTATACAGGAGCCACTATACTTTTCAAAAGTCAGAAGAAATATCCTACACCAAATGACCTTCTATCTTTCCGAGTAAAAGTTTTCACCCAATTTTTTTTTTTTTTTTACATGACTTGGTCACTTATTCATAAACAGTACAAAAGAGGCAATTGTTTCTGGGTTATTCCATTGGCTTGGAATGTGTGAGATTTATATGGGATAGTTTATACTGGATGATTGCTTATAAAATACAGTTCTCACTATATACTTTCAAGGATATGAAGACTGACAATTTCATTTTTAGCCTGTGTCTCCTTATAAAGATCTTGGCTGTGAATTTAGAGAGCTCATAAAACGCAAGAGAGATTCAGAAAAATCCTTTAGGAAAGTGGAAAAAATGCTCATATGTCTTCCACAGCTCTTGACACATGGTAGATACTCAATATATATTTGTCAAATCACACCATGAACTTAATTTCAGGGAATTCTATTTACCATTGTAATTTATTTTGTTGACGTTAATTCACATAGATTGATAAGAGTAGATTAGTCCATGAAAAGTAATAGAAAGAACTGGGTGCTATCTTTATACCATTTGTATGTCAAAAATACATAATGACACAAATTAGCATTGTTTAAATTCTTTTCTTTTCACTATTTTAAGATTGAGTGTCCTAACAGCAACATGATTACTATTTTGGGCTGGTGGAGTTTTTATTGTGGATTTGTGCTAAGAATTGCAGAATGTTTAGTAGCATCCAAGTTCTGTATTTATCACATACCAGTATGACTGTCCCCCTGCCCACCCAGGACTGTCCTAACAACCTAATGGGTCTCCAGACATTGCTAAATGTTCTTGAGTGTGTGTGTGTGTGTGTGTGTGTGTGTGTGCACATGCAAAACCACCTCCAGTTAAGAACGACTACTTAAAGGAGTTTATTCAAACAACCCAGGATACCAGAAAAAAAACAGACCTTCATATGTATATCAAACTTTGCATCCCAACTTTGCTGCTTAATTCTCTGGGACTCTGTTTCCTTATTTACAAACTGAGCACCATGTTCATCTTGTGCTTGAAAAACTTAGAATGACATGTTGCTAACATGGTTTTTGAAGGAAAAGTACAATCTTACCAGGAAAAAAACAAAAACCAAAAACACCAAGATAACTAAGAAACAAATTTACTTTGGTTTTCAGAAAAAGAAAAAAAACCTACAAATATGAAAAGGTGACTTGTAAAATGAAATCCAAAGGAATGATACTGCAAATATTGGGACGTGGAGGATGCAGAGCAGTCTGTCTGTACAGGATAAAACAAAGTCATTGCAAAGACCCACAGGACTTCGTCTAAAGTACATCATGCTTTATTTCCTGTTTTGCAATGGTTTTATCACTTTGATACTATATGTTTACATCCCACCATAAATTCTGGTCTATATTAGAATCCCACTAATCATTTGTTGAATATACAAATATATGAGACTACCAATGTTTATTTCTAGATCTGATATCAAAGGTGAGGAGGCAGGTGAAAAAAACTATAAATATTATGTATTGTCATACAATGCTGGTAGTCATTACTATTTCTCTTTTCACAGTATTACACTGATAATACACATAACGTATTATGATGAAAGTGGAGGAACTGATTTCATAAAGTTTGGATTGGTATAAATCTTAATTTAGGATTAGGGATAGATCAACAATATGTAAAAACAATTTTTATCCCCTACCTTTCTAATGTAACTTCAGCTTATGATATGATTCCTATTTTGTAGAATGAGCATGTAATCATTGTTTTAATTTTAAAAACTGTAAACACACCATACTCCATAACAAATGTGGACTGAGTCAGGACTCAATTTTGGTTCTTATATAACATGTTTTGTTAAGGAATTCCAGATGATTCACAAACATTACTTTTCACATATTTCAAGAATTAAGTCTTATGGGAAATGTGGTTTTTGCTGCCTCATTGATCCTACTTAACTGCAAACCTAAGTATGAAACTTTCATCTTTCATATGAAGTTGGATTTGGCTACCTCTTTTGAAACTGTCTGATTAAAGTTTTATTTTTGCCCTAAATATCTGATTGTTGTCAGCATGTTCACTACTCCTTATGAGCCTTTTTAGCTGCTGATAACATAAGCTTTCCTTCCAGTTGAAGGATATGTTGTCTTTTAAACTTAAATGATAATTAATTCAGCTTACACTGTTTCTCTAGATAATGTGATAAAACCATCATGCAATATTTCCATGCACAATCTTATGACAGCTAAAATGTGTTGTCTGGCCCGTTCAATCTCTCTCTCACACACAGCAATAATTTTAGTCACAGTGATTATCTGATAATTCTGCTATATGCACATTTGCAAACTGAGGTTAATTTAGTTCCAAATATAGATATTAATGTTCTATTTTATCTAGATCAGAAGTAATTAAGAGAAAGGAACTTAACTACTGCACTGAGACTCCAAAGACAGTTAAGGTAAATTAAACATCCTATTCTAAGATGTCCCAAGATTCCTGCCTTTGGGCGATCTCTTCCTGAGTGTGAGCAGGACTTACCCATGTGGTTAGAAATCACTGGTGATTATGTTAGGTTATAGGGAAGAAGGGATTTTACAGGTGTAATTAAGGTTTCTAATTCATTGATTGAGTCAATCAAAAGGGAGACTCTTTGAAGTCATTTGACCCAATCAGATCATTCCTTAGACATGATTAATTCATGTCTAAGAATAAGGGTTCAGAATAAGATTTTCCTGTGGACCTTATAGGAGCAAACTGCTGTTTCATGGATAGTTTATGTGGTAGGATTTCTAAGACTTCAGAATAGCTGCTTGTTAATATCTAGTGAGAAAGACAAGCCCTCAGTCATATACCACAAGGAACCAAATTCTGCCAACAACCAACAGACTTGGAAATTGATGTTGAGCTCCAAAGAACAATGGAGTTCAACTGACAATGATACCATGTATGTGTAGCCTTGAAAAGAGAACCTAACTACATCAGGCCTGCACTACTGACCTACAGGAAACATGAGAAAATGAATGGGTGTTGTGCGAAATCACTTTTACTTGGCAATAGAAAATGAATATGGTGTCTTCAATACTTTCCATTTCTAAAGCAACAGATATATAAATAATTTTTATATACAGTAAAGGAGAGAATATAGGCTTGGAATCTATCCTCTTAGATCTGTGTAACCCTCTTAAAACTTACAAAGGGTTCTTCTATTAGTTCACTCACTTTACAACTGATGGAATTGAATTTGCTCTTTCAATCAACATTTCAAAAACTGGGATACAGATACAGGATAAGATAGAAACTAATGGGAATATATAGATAAGTTATTTACACTTTTCAAATACACTTGAATTCTATTATGGTTTACTTCCAAGTGGATTATTTAGATTGATGTGTTTTATAGCCCTTCACTGCTTTTATTGTCATTTATTTTTTAATTTTGATCATTTCATTGCCAGGGAGATGCCAGAGAACATTCCAAGTGAATATCTTTTAAAAGTTATTTGCGTATGTAGTCAAAGATTCAGTGAAGAACAAGGATGAAGTTAATGTCTAAAAATTAAGTTGCAGTACTTTGGTAATACTGCAAGTTAAAACAAATTAGAAAAAACCTTAACTTTGAAATATGGTACCGTTAAGCCAAAGTTATTTTTATAAAAGCTGCAAAATGAGAATTTTTAGCTAATGAGTGAGACTTGGCAGGACATAAATGGAAATATGTTTCATTGGCCAATATGTTCTAGAGGCATATGAATGTCTAAATAGATGATGCTCAAAGAGTATTTTTGGCATTAAAGTGCCTCCAAACATTTTGATCAGGAATTTGATTGCCATATGTCCATATCCTCCAACTTAAATGATGAACATACTTTAGGTCTCTAGGATTTCTTACTTTCTGGCAATATTATCTCTTTTATCATTAAGCACTCTTGCTTGCAGAATGTGTTGTTTTCTGTTCTTTCATAATTATCCTTGTATATTGATCATATCAGTTTAAACTATCTAGAATTTGAGCTAAGACAAAGATTTATTGAGGCTCAAAATCAAGAAAAACAGCCACGTTCAATGGTTGGTTTGCATGGTGCTTCTGAATGTGACTGTCATGGCATTTAACCATTACGCCTTCCACAGGTTCTATTTTAATCAGAGATTTTCATTTTCGTCTGAACTCCCAGGATATAAACTAAAGAGCATTATATCATTTGCATCTTTATTTCCTTTTTCAACCTTTAAATGGAAGGAATCAGAAAATCTTTGTGAAAACATTATTAAATAATATCCTAGTTATTTCATTTGATTGCATCAAACCACTTAAATATGCAGATATCAATGAAGGTGGTGGAAATCTGACATTTGGGCCAGGAACCTTCTAATGCATTAGAAACCTTGTACTCTACATTTTGTGAAATGTACTGAAAATGTACAGTGAGGTAGAAATAATTTTGATAATATTTATCCAATTCATCTCAATGTGTTTCAACCTTTTTCTGATACTACAAATATATTTTAGTATTTATGTACACATGATATTACAATATGAAGTTCTAAGAACAGCCATATTTTTTTCAGTTGAGCTCATTTTTTAGACCTGATACTTCTTCACATAAATTGTAGGAACTGATGTTTGCATTTTAAAAAAATTAATAGACTTTATTCTGTTGAGAGTTGTTTTAGGTATACAGGAAAACTGAATGGAGAGTATGGAAAGAATGTTGAATTTTTGTTATAAATGTTCTCCCATAATTATTAGGTTTTATGTATCTTATTTTACTTCATATTTTAAATCAAAAATTTCCCTTATTTTTGTTTTAATGTCTACTTTTTGAATATCTGATCTTTTAATGTGAGAGGTGTTCAGGAACCTTGAGAATCATGAAAATAAAAAGCTTCATTAAAATGGAGTATAATTGATTGATTTATACTACAGACAAGGTTGGCATGCCTCCTAGGCAGCAATAGAAAGGCTTCAATCAGGAGCTCAAGTGCTATAATTGAAAATAAAGGTTTTTAGATTTAATTCCTTACCTATTGAAAGGGAGAATTTCTCTTGCATTAGATAGCTTGAGGCCTCAATCTCCTATCTGATGGTGTCTGGGCCCACTTAAGTTATATATCAAGTTAAATAGCTCCATGGCTGGTAGACATTTATGAGTAGAATTTTGAATAATTTCAATCTTTCAATCTCGTAAAGGAGATGGTCTATCTTAATAGTTTCTGTGTTTTCAAAAGACTTTATGGAGCTTAGCAGTGCCTGAATATGAAGCACTAGGAAGACAAGAAGAATGAGTGGTTGAATCAGAGGAATGTGAAGATTTCTGCTCACAGTCTGTGCACCACAATCCTGGTAATGGTGCACCAAATGACCTCGCTTCTCCTTGTGGCAAAATGCTTTGCCCGAGGTTTGTGGAAATTGTTGTCTGCCTGAAACCCAGAGACATTGATCTGCAACTTTTCCCCAACCCTGGTGCTGTAGATATAGCAGAAAGAGGCTATATGTTTGGGAATGAGGTCTGACTGCACAAAAAGTGAGTTAGTATACATACTGAGTTTAGAAAATTGAATAAGAAAGGGAGGACACTGGCAACACCTATCTACTTACATTCAAAAGAAGAAGCATGTAGAAACATAGTCTTCACTGCTTCTATGAGTGAGTTTTGCCCCAGACTCTACCAAACTGTAAGAGTAATCCTTTCTGGACATGTTCACAATTAAGCAAAATGTTATCCTGCCCTGCAGACTATCTATCTATTCATCCGTCTATAAATATCTATCTTCCTCTCTTGGAAGCACCTCCTATAAAACCTTTGACTATTTTTCCCATTTAATTCTACCAGCTACATAGTAATGTTATTTTTTTAAAAAAATTTCTAGTACATAGCACTAACTGAAATACTACCTTTTCTAGAAAAAGTCTACCATTTCCTCAAGCCAGATCTTATCTTTCTATAGCTCTCTGTAGTTTCTACTATATCTTATATTGGACTGTCTGTTTAGTGTTTATTGCCTAACTACTTAACTCCCAAAAGAATTGTGAGATTCATATCAGTGATTGTATTTCATTCTTTTCTATAGCCTTCGTTGTTCCTAACCTAATGTCTTATAAATACTAACAGCTAAGTAAATATATGTTGAATCAGTGATAAAGAATATCCTTAACTTTTTATATTGATCCACATGTTTTAAGATATGAATAGTTTGGAATATCAACTGTAATTTTTCAGTTATGAAAAATATGAATAATCATGGATTCATACTACATGTCAGATACTTGCAACATATGTTACATACAGTATTCCACCATTCAGTTATGAAAATAGACCTGGGGCATTCAATGTGATAAGAACGCTGAGGGTTGTAGAGGTTTAATAATATGTCTAGAGTTAAAGAACTAGTGAGTAGTACCACTAGTATTCAAACCTGAGTTTTCAGACTTTTCATCTATACTCTATCATAACTACTGTGAGTTTGGCATGTGAGGTAGTCATTAAAATGGCTACCATTCTGGCCATCTTTCTTTTGGTCATGTGTTCTAATTGAATTTCACATCCTATTTGATTTTAGCATGGCCATATAATTTCCTGTGATGTAAAATATAAATAGAAGTAATGTCTCTTTCTCTGAATAAAAGATTTGAAAGCCATGTGTGGTCTCCCATATTCTTTTCTCACTGCTGAGGTGATTCTAGAAACTTCCAAGTTTTTGACTCGAAGCCTAGCTCTAATACTGTTCTGTGTTCTGCCTATAAAGTGAACAAAAATATTGGACATACTAAAAGTTAATCAAATCTATGTAAATTGATACAAGAAGAACTTGCTCTGCTTGAAAAAAAATTATGCCTTTTTCTTCAGTTACCTGTATTTCCTGTGGAATAGCAATCTATTTGTGTCCAGATACATGATTGCAGTATTATGTTCATTTAAGTGTCTTAATAGTGAAAGGGTCAGTTGTTCTGGGATGAAGTTTCAGGGAGAGACTTGAGGAACCTTTCACTAATTTACCTGGTAGCTTTTTAAAAGTGCAATTTCTGAAATACACCTGAAATAAATTGCATCAAATCTCTGAGGATAGATTAAAAAAATCTGGTTTTACATCCTATATTAAAGAAATTATAAATATGGTAAATTTGGATGATTAATGAATGTATAATACAACATTTATTTTTATAACTAATTCCTTGGCTCAGTTTTCTTCTTGCAGAATGGCAGGAGCTATTCCTAGGCAACACTTTAGCATCTTTTTGGTAAATGGTGACCATAAGCAGAACAATAAACTTGCAATACAAATTAGAAGTTTAAGAACATTTCAGTTTTCAAGATAAAATGAGAAGTTTATAATGAGAAAATATATTTAGAAAAATGAAATTGAGACTTAGAATGTAATTACCTCATATCATGTTCCTTGGATAAAACATCCAAGCAATATATCTTCACTATGGAAAAATAAATAAGTACAAAATACAGATGAAATAAAGAAAAGTTATAATGTGATATAACTTTTCAAACTTCCTTTCTTCTTCTATTGCTTTCATAACACACACACACACACACACACACACACAGCATAAGTCCTATCATCATTAAAATAATTAAGTGTCATGGGACATATTGTCTGCTCTTATTATTTTTAACATTATTGTCACACTATGATAGTGAATAATATCCACTTATAATGTGTTCAGGTTTTATGATCTATGGTTAGCTTCTGTGTTTTCTCAATTTGAAGACATCTAAAAGATATGGGTTAGAAGACAGTTCTATTATCTATTTGTATGACTCCAACTGAGTTATTTAAATTTGTTGAACTTTCCTTTTTAAATCTCTGTGTTCCTGGTACCATATAATCCTTAATTAAGCTTTTGAATTCCTGCTGCACCCCCCTATGATAACTATCATCTCTTCATACAGCTGGTGATTAAAATTAGTGCTCTCTAACCCTGATGCTGAAACCTTCAAACTTTCTCCTGACATATTCAGCATGAGGAGTTTTCCTGATTTTTCAAGGAAAAGAACCAGAACCAAAACCGAAACCAAAAAGCAAAACAAAACAACAACAAAAACCAAAAAAACAAAAAAACAAAACCCACAACTCTTCGCTTCAAATATAAGAAACCCATGACTCAGTGGTTAAAGTATCCCTTGTTTCCTCTTTGGGAGATTCAATCAAAAGAGCACTGGTTCTTTAACCATTCTAGCACTTAAATGTCCCCTCTAGTACCCATTAAGCCCTGTGGTCATGGTCAGATACCTTCTTCTCTACAAAGGAATAATAAATCTATTTGAAGTTTAATTTTGAATTTTACAGAAAATGAATCCAAAGTGCCTTGAGCAGTGTTTGATACATAATAAACATGCAATGATTATTTCAATTCTATTGAATTTTATTAGAAGTTATAAGAAACACTTGACTAATTTACACAAAACATAACAAGTATAGGAGATATTTTTACAAATATGAATATTACTTTATTTTTATTGGATAATACTATTTTCTACTCCCTTTATCATTTTTATAGAGCATTTGAACCATATTTTGAGTAATGGCCTCATGACTTTACCCAGCACTTAAAAGCAGGTCTTCTATGCTTACCATAGTCACTATAGTTCAAATTACATCTAGGGACTCATAAATATTGGGTTTATTATATATCACTAAAGGTAACTGTGCATGTGCAAAATAATTAGAGATAAATGCTCATTAAATCTAATAGGTTTACTCTATTGACATAGGAAGTGAATAGCTATAAAGTAATACAATTTTTTTTTATGAACAATAAAGATCAGACAGATTTTTTTTGTTAGAAGGCAACCAGGTTGAAATATGGAAGACTGGCTTGATTATAAATAAGGAGCATGCTCTTTGCATTAAATGGTATATGGCCAAGCAGGCTGCATTCATTTGACTTCCCAGACAGGCAAAGTTGAATTCAGAAGCAGTTAATTGCCTCAGGGACCTTCCTTTGGCATCTTGCCCAATGGTACTCTTGTTGGGAGGAGCAGCTTCACACACAGAGCTTAAAAGCATCTGGGTTGCTGTTCTGAATGCTACTGCTGACAGATTTACCATCTGCCTTTGAGAAAGACAACAGTCTGGGGAACTTTGATACTAAGCATCCACATGATAGCCTTTGACAGTCACAAGCCTTCATTAAATAAGAGAATAAAATAAACCCTGTGTAAAACAAACAAAAAATAATGGACCAGTGTTATTTTCATTTTAATTCTCCACAAATACAATTTCGAAATTTATTGGTGATAGAACATTTATTGAGTACTATGTGCCAAGTGCTTTATATTTATATGCTTATTCTGGACAACCACACACTGAGGTAGGCACAATTTTTATCTTCATTTTAAACATACAGGAGTTTATACTTCAGGAATAAAAACATTTGCTTAGACTTACTTTAAAGTATCAGAGCACAAACTAGACTCCAGATAGTAAGAATCAGTTTATCATAATCTGCACTGATTTGTATAGTGAAGTTTTAATCCATTTTATCATGAAAGCAGATTTTCTGAAATGTCTTAGCATAGGTTATTTTGTAAATAATAGATACATGAGCATATTTCCATTACAACAGATTATACAGTCAGAATAGATTACTCAGAACATGATTATATTGAGATCAAGGTAGAAAAGATCTTTGCTCATTAGCTTCTCCAGAAGAAAACATTATTTAAGGAAAGATTATACCCTGAATTGAAAATTACATGTCAGAGGTAGGATCTTGGGAAAGAATTATTGGTCTAAAAAATTACATTCCACCAATAAAACAACCGGAGTACTTGTGATGGTACTAGAAAACGACTTAGAAAAATTAAAAACTTTATGCAATTTTAAGGTACCTGAAGGGCAGTGCATTTGAATAACATAATATTTATTAACATTTATAATTTACCAAATAGGTTTTTATCATCGTATATTGCTTTCATTGGAGATTAACAAAATACTTGCAGCAAGTGAGATGTAATAGACATGTTTAATTATATATTTTATCACAATTATGTACACTGCTTTTTTGCTTAAATATTCTTGGTCTAATCTGCAAACATTCAAATGTTGATGATCTCAATGCCATCAATAAGATATCTATGTTAGCATTAAATGACAATTTAATTTAAAATCTCTATAAACAAAAACAAATGAATACATTTGAAATTGAATTGTGCTTTCAAAATAGCTGTCTATGGATATTTCCTTCCCTTAGGTAAAAAGCAGGCACATTCCAGATGTAAGCACTTGTAGTTGGAATGCACATCCTGACCCATAGTTGCCCTGCTTCTCTTTCCCTTGGGGAAATTAACCAACCTGGTTGCAGACTGTCAGTAGGAAGATAGGTAGAATGATTTATAACCAGCCTGTGGCTGTTTATTCCAAAGTACATAGAGCCAAATTACACTGGAGGGGAAATGGAGTGGAAGGTATTGATTCATATTTTTTTAGGACCAACTCAAAAACCGTTGAGCACAATCAATATGGAGAATATTGAGTCTATTACTCAAAATATCTGAGTAACCTAATGAATAGTAGAAAAAATGGAAAACAATAAAATAATCCTCAAATATAGAGGTAATGTGACATGCAAAGGTGACTTGGAAGAGTCTGAAACTCTTGATTTAATATTACTCATAAATTTAATATACTTTGAATCAGACTCTGGATACTTTACTAGTATCAGGCAAAAAAAATGTTACCTTATGGGATATATATTAAAGGTTGAGATAAGTCAGAATTGGAGGAGAAATGTGTGGATCAATGAATCTTAGGTAATGCAGATGCACAAGTATATTCCACAAGAGTATGCATAGTTATAAGAATTGGGTCCCATGAGTCAAAATTTTATCAGCAAAGAAAAAATTCTAGGATTGGAGGTGAATATACTTGAGGATAAACACTGACTGAGCCACTCTCTAGTTGTGTATCTCTAAAATTGCTTAACTTTTCTTCACTTCAGACTTCTTGGTTGAACAATGGGATAAAAAGATGCATTCATATATTTCTTCTGAGGTATAGATAAATGGAAAGAAAGTGATTGACACATTGAAAAGATTAAATCCATGCTTGTTTCTGAATTTCCTCTGTACTGTATTGCTTACTTACCTAAAATGTCTTAAACTGATGTTCAAGTCCTCCCCTAACTTGTCCATATTCCTTTCTTCTAGCTTGATCCTTAAATCACTCTTTAAAATGTGATGTTAGTAAAATTGGTTGTTAAGAACAGTCATGCACTATGTAATGATGCCTTTGGTCAATAGATCACATAAATGATGGTAGTCCCAAAGGATTATAATGGAGATGAAAAAATCCTATGGGCTAGTGACTTCATAGCTATTATAACATTGTAGCACAATGTATTAGTCACATATTTATGGTGAAGCTGCATAAGTAATCTGTTGCACTACCCTTTGTATACAAGTAGAATTTATACTATTATGCAAAATAAATATTTGATAATAATAAACATCTATGCTACTGATTTATATAATTTACTATACTATACTTTTAATGATTATTTTAAATGTACTCCACTTACTTACAAAAATAATAACTGTAAAACAGCATCAGGACCAGACATGGTGGTGCACGCAGCACCCAGCAGCTTGGGGCTGAGGCAGGAAGATCGAGAGTTCAAAGCCAGCCTCGGCACTAAGTGAGGCACTAAGTAACTCAGTGAGACCCTGCCTCTAAATAAAATACAAAATAGGACTGGGGATGTGGCTCAGTGGTCAAGTGACCCTGAATTCAATCCCAGTACCCACCCTGCCCGGCCAAAAAAACAAAAAAAAAACAGCATCAGGCATGTTCTTTACAACAAGTCAGTCCAGAAGATGACATTGTTAAAATAGGAAATGCCAGCTCCACTTGAGTTTTTGACCCTGAGGCTTTCTAGATGGACAAGACATATAAGTGGAAGATACTCTGTAGTATTAAGACTAATGTCCTTGTTTGTACCTTAGTTTTTTTTATCTGATTATGTTGTTTATTTTTTTTAATTTTTTTTATTTTTTATTTATTTTATTTTATTTTTTATTTATTTTTTTATTCACACAGTTCATATAATCTTACATACACATAGGCTAATACTGTCTGTCTCAATCTACTATTTTTCCTTCCCCTATCCCCTCCTGTCCCATTTTCCTCCACTCCATCCATACTTCCTCCATTGTTTCCCATTGTTTCCTATCCCCCCCCTAACCCCCCCCCCCCCCCGCCGGCCCCGTTATGTATCAGCATCCACTGATCAGAGAAAACATTTGGCCTTTGGTTTTTTGGGCTTGGCTTATTTCACTTAGCATGATATTCTCCAACTCCAGCCATTTACCAGCAAATGCCATAATTTTATTCTTCTTTGTTTTTAACCAAGTTTTTTGTACCTTAGTTTTTAACAAGAATTTAACAACAAAAACAAAAAAAATCCCTATAGAATAAAGACACAAAGAAAATACAATGCTTTTATATAGCAGTGTGTTTTAAAGCTAGAATTACAAAAATTGAGAAAAGATAAAATTTATAGAGTAAAAAATACAGGAAATGAATTATGGAAGAAAACAATTTTAAATAAAGTTAGTATGGCTTCAGTGTATAGAGTTATAGAGTCCAGTAGTGTACAGTAGTGTAGATCTTCACATTAACTTAACCATTAACTCACTGACTCACCAGAACAACTTCAATCCTGCAAGCTCTATTCATGTTAAGTTTCCTTACACAGCTATCCCATTTTTTTCTATTGTATTTTTGTCTGTACCACTTCTATAGATACACAAATACCATGAAGCCAAAGCTGCCTAGAGTATTCAGTACAACAACATGTCCTACAGGTTTGTCTCCTGAGAACAATAGGTGTATTCATAGGCTACAAACCATAGAGCCTGAATATGCAGTAGGCCATACTATCTGGGTTTGGAAAAATCTATTCTAATGTTAGCAAAACAAAATCACCTAGGGGCAGGTCTTAGAATGAGTCTCTGTTGATAAGTAGCACAACTGTAGTCCTTGACTTTATATAATGAGTTTTCACATTAAAAGTGAAAAAGTGTTTAGACCTTTCTCAAGGTCTTTGTGTAAAGTCAGTTGTCCCATAATGATTTTGAACTGTTTTTAAGAACATTCTACTTATCAGTCATTTCCTGTTGTTTAGAATGGTCATGTTTGGGGGAATTTTTTGTTTTTGTATTTGATTTTCCTAATCCTAGAGAATTTTTTAAACTGGATTTCCAAAAATGTTTGTGAGAACACAAGAAGGAAGACTCTTCAACTCACACCCACTTACTGTCCTAACTAGAAACATGCATATTTATGTAGCGTTAGGGTAGTCTTCTGTATGAAATTTTAATTAAAAAAACAAAAATGGAAAAATTTCTGGTTTGAAGAAGTTGCAGAGACTGGTATCAGAAAGACAAATTAATTGGGATTAGGAATCTTTCTGTTGGTGAGGGATTGAACACACTTCACCACTGAGCTGTGTCTCCAGTCCTTTATTTATTTTGAGAGAGGATCTCAACAAGTCACCAAGATAGGCCTCAAAATGGTGATCCCCCTACTTCAGCCTCCTGAGTCACCTAGATTACAAATGTACAGTACTATACCCAGCAAGATTTTTCAAAATTTAACTGTTTAAATTTTGAATTTTGCCAAAATTAAACTGTTTAAATCACTGGCCCTAAACAAGTGTTTTAAAGTATAAAACAGACATAGTGTAGCAGTAGTATGATATCATAGTGTTGCAACAAATGTGTATTGGAAAAGTACAGGCTTCATCTAAATTATCTCTATGTCTAGTCTATCTAATTTAGCTGCCTGGCCATTTTTTACTCATCTATCTATTTTATGTAATTTAACCTATCCAGATATTTATCTATAAGTCCAGTTCTTCCAGGATCCCACCAGTTTGTACAGATAAGGAAATTACAGTTCAACAAATGTGCACACTCATAAATTTGCTTGCAATTAGTGAATATTGAAGGGAAGAATATTTTGTCTTGAGAATGAGAAGGATTGAATTAGAAACAGAAGTAATTTCATTCTTCATACCCTTTTCACCTTCCTGCTCTTCCTTTTTCTCTTCTTTAAATCCTATACTCATTTGGTGACCTTCTCTCCTCTCATATTTTAGTAGCACTCATTCAGGGCTCTGTGGTTTATGCAGGAAGGTAGTTTCCATTTCTAGGAATAGGGAAAGGAGATGGGGAGAGAGTGTGCCTTCTCGAAGGAGAGGTATCTCCAGAATGTGTAGGCAACATGGGCATGTATCTGGACAGACGGGGCAGATTGTCACCAACCTGGGGTGGTTATCAGTCTTCCTAGGAGGCTGAGCAGTGGAGATGCATTCTGAGCAACATTTCTTTTGCTCAACCTTAGCAGAATCATTTTAAATTTTAGTGAGACTGAATGACTGAATTTCTACTAAAACATAGTGGTAAACATCATCAATGGTTTTGTGTGTGTGAGTGTGTGTGTGTGTGTGTGAAATAATTGCATACACACTGTATATGTTTACATATATTTGCATACATACATACATTTTCTAGAAACAGTTCCTTTCAAAAATATGTCAGCTTAGATATGTTTGGCTTTCTGTAACATTATAGGACCATTGTATGTATAAAGTTAATTTCCTAAACTTGTTATTTTTGTAAGATGTTTTTCATTTTCCTCCTCTACAGTTCCTTTCACATCTCTCAGTCAAATCCTGTATATATCCTACAGTCCAGTTAACTTGCCATTTGACTCCACATTCCACCTAATCCCAGCACACAATCATTTGTTCTAAGCCTATAAAGCATTATTTTGATATTTGCCTTTTTCTAGTATTCTAAGTACATATCATAATTATTCATGACTACATGTCTTTTCTACTTTCATATCATCTTGTGAGGTATCTTTGAGGTCTTTCTTCTCCAGGATGCTTTGTGCTCTGTGCTGAAACAAATGTGAAAAAAAATGTAATTGGACATTATAGTCTCCTTAGAAATTATATATTATAATTTTTTTTATAATTAAGGTTTTTAGAATTAGGTTACCTATAAGATTAATTTCACAAAAGTGTGAAGGTTATGTTCCATTAATAAAAGTCAATTAGTATATGTGAGTCAAATGAGAAGTCAAAAACAAACAAATATAAATCAGCTGATGCTTTTGTGGTTCCTTTTAGTCACCAAGGTATCATGGCGCTGGATAAATTTCCTAGTCTATACAATTTTTCTTCTGTTTCATAGCTCTCTTCTTCTGGGATTGTTAAGATTCCATTCAAGTTTTCAACATGTTTCATCTGATAGTCGCTCCTTAGCCCACGCTGACACAGAAGCCTCACAGGAAGGCATGTCCTCTATTTTTATACCAATTCAAAAGATAATCCCTACACTACATTTCCTCCCTGACTCTATTTGTGTATGAACAAGTGGTACACATGTGTGGCTTGATGCCATTCTCACTGTCTTACACACTTGAACTTGACTTCTGAAGCCATCAAGAGAGGTGCAAATGCATCTGAGGAGAAAATGTGGTTGTTAATCTCAAAAAAAAAAAAAAAAAAAAAACAACAACGATTTTCCAGCATGTTTTCTTCGAATTCAAATTCTTGGCAAACGTTACTGCTGTGCTAGTTACAGAAAAGTAATTAAAATCCTAAGGAAAGAACTCTAATTATGATTTCTTCAGAAAGACTTCAGTGTAAATTCAATCAAGTATTCCTTCACATCTTGAGATTTGCATTAAAATAATGCTTCTGTTTAACAAAAGGTGTCAATAATGAAATAAGAAATAAAGTGAACCAATTTAATCTGCCCCATAGGAAGCAAATTAAAGCCTTATCTCATTTCTTTCTCTGAAGACTAATAGACTTGAAAAATAGGCTTTGTGAAAAGCCTCACTCGCATTATTAAAATGGGCAACTGAAATTGAAAATAAAAAGTTTTTAAAGAATGTTAATGTCCTAATGACTTTTCAAATTACAGCGCATTGGAAAATCCTGTGATAACTACTATTCCACCTTGTATTTTTTTATCACTTAAAAAGGAAAACAGTACATTCCAAAAATATGGAGAGCAAAAAAATATTGAGACGAGTAAGTACATTAAGGAAAACAAAAAGGTGAATGTCCTGCATGGCTGGCATCTCTGACTACTATTAATAGCACAAAGGAAATGGGTTGAGGGTATAGCTAAATGGTAGAGTGTAATACCAACACCTTCAGTAACTCGATTCTATGAAATCATCAATCAATCAATCAATCAGTAAATTTTTTTAAAAAATTTAAAATACTTTATTTAATGAGTCACACTGTATGGAAGATTCTGCCATTAATGCTGTTTTTAATGCTTTTATCTTTAACATTATCAAAATTGCAGTGATATCTAATGGTATGATTTTAAGAACATCTATGAGATTATTCACATCTTATCAGTCTATTTCTTTCTTTTTACAATGTATCACCCAGTAATGTCATTAGGCTTGCCCTGTAGGAAGAATACTTAATTGACTAAAATATTCAATGAGAACCAAAATTTCTCAAGATTGGGACTACTCAAAAATCAAAAGACCATCAAATTATATGCTATGGTGTCCACATTATAGGTAGAGAGAAGAAAGTGAACTACTGTACAAATAAAAAAAATACAATTCACTTAGTGAAGAATGCTATGATATAAAATTAAAATGGAAAACTGGAGAATGATAGGGATAAGCAGTGGTTATGATTTCAGTTTAGGAAATCTGTAGAGTTTCACTGAGATGACACCATGTTTTCAGAGGCCTGAATAATATGGAGCAAACCAAGTATTCGAGCAATACTAACAAAATAAATGCAGGTCACATACAAAGAGAGCCGAGTAAATAAATCCTGAGAATTCATAGCACACAGGAGGGCAAGATAATCACTAAAATCCTCATAAGAAAAATAATGCAACACAGGCAGAAAAATGGGATAAGTTACATATTGTGGAAAAAAGTGGCTGGAAGCTCGTCCATGAATACAGAGTAAATGTGTCTATCTTTTTGTAACCGGGTACCTGCGGCCATGTGACTAGTTCCTGCATGATGGAATAGAGGAAAAGTGCCACTTCTAAAGCCTGTCCTGTAAATTCCTATTTGAGAGCCTTATTTTTTTTTTTTTTAATTTTTCAGGCCCGAAGATTGGCAGAATTTGTCAACCCCAAATATGCCACTTTGGCATAAAAATTATTGTGAGCTAAAGGCACCTAGACAAACAGCAGATGCAAGAAAAACATTCTCATCTCCCCTTCACTTCTCAAAGACTGGAGAGGAACACCCCCATGTGGAAGTTTCTTCTTGTACCAGGAGAAAAAGAAACTTCCTTCTACTGGAAGCTGAGAGAATTCTGGACAAGCAAACCTTCTTAAAATAATTATCTTCCTTCAGCCTCCCACATAGTTAATTACTTTCCCAAAGTTGCCTCTTCATTCAACCTAATAGAAAAAAGTATTTAGGCTTTTCCTTCTGAGGGCTCCTGTTTCATGTAAAACATATTTTATACAAATTTATATACACACTTAAATCTGTATGCTTTTGTGCAGTTTATCTGTTCTATGTCATTTTAATTCTCAATCCCATCCAAACATTCTCAAGGAGAGGTAAAATTGTGCTTCCTCTGCAGCTATTTAGAAAGTAGATGACCCCTTGTCAAACTCAGGAACATATGTTGAAGGTGACAAATATTGGTGGGTCAAAAAACCTGGGATCCCTGAATCACTACTTGTAAGACAGTTCCTCACCAGGAAAACCAGCATTAGACTACCCCCGGATGAGAAAGGATAACTTTACTGTGCCCCTGAAATTTTGAGTTTTATCTGTTAGAGTTATTAAGAGTTACTTTACTATTAACCAAACTGGTAGCATTAATTAAAAGACTGTTCCACAGGAGAATCTGTCATTATAGAAACAAGAAAAAGGAAGGAAGGAAGGAAGAAAGGAGGGAAGGAAGGAAAAAAGAAAGACAAAAGTTGAATTTAAAATGTTGAGCCATGCATGGTGGTGCATACCTTTAATCCCAGTGTTTTGAGAGATGGAGGCAGGAGAATTGCAAATTCAAAGCCAGCCTCAGCAAATGAGACCCCAGGCAAGTTAGCGAGATCCAGTCTCAAAAAATTTAAAAAAGACGTGGGGATGTGACTCAGTTGTAAAGCAACATGGGGTTCAATATCTGATACAAACAAAAGTAAGTTCTTTGGGTCAGTAATAGGTTAAGTACCAATAAAAAAAGATGATTAAAGCAGAGTCCTTGCTTCTGTGGGAGTAGAGGTTAGATAAAAAATCATTTAGAATCTACTTTGTACTATTTCAGGTGAACTTCAGTTTGTGATGCATGTATATGTCAATACAATGCTATCAATAGTTGATTACCCTTGTCATTTCTGTTATTTAAATATTTAAGCTATTTTCTTATACCTGATGGTAGCTTTCAAAAACACTTGCCTTTACAAATGTTATATTTCTGGAGTACATGTTTGGAAAAGTAGTTGCAAATAACTTGACCACTGGAAGGAAACGCTTAAATGCCAGTGATCAGCTTTAGATTTTATTTTCTGTTTATTCACTTGTTTGTTTTGCTTTGGTTTGTGGTAGTTGTTTGTGGTTTTGTTTGCTTTAATCCATGTTTCTGGGTGTTGCTTGGTGAGAACAGGATTTGGATCTGATGGTTTCAGCAAGTTAATGCCACCCTGTGAAGCACAACCTGGTCATTCTTCCTTAATTGCAAGGTCTCCCCCATCCAGGTCTTCACAAGGCAACATCAATTATATTGTTTAGCCTTTTACCACATGCTCTGAATAATGTTTTAAATAAATAGCTTATTAAGAGGTTCTCATGTGGGACACTTTGAATAAAAAGAGAAGAGTGTATGTAGCTATAATTAATTTTAGCCAATTGATATTCAGTCAATTGTTTAAGTGATGGAAATAGAATTTTCCTAAATTCTTGGTTTCTACATAATTATTATGGTCATTCAGAAGTTTTTAAATGGGAAGTTTTAGCCAGGGTTATGAAAAAATTTGACATCAAATAGCTTCTTTAATAAACTCGGCCCGCCAAGGCTATTTTGCATTTTGTTTTTGAATATTGGTGGTAATTATTGCAGCATTACTTCTTGAAAATGTTTAAGAGTAAACTAAAAAATTCACTGAGAATGCAATTAATTACTTTTTAAAAAACTGCTAAATTATGGGTTAACAGAGTTTTAAAGATGACTCAAATCTTAAATTTCTCAGATCAGGAATAGAATCATGTCAGTATCTAAGATCCTTTTTTGTTCACACCAACTGGAACACCATGAATTACTTTTAAAATTCTTTCTGGAGCTTCTGTGTTCCATATGAATAGAGTGAAAATAATATTCCTTTTCAGCTTTACCTATGATAGATGTTTAAAGCTAATTTTATGTATTATTTTATTTACCAATGAAAGACAAACACCTTACCTAGGCTAAATTACATCATACTCTTATCCCCTTTCCAAGATATTATTAATTTCATTTTACAGTTGAGAATCAGATAGTAAAGTAACTTGCTAGTTATCAAAGAGGTAAAATAATTTGCCCCAAATTACACAGTATACATTGACATTGTAATTCAGGTTTATGTCTGCTAGATCCCCCTCACTTGTTCTGCCACACCTCCCTCTTTCTTGCTTGCTTGCTTTCTTACTTGATAGTTATACATAGTAGTTGAGTTTATCCTGACAATTCATACATGCATAGAAATGAATTTCTGTTCATGACTCCCCTTTTCCCTCACCCTTTTCTTTTCCATTCTCTGTCTCCTCTCCCATCCTTTCTCTATTCTAATTGACTTTCTTTCACTCATTTATTAATTTATATTTGGTTGGCTCTTTCTATTATCCTACCCTTCCTTCCCCCTTTCCTTTATTTTATGCTAGCTTTCACATATGAGAGAGAATATTTGGCCTTTGAGTTTCTGAATTTGACTTATTTCAGTGAGCACGGTAGTCTCCATTTCTATCCATTTACCAGCAAATGCCATAATTTCATTCTTTTCTTAAGATTAAGTAGAACTCCACACATCTGTTGATGGGCATCTGGTTGTAAAAAAGGGCAAAGGGGAAATACCAAGGACCCTTTCGGCCAGTTTAAGATACCTGGCATTTATCTGGAAGGGACGAGGAAACCCAAAGCATAATTCTTTACTTTCCTCTTCAGCCTCATTAATATCTTTTCATGTTACAGGAGCATAGCAGAATATTGAGAATAGGTGGGGCACAAGACTACATTGTTGAACACTAAGGAATAAGAGAGAGCCTTCACAAGAGATAGGCTTGACTACAATAGTAGAAAGAATTGAAGGGGTTATCAACACACTCTGAAATACTAAGCGAAATCTATTCTTATCTGGCAAAACATTGAAACTCCACTCCCTTCAACAGAATATTTCAGAGCCTTAGGTATATTTTTCTAAAGCTAAAACTTTTGGAAAACTGATTTTGAAATTGCCAATTAACGTGACCTTATGAACACCCAACTCCATTATGTTGCACTGTACCAAGCAGCTATCTTTACCTATGAAATATTTAGGTACATGTGTTGCTTAAAATTTTACCTTCAATAGCATACCTTGAAGAGGCTATGAATTTTTCTTAAAATATACAAACCATATATCTGCCAGAAAGAAGAAAAATTCCTGAAACTATACTCGTTTGGGGGAAAACATTAAAAACTTTTAATCTGCCAGAAAGACGAAAAATTCCTGAAACTACACTCATTTGGGGGAAAACATTAAAAATTTTTACATGGATTTTTTTGTTCCTTTTAAAAATTAAATGTATTTTTAAACTTAAACATAAATCATCAAAATTGTATGTGTTCATACATATTAATATGTTTAAACTAATTCAAACATTACATATTTCCTAAAACATTTATCTTTTCTCTATGGGAAAAACATTAATGTCTCTTCTTCTAGCTTTTTGAGATATATAGTACTTGTTTTGTGTTAAATTGTAAATATGTTGTAAAGAATATCAAGAATAAGGGTGTTATATCATATATTTATAACATTTCCCAGAATCATGGGTCAATAAGAAACTTTTTGGTATCTCTGTGTCTCAAATTCATCATCTATGCAAATTAAAATAATTATATGCAGCATGACTGGAAGTTAGAAAAACAGGAGAATTTCTTTCATTCTATTTTCTCTAACATTGGTTCCCAGTTAAAACATGTGTTATCAATTAGAGAAAGTTGTCTCCATCATTTGTCTTTTTCCCTACGTTTTTACATGCATTTCTTAAGTCTATTCTTCAAAGCCATTTTATAGAAAAAGTGAAATGGAAAAATCCAGTATTAAAGTTGGTCAGAGTTTGAAAAGGTCACTTCTCTTATATCCTAAGGAAATAGTGACATAACAACCACTGACATATATTCTTCCATTATTTAAGAAATCTTTTAAAAACTGTATTTTTCAAAACATGAAGGTTATAATCATAATACAACATAGTAAAGTTGATCATAGATATTTTATTGCAAAAATGGTGTGTTAATTACATAAGCCAAATAGCGTGGCCATTCTGCGTCAGCAACCATGAGTCTTTCAAGGTTCTCCTAGGATGAAGTATTCTTTCTGGATTTCTGTTCTAGAATAGAATTCATTTTACTAAAAGAAGTGAATCCTAGAGGTAGGTCTTGAATGGTTTCACCCATTTGACCTTTGGCCAAGATTACTGGTTCAGTTGTGGCATATGACCAAAGAGACCAATAAGGCTAAGGATTGAAATGCTGAGGCTAAAGTATCTCTTTTTCCTTTTCCTGGAAGGCATTATATATGGAATGCAATTTAAAATAGCTGGAACTATTTTATTGTCTGCATGAGAATGAAGCGAATTGATAGAGGAAAGAAGAGTCAGCAGAATCATAGGAGGAAGAAATAGAATCTGAAATACTCGATTCCACTGGACTTCATGTTATATGTGAGAATAAATATTCTGATTTTAAAGACAATATGAGTGTATTTTTAAATCACTTACACACAAAGATATCCTAGATTATAAAGGAGAGCATTTGAAAATTTTAATGTGATGAGAAAACCAAGTCTTGGATTAAGCAATGTGACATGCCAAATCCCACAGATTGATTATTGTAGAAGTAGAACTTATCCTTGGATCACCTCATTCCTATTATTATGCTTATTATTCTCTTCCTTTTTGTAAGTGCTTTGCAGTTAAGTTCATAACAAGAAAGTATAAACATAGAATTCCAATGTTATTATGTTATTCCACCATGCTAAGAAACATATGAAAACCCTCAGTTTCTCAAAGGGAATAGTTTGTCATTTTCTTCTTGGTGTCAATGTTTAAATTACTGCTTACAACAATCCCAGTTATATCTTAAGTCCAAATATTTCAACTGAACTTACTCTATTATTAGACAGTAATAGGAAATTTTATTATTCAAATGAATATAACCAAATAAATCACTAATATAAAGAACAGGTGGGGATTGGTGGTGTGTAAGATTATTTATACCATTGACTCTTTGGATATTTATTCTTGGAATAATACACTGATAATTGTTATGTAATTCTTTTTAAATAATCAGAATTAAAACATATCTCTAGCTAGTTTGATTTATAATCCATGAGAGTGTTAATTGGTTTTGTAATGAGAAGTTTTGGAATAGTTCTTGACTATAATCAGTGGCCTACATAAATTTAGTGGCTTTTTGCAGTTTGGATCTGAAATGTCCACCATAACCTCATATGTTGAAGGCATGGTCCCCAAAGCAGCAGTGTTCAGAGGTGGAGACTTTGGTAATTGATTGGATTATGAGTGCTCTGATCTTATGAATGGGTTAACTCATTTTTGAATTGATATAACTTAGTGAGGTGTTGAGAGGTGGTAAAACTTTGGGAGGTGCTGTCTAGTTGGGGAAAGTAGCTGAAATATGACTTTGAAGACTGTATTTTGTCATTGTCTGTTCTTTCCCTCTTTACAACTGCCATGAGGTAAGGAAATTTACTCCATTATGTGCTTCCCACTAAGATGTATTTCCTTGCCACAAGGCTTAAAAACAACCATACTAAATGAACATGGACCGAATCCTTTCAAACTATGAACCAAAGTGATCTTTCCTCCTTAATTTTCTCAAATATTTTTTCAGAATATTGGAAAGCTGACATGTGACTTTAAAAAGGAAATAATTAAAAAATCAAAATTAGTAAAATAATATTAAAATATAAACTAAGCATAAAAATAAAGAACAATGCAAAAATTAATCAGAATCAATAACAATTAAAGCATAAAAAATACAAAGTAGAAATGGCAACAATAACAAAAGAGAGAAAAGAAACTTTAAAAGAAAAGGAAAACAGTATGTGATTTGCTCCTGAGTCTCCACATTGGCTATGTGGTTCTGCTGATATGGATTGGTTTACCTAACACTCTCTTCTGTTAAACTCTGTGGACATTGACAGCATCAGTTGCTATGATCATCTCTGATTGATTCATCTCATCCTCTAGGGGAAAAGCCTGGTTGTGTCCTTATTGCTCTTATGGAAAAGACTAAATTCTAAGAATGAATACAGAAAGCACTACACTTCTTGAGATCTGGTTTCAGAATTGGCAAAGTTAGTCATATATTAAATATTCTAGTGTCACAGCATCTATTTCTTTAATATTTTACATTGATTTAAGTCATTAGACATGTATTGGTTTTCCTTTTTTCCGATGGCTAGGCAGTAAACAGTAGCATAAGAAGCAGCCCCTTCAGAATAGTAAAGCAACAATAATAAGCAAAACTGTAAAGAGGACAACTATATCTGAGGTTCGGAATACTTTCCTCAAAAATACATTTAGGTAAGGATCAACATTTTAGCAACTGCAAGTTTCTTGCTCTCAAAAAGATTCAAGATCATATTATGAAGAAAGAACAGGATGAATTAAATAAAAGTAATTGTTAGATAGTAGGAATCTCCCTCATTAAAGAACCACAGGATTCAGCATATTTGACAAGTGGATTTAGTACTGTGGTATAGAAGGTTACATGGTCAAATGTTTTCTCTTGTATGCTGAAGCTAAAGAAAGAGAAAAAACAAAAGAACTAGAAAAGGGTCTCAAGAAAATAGAAGGGAGACCAATAGATAAAAGAAGGAGATCAAAATGAAGGTAGGAAGGGTAGGTATTGGGAAATAAAAATCCTATAACCAGGTAAAAATGCACCACAATGAATCCCACTGAGATGTATAATTATAATGCACTAATTAGAAAATCATAGATGGGAGAGTTGAGGAAGAGGATCAGGGGAAGAGGAGAGGGAAGGGAAAGTGGAGGTACTGGGGAATGAGATTGATCAAATGATGTTATGTGCACAAATGAATATGTCACATTAAACTACATTATTATGCATAATTATAATTCACCACCGAAAGCCATTGAAAGGTCATATTTATTCTAGGTGCTTCTTCTCTTTAACCCTTCCAAATTTTTTCCTCGACTGCACAGAAACTGAAGGATTAGTTAACTGATTAAATAACTGCTCTCACCTTCTTGCTCAAGTTCTTGGTGTAAAATTAAGAGACTATTTCCATAAATGTAGATGGGACAAAATAAAAACACATCTGTGTTATTATAGAGAGAACATGTCTGCATATAACCATACCCATTAAAAGCAATTCAATGCTCATAAATAACTCTAAAAGAGGCCCTGTATGTAAATAATATTTTTCTCTCTCTCTCTCACACACACAAAATAAACAGGAAAACACATAAGATACCAAAGTTCTCCAATAATAATTTGTCTGAAAATTTTGAGAACATATTAGATTAAAGTGTTTTAAGTTTCAAAAAGGAATTTAATACAGATTATGTAAACAAAACTATGAAAATAAAGGATATGGAAAGAAAACAGAAATAACCAGTAGTACAAATTAAACATGATGTAAAAAATACAAAAAGCATTCTAGAAAAAAAAAATAGAAGTAGCAAAATGTAGACTCATAACAAGAAAATAAAGTGTCATAGAAGACAAAATTTAACAAGATGGAAAGAGATTATTAAGTAAGTTTTCTGGACATTTACTGATTTGGACTTAGCTTTTGCACTATACCCCCCAGGTCAACCCCAAAAGGAGAACTTCTGCTAAAGTCCCATGTCACCAAACAGAAACCTACTATTCTCTTCTAACAACTGACCTTCCAAAAAATCAGGAGGGAGGTAATTGCCAAACCTTATAAGGCCAACAAGATTCCTTACAAAGAAAGTAACTTGGAAACAACCATTCCAATTTTGTTTCTGCTTTTTCTTCAGTTTTGTCTTTCTTGTAGACTAGGTTTTCCCCTATTCAAGAATTGCCAATAAAATCCACTTGTATCTTTAAAATTCGAGTGGCTGAAATATTTGTTTTTGACAGGAGTTAAGAAAATGTCAGAAGTCAATAAATAAACACAAAAAAATCACAGAGAAAGTGTTAAATATTGTATAGTGAAAGCAGGCAATGAAATCAAATTTTAATGCATAAAACATGTATATTTAAGAATAAAAATAAAATATGACAAAGATAGACATATAAATATTTTAGGGGAAGAAAGTTTCTTGCAATGAGAGAGGGAGAATGTGAGAGAGAAGAGGAAGGGGAAAGACAGAAAGAGAAAGAAATTGATTATGTACCAGTAGATTGATAGGGTGTATAGTGTACAAAAGAAACAATAAAAGGCAAAGTCAACCACAAACACCAAAGAAAATAATCCTCATGACAGTCCTGAACACTAAAACAAAAACAAGAAAATAATACAGATTATATACTAATGTGAAATATTAGGGGAACATAGGTTTCCTGTTGGATATGTAAGGAGCATGGAAGCACAACATTGTCCTAACAACAAAAGCTGAACAGATTGCCAAATCAATGACTATTACTGGATCTGCTAAGGGAGAGGAGACAGGCCAAACTGTTTCCCTCAAGACTGGAGAAACAGACAAGGGAACACACAGAGTCAGCGTGTTCCACTGCAGCAGAGACTCCCAAACAGAAACCTCCACAGGAACCAGTGCCAGGGAAGGAAAACATGAACTCTAATTGATGAATTGCTGGAGGCTCAAGGCAGACAAGTCTCAGACTTAAAACTCCGGAAGGACCCATTCATAGAAGGACATCAAAATATTATGCAATTTACCACTGAGAGCTTGAGTAGGTTCCCACAGTCAGGATCAGAAAAAAAGAAAATCCCTGTCTGCTTTTAGCTGGAGAAATGGAGAAAAGGAACCATTCTGATACATGCAAGAGCACTCTGTTCTTAACAAGGCAGGCTCTCAGAGGAAACAGGTTAACTAGAACCTAACCCTGTGGGGTATTGTTGGAGCCATACTGATCTGGGTATAAGGAAACACAGAATTCTAGCCCACCCTATCCAGGTGCTCTTCCATATAGTGGAAGGAAAAAACCTGAAAAATATTTGTGAAGTTCACAGTACAGAGACACAGGCTCACTTACAAGACTGAGACCTAATTATAGGACTGTAGAATATGTCTCTTTCCCCAAACTTACCACAATATTCAAAAAGCATTATTTATAATATATCATGCCTGACCATCAAGGAAAAATTCAGGACAATCAAAAGGAAAAAGAACAAACAATAATAGCAAATACCCTCAAAATTTTAAGAGACAAAGCAAGTGTCTCAACCAGACCTGGCAGGAAATATAGAGATTATCAGACCATGAACTTAAAAGAAGTATGATAAATAGGCTAAACATTCTGATATATAAAGTAGAAAGTATGAAAATGATAAAAATGATAATTGTATGCAGGGACATCCAAATCCTAAGAAAGAATCAAAACAAAAAACTAGAGGAACAAAAAAAACAAACAGAAATGTAGAAGTCCTTTGATGGGCTTGTTAGTAGACAGGACACAGCTAAGAAAGAGTCACTAAGTTTGAGGATAAGTCAATAGAAACTTTGAAAAAAAAAAAAAAAGAAAAAACAAATAAAAACTTCAGACAAATTATATTGACCAGAGTTTAATGAGTAAAGAACAATTCTGAATTGGGTAGCCCTCAAAATCAGAAGAGGTTCAGGAAGCTCCACATTGAAATTTGGGCAGAAAGCACTAATGGATGAAAAGCGGAAAGGAGGTACAGTATGGTGTTTGCCTTATTTGAATGTGGTCAAACGTGCTCTGATCAGTTGGCTGCTTGAAATTCACTGAAGTTCAGCTGCTATAGTTGGCTGGGACTCAGTTATTTGTCATAAATGCATACTCCTTAGTTAGACTTTCAATTAGTTTACATTCTCTATTAGGATGCAGTTCATTATATAAAGACCCAAAGCACAAAGACATCCTCAGGCCAAATTACTTTAGCAAAGGAAAGAAAACAAAGACTGGGGGAGAAAAGGTATGGAATATTTAATAACTGTTGGACAACTATAAAAGATGTAACATACACTTAGTGGGAATACCAGAAGAGGGAAAATCAGAACTGAAATAATAATGAAACACTGCACTGACAGAATTTCCCCCAAATTAGTGCAGAAAACAAACCACAGATCCAGGAATATCAGAGATAACGAAATAGTATGAATGCCAAAACAAAACTAAACTAAACTAAACTAAACAAAACTAAACTAAACTAAACTAAACTAAACCTAGTCACTTTATTTTCAACTACAGAAAATCAAAGGCGAAGAAAAAAATCTTAAAAGGGGGGCTGGGGTTGTGGCTCAGTGGTAGAGTGCTTTCTTAGCATGTGTGAGGCACTGGGTTTGATTCTCAGCACTACATATAAATAAATGAATAAAATAAAGTCCATCAATAACAATATATGTGATATATATATATATTTTATTATATTTAGGATTTAAATAGATGCATGTTTAATATATGCATCTATTTAAATCCTAAAAGGAGTTGGAGAAAAAACACCTTAACCTATAGAAGAAAAAGGATAAGAATTACATCTGACTTCTCAAAAACTATGCAAAGAGAAGTGGAGTCAATTATTTAATGTATTGAGACGGGGGACAATCCACCAACCTTAAGTTCTATACCTTACGATTTTTTTTTCAGGAATAAAATATAAATGAAGACTTTCTCAGGCAAACAGAGAATGAGAGAATTTGCTGCAGTAGACACACTTTGCAAAAAATATTAAAAGAAGTTCTTTAGAGACAAGGAAAATGATACAGTTCAGAAATACAGGTCTACACACAAAAAGGCAGAATCTCAAAGAAAGAACGAGTAGTATAAAATTTTATTTTTGCTTATTCTTACTTGATTGAACAGGTTAACAGTCTATTCAGAATAATAAAGTTGACTAAGTACAATGTATATTTTATATATACACAATAAACATACATGAGTGTGTGAATGAAATAAATGACCACAATGATGCAAGGAAAAAGAGAAAGGAATTAGGATTATTTTGTTATTAAAAGGTGCTTGAATGTGGTGTTTGATTACTTGTAAATATGTAATGAAAACTATAGGCAACCTCTAAAAATGTTTTTAAAAAAGAAGTACAATTCATTTGCTAAGAAGTAGAGAAAATGGAATCATATGGAATGCAAACTTAGAGCCACAAAAGGTAGATAAAGAGTGGAAGACAAAAATAAGAAGAATAAGGACAGTATGTCAGTTTTCCATTGCTATGACAAAATATCTGAGCGAAAAAAGAAGCTTGGAGGAAGAAAGATTTATTTTGGTTCATGGTTTCAATTCATGGTTGGCTTGTTCCTCTGTTTCTGGACTTGTGATGAGGCACAGCATTAGGGTTAGAAGAGCGAGGCAGAGGACATCTGCTCACTCCATGGCAGCCACGAAGTAGAGAATGAAAGAAGAAAGAGAGAGGACAGAGAGAGAGAAAGAGAGAGAGAGAGAGAGAAACACCCACAAGGAAGAGGGCAAGGACCAGCTAAATACTTTCAGGGCTTTCCCCAGTAACCTGCTTCCTCCAACTAAGCCCAGCTCCTAGTTTCCATCATCTCCCCCATTTGGATGGAGATAAACATATTATACTAATACTAATAAGAAGACAGCAGAAGTAACTATATTAATTTCAGACAGAGCAATGTTTAAATCAGGGAGAGTTTCCAGGGAAAAAGTAAGTATTGCATAGTGATAAAGAGGTAAATTCTCCAAGAAGACAAATTAGTCCTTAATGATTGTGCATCCAACAAAAGAGCATTGAACTATGTAAGACAAAACTAATAGAAAGGAATAATAGATGAATCTACTATGATAGTTGGAAACTTCAATACCCCTCTATCAGAAAAGGACATATCCAGCAGTCAGGCAATCAAAAAGGACATAGTTGAATTCAACAACAGCATCAATCACCTGCATATGATCAATATGTGTAGACAACTTTATCCAGAAGCAATAAAATGCACATTCTTTTCAAATTCACATGGAGCATTCATGAAGATAGACCATATTCTGGGCCACAAAACACAGTTTAACCAATTTAATAGAATAAAGATTATATAATATTTGTTCACAAATCACAGTAGAATTACACTAGAAATCAATAAAAAAAAGAAAATCCCTAAATACACGAAGGTTAAATAATACTTTTACAAATAACACCTGAGTCAAAGAAGATATCAAGAGAAATTTTTAAAATATTCTGAATTTCATGTAAGAAATTTAAAAACATTTTGAAAATCGTGAAGAAAAAGAAAGAGCATTCAACAAAATTCAATGCCCTATCATAATAAAAACTCTCAGTAAAGTAAGAATGGCATGGGGGAGTTCCATAAGAGATAAAAAAAAAAAATGTCTATAGCTAACATGATACTCAATGGTGAGAATCTCAAGTCTGAATTCCTACAAAGAGGAAAAGTCAAGAATGTCTCTTTTTAACACTACTTTCAACATTAAACTATACATATTAGATAATGAAATAATTAAAGGAAATAAAAGGTATACAAATTGGGAAGAATGAAATAAAACTGCCTTTGTTCACAGATAACATTATTTTCTGTATAGAAAATCCAAAAAAGCAAACAGAAAACTTCGGGAATAATAGCTGATTATAATAAATTTTCAGGGTAGAAGGTTAATTTACAAAACACAATCATATTCTTATATATTAGCAATGAACAAATGAACAAGTGAAATTTGCAAGTAAAAACAAAATACCACCTACTTTTAGCAACCCCCCAAATGAAACACGTGTAAATAGAATATACACATGTGTACATATTCAGGATATGTTTGAGGAAAATTACATTTCAGGTAAACAAAGTCAAAGAGTTAATTAATGGATCAAGATGTTATGGTTTTTCATTTTGAAATTTAGTTTCAACACAATACCAATTAATGTTGTATAAAATTATTTTGTGGATATTACAAATTAATCCTAAAGTTTATACAAAAGGGCAAAGATTCAAGACAATCCGAACAACATTTAAGGAGAAAACAATGTTGAAAGACTGACACTATCTGACTTCAAGAATTACTAGAGCATGCTGAGCAGAGGCTCAGTCATCAGGTCTACTTCTCCAGCACTGAGGCCTGCGCCCCACATGGTCTATCACCTGTGCTGCAACTGACCATCTATCAACACAGGGGTCACCTTTGCCCACTAGCTTTGATTATTCCCTACCTGCAGGCCACCATCCATAGTGGTACAGTACCCTTCTTGGGACACTGTATTATCAAGTTCCTCTCAGGCATCAGGCTACTGAAGACTAGGTGGTTTGAACAGTACAGTATAATTTTACTGCAGAATTTTTAAATTATTATTATTTTTATTATTATTCCTATTATGCCTATTATATTCCTACATTTTTCTTTTTTTAATATTTTCCTCTCATATATCTTTTTCCTTGGAGACTCTTTCTCCCTTTTCTCTTGCTAATAGCCTATTTCTTTTAATTCTGCTTACACTATTCCTATGACATATACCTCTATAGATTCACTTCTTCCCTCATTAAGGTTATATCCTACACCCCTCCTCATCCTCTTTGTCCATGATTAGAAATTGTGGTCCTTATTGCAAACCTATTGGTTATGCTGTAGATAATTTGAACTCATCATCTCTGTTTATTAAGACAACATGATTAATACCTTAATAGGGATTACTTGGGTTAAGGATGCATATTGTTTGTATGGTATGCTGCTAATATTGATCTCTCTCTTCAAGGTGAGGTACTGGAAATCTGCAGGGACACTATACAGGGGGAAATCTGCAATACCTTGGATCTGTATTGCTAAGGAGGACGATACAAAAACAACATGAGAAAAACAAGGGAAGAAAGTATTGCAAACAAATCTAGATGGTATATCAATAGAACCCAATGACAACATGGCAGAAGAAATGTCAGAAAGGGAGTTCAGAATGTACCTAATTAAAATGATCTAAGAAACGAAAATGAGATAAGAGGGCAAAAACAGGCAAGGAATGATCACATCAACAAACAGTTAAAACATCAAATTCATGAAGCAGAAGATCATTTCAATAAAGAGATAGAGATTCTGAAAAAAAAAAAGAATCCTTGAAATGAAGGAAACAAAAAGTGAAATTAAAAACTAAATAGAAAGCATAACCAATAGGTTAGATCACTTGGAAGACAGAACCTCAGACAATGAAGACAAAATATTCAATCTTGAAAACAAGTTCACCAAACAAAGAAGATGGTAAGGAATCACGAACAGAACCTCCAAGAATTATGGGATATCGTGAAATACCAAATTTAAGAATTATTGGGATTGAGGAAGGCACAGAGATACAAACTAAAGGAATGAATAAAATATTCATTATATTCAATAAAATAATATTGAAATAATATTGAATAATAACTGAATATTTATATTCAATAAAATAATATCAGAAAATGTCCCAAAGCTGACAAATGAAATGGAAAATCAAATATAAGAGGCTTACAGGACAACAAATGTACAAAATTACAATAGATCCACACTGAGGCACATTAAAATGAAAATACTTGACCTACAAAATAAAGATAGAATTTTAAAGGCTATGAGAGAAAGGCATCAGATCACATACAGGGGGAAACCAATAGAGACATCAGCAGATTTCTCAGCCCAGACCCTAAAAGCGAGCGAGGTCTGGAACAACATATTTCAAGCTCTGAAAGAAAATGGATGCCAACAAAGAATCTTATACCCAGCAAAACTTACCTTCAGATTTGCTGGTGAAATAAAATCCTTCCATGATGAATAAAAGCTAAAAGAATTTACAAATACGAAACCTATACTACAGAACAATTAAAGGAGAAACCAATTCAACTTAAAAGCCAAAAATAAGATGACTGGGAACACAAGTCGTATCTCAATAATAACCCTGAATGTTAATGGCCTGAATTCATCAATCAAAAGACATAGACTGGCAGATTGGATTAAAAAGAAAGACCCAACAATATGCTAACTTCAAGAGACACATCTCATAGAGAAAGATGCCCACAGACTAAAGATGAAAGGATGGGAAAAAAGCTACCATGCACAAGACTCAGGGAAAGAGCAGGGTTTCCATCCTCATTTCAGATAAAGCAGATTTCAAGCCAAAGTTAGTCAGAAGGAAGAAAGAAGTACATTTCATACTGCTTAAGGGAAGCATAAATCAGCAAGACATAACAATCATAAATAGCGTATCCATGTAGGTTAAACAACTTCTTCTCAATTCCAGGAACCAAATAGACCAAAGCACAATAATATTAGGTGACTTTAACACATCTCTCTCACCATTGAACAGATCTTCCAAACAATAATTGAACAAAGAAACCATAGAACTCAATAACACAATCAATAATTTAGACTTAGCAGACATATATTGAATATTCCATCCATCAAAGAGCAAACACACACTTTCTTTTCAGCAGCACATGGATCCTTCTCTAAAACAGACCATATGATATGCCACAAAGATACCCTTAGCAAATACAGATAGAGACACTACCTTGCATTCTATTAGATCACAATGGAATGAAATCAGAAATCAATGATATAATAAAAAAAAAAACCACTCCAATGGCTGGAGACTAAATAATACACTATTGAATGATGCATGGCTAACAGAAGATATCAGGGAGGAGATAAAAAAATTCTTAGAGGTAAACGAGAATGATACAACATATCAAAGTCTTTGGGACACTATGAAAGCAATACTAAGAGGAAAATTCATTGCATGGAGCACATTCAATAAAAGATGAAAAAGTCAACAATTAAACATTACAGCTGAAAGCCCTAGAAAAAGAAGAACAGATCAACATCAAAAGTAGTAGAAGATAGGAATTAATTAAAATCCAAGCAGAAATCAATGAAATTGAAACAAAAGAAACAATACAACAATTGAGAAAACAAAAAGTTGGTTCTTGAAAAAATAAATAAATTGATAAACCCTTAGCCACACTAGTAAAGAAGACAGAGACAACTCAAATTATTAAAATTTGTGATGAGAGAGGAAATATCATGACAGACACTATTTAAATACAAGGCATAATTAGAAACTACTTTGAAAATCTATAATCCAACAAAATAGAACATCTTGAAGATATCAACAGGTTTCTAGAGACACATGATCCACCCAAACTGAATCTGGAGGACATACAAAATTTAAATAGATCAATTTCAAGCAATGAAATAGAAATCATCAAAAGCCTACCAACCAAGAAAAACCCAGGACCAGATGAATTCTCAGTTGAGTTCTACAAGACCTTTAAAAAAAACTCATTCCAAACTCCTTAAAGTATTCGATAAAATATAAAAGGAGGGAACACTTCCAGACTCATTCTGTGATACCAAAACCAGAGGACAGACACATCGAGGAAAGAAATTTCCAGATCAATATCCCTAGTGAACATAGATGCAAAAATTCTTAACAAAATTTTAGCAAATCACATACAAAAGCGTATTAAAAAGATAGTGCACCAGGATCAAGTGGGTTTCATCCCAGGGATGCAAGGTTGGTTCAACTTCTGGAAATTAATAAATGTAATTCACCACATCAACAGACTTAAAGTTAAGAATCACATGATTATTTCAATAGATGCAGAAAAAGCATTTGATAAAATATAGCACCCCTTCATGCTCAAAACACTAGAAAAAATAGGGATAGTGGGGCCATTCCTTAACATTGTAAAGGCTATCTATGCTAAGCCCATGGCCAGCATCATTCTAAATTGAGAAAAACAAAGCATTCCCCCTAAAATCTGGAACAAGGCAGGGATGCTTTCTTTCACCACTTCTATTCAGCATCATCCTTGAAATTCTAGCCAGAGCAATTAGACAGACCAAAGAAATTAAAGGGATATGAATAGGAAAAGAAGACTCAAATTATCCCTATTTGCCGATGACATGACTCTATATTTAGAGGAGCTGAAAAATTCCACCAGAAAACTTCTAGAATTCAAATTAATTCAGTAATGTAGCAGGATATAAAATCAACACTCATAAATCTAATGCATTTTTATTCAAAAGTGATGAATCTTCTGAAAGAGAAATTAGGAAAATTACCCCATTCACAATAGCCTCAAAAAAAAAAATTGGGGAATCAATCTAACAAAAGAAGTGAAAGACCTCTACAATGAGAACTACAGAACACTAACAAAAGAAATTAAAGAAAACCTTAGAAGATTGAAAAATTTTTCAATCCTCCCATGTTCTTCCCAATCTTTCCCATGTTCTTGGATAGGCAGAATTAATATTGTCAAAATGGCCATACTAACAAAAGTACTATACAAATACAATGCAATTACAATTAAAATCCCAATGATGTTCCTCATAGAAATAGAGAAAGCAATCATAAAATTCATTTGGAAGAATAAGAGATCCAGAATAGCTAAAGCATTCCTTAGTAGGAAGGGCAAAACAGGGATATCACAATACCAGACCTTCAAGTATACTACAGAACAATAGTAACAAAAACAGTGTTGCCATAAAAATAGGCAGGTAGACCAATGGTACAGAAAAGAGGACACAGAGACAAACCCACATAAATACAGTTTTCTCATACTAAACAAAGTGCCAAAAACATACAATGGAGAAAAGATAGCCTCTTCAACAAATGATGCTGGGAAAATTGGAAATCAAGATGCAGCAAAAAACTCAACTCAAAATGGATGAAGGACCTAGGAATTAGACCAGAGACCTTGCACCTAATAGAAGAAAAAGTAGGTTCAAATCTTTATCATGTGAGCTTAGGCCCAGACTTCCTTAACATGACTCCCAAAACACAAGAAACAAAAACAGGAATCAATAATTGGGATAGATTGAAGTACAAACACTTTTTCTCAGCAAAGGAAACAATCAACATTGTGAAGAGAGATCCTTCAGAGTGGGAGAAAATCTTTGCCACACATACTTCAGATAGAACACTAATCTCCAGAATCCATAAAGAACTCGAAAAACTTTACCCCAAGAATACAAAGAGCCAAATCAATAAATGGGCTAAGGAAATGAGCAGACACTTCATAGAAGAAGACCTATAAGTAACCAATAGATATATGAAAAAATGTTCAACATCTCTAGTAATAAGAGAAATGCAAATCAAAACTACCCTAAGATTTCATCTCACCCCAATCAGAATGTCTATTATCAAGAATACAAGCATCAATAGGTGTTGTCAAGGATGTGGGGAAAAAGGTACACTCATACATTGCAAATTGGTGCAACCACTCTGGAAAGCAGTATGGAGATTCCTCAGAAAACTTAAAATGGAACCACCATCTGACCCAACTATCCCACTCTTTGGTCTATACCCAAAGGACTTAAAATCAGCATACTACAGGGAAGCAGCCACATAAATGTTTATAGCAGCTTAATTCGCAATTGCTTGATTGTGGAACCAACCTAGATACCCTTCAACAGATGAATGGATAAAGAAACTGTGGCCTATATACACAATGGAATATTATTAATCCATAAAGAAGAATAAAATTATGAGATTTACAGGTGAATGGATGGAGTTGGAGAATATCATGTTAAGTGAAATAAGTCAATACCAAAAAACCAAAGGCCAAATGATTTTTCTGGTAAGTGGTTCATGATACATAATGAGGGCAGAGGGAGGTAAGGGAAGAATGGAGGAAGGATGGATTCTGTAACAGAAATGAGGGGTGGGGAGGGGACAGGGGAAGGAAAGATAATAGAATAAGACAAACATTATTACCCTAAGTACATGTATGAATACACAAATGGTATGACTCTACTTCCTGTACAATGATAGTTGTACTTTATTTGTGTACAATAAATCAAAATTTTAAAAAATTATTAGAAAGCTGTGCTAATTAAGATAGTACAGTATTAGTAAAATAATAGGAAAATCCATCAATGGAACAGAAGAAAGAGTCCACAATAGATCCATACAAATACATTAAACTTGTTTTTTTTACAAGGAACAAAGGCAATTAATGGAGCAAAAACAATTTTCAACAATTAGCACTGGAACAACTAAACATCCACATGCCAGCATAGAATCTGGACACAGACCTTACACTCACAAAAATGAATTCAGAAGGGATTATAGACTTAAGTGAACACTCCAACCAATAAAACTCCTCAGAGGTAACATAGGAGAAGACCTAAATTAACTTGGGTAATACTATGATTTTTTTAAATACAACACCAAAGGGAAGATCCATTAAAGAGAAAATTGATGAGCTAGATTTTATTAGACTTAAAAATGTATGGTATGTAAAAGACAATGTTATGGGAAGGAAATGACAAGCCAAACACAGGGTGAAGATACTTGTGTAAAAAAAACAAAAAACAAAACACCAGTTACTTCTTATTTTCCAAATACAAAGAACTTTACAACTCAACAATATGATAATGAATAGCCCTTTTAAAGACAGGCCAAGGGCCCTAACAGGTACCTGTATCATAATGAAATTCAGACCCTCAGAGATATTACAGGTTCAGTTCAAGACCACTGCAATAAAGAAATATCCCAATAAAATCAGTTACGTGAATTATTTGGTTCCCCAGTGCATAAAAGCTATGTTTTCACTATAGTCTGTAAAGTATGAACTCGCATCATATCTAAAAAAACCCCCAGTACATTAAAGCATGTTATTGCAGGTACCAATATACCACAATGAAGTCCATTATTCTATATATTAAAATGTACTAATAAAAATGTACCCAACTTATTTAAATACACTTTATTGCTAAAACGTTAATAATCATCTGACCCTCTAATGAGTAAATATTTTCATTAGTGGAGGGGCTTGCTTTGTTGTTGATGTGTGTTGATTGTTCAGATAGTGCTGCTGGCCTGGAGTGGCTGTGGAAATAAAGTAAGGAAACAATGAAGTTTGCTGCATTGATTCGTCATTTTGTGAGATATTTCTCTGTAGCATCTTATGCTATTTTATGGCATATCACTCACAGAAGTTCTTTCAAATTGGAGTTAGTCCTCTCAAGCCCTGCCATTTTTCTATCACCTAAGTTAGATAGTATTCTAAATCCTTTGTTGTCATATCAACAATGTTGACAATATCTTCACATGTCCTTTTATGCAATGTATTTAATATTTATTCTGTTTCAGGAAATATTCCAGGAATTAGAAATAGAGTTTCAAATTATCTCTTCACTTATAGCATTTTAGTGGGGTTTTAAAAATAAGTTAAAATGTAAATATGAGGATAAAAATGAAAGTAGAATTAGCTGGATAATTGTCAAAAGATTGGTTAATTTCTGAAATGTGTGAATTGGGAAACATGGATTCAAGCATATTTTTTAAAAATAGAAAGCTTCTATCTTACAAATTTAAATGTCTGTACTTTACACAGAGAAAGAAAGAGAAACAAGAAAAATCCAGATGATACAAAATATGGGACAGGCAAAAGAGAAGCAGCAAAAAAGGTAATACTAAAAAACTTACATATAACATTAAAATAGAGAGAGAGTGAAGATAAATATACCCTCTTAACGTGAAAAGTTGACACTCTGGAAAGCAGTATGGAGAGTCTTCAAAATACTAGTATGGAACCATCGTATGACCCAGCTATCCTACTTCCTGGTATTTACCCAAAAGAGCATACTATAGTGGTGCTTGCATACCAACGTCTATAACAATACAATCACAACAGTCAAGTTATGGAACCAACCTAGGTGCCCATGGATAGAAGAATGGATGAAGAAAATGTGATATATAGACACACAAAGAAGTTCTACCTAGGAAGAATTAAATTACATCATCTGCTGGCAAATGAGTGGACCTGAAGAGCATCATGCTAAATGAAGTAAGTCAGAATCAAAATCTTAAGGGTCAAGTGTTTTCTCTCATATACATGAACTAAGGAGAGAAAAAGGGTTAAAAAAGGGAAATGTCAGGAAAATAGAAGGTAGATCAATAGAGTAGAAGCAGAGGCCCAAGGGAAAGGGAGGAGAAGAGTGAAAGGAGAACTAGGGAATAAAATTGACCAAATTATATTGACCAAATTGACCCAATGCATATATATATAATATATAGAAAGCTTCTATCTTACAAATTTAAATGTCTGTACTTTACACAGAGAAAGAAAGAGAAACAAGAAAAATCCAGAAGATACAAAATATGGGACAGGCAAATTATATTGACCAAATTATATATATTATATTGACCAAATATACATATTATATATTATATATCATATAATATATGCATATATATATGTCATTTTTAAAAAGTAAATAAACAGAAGAATGACCAGTAAAGTAGAGTAAGGTGGTCAGATGAAGGGAGAAGGTGAGGGAATGGGATAGCACTGGTACTTAAAATGAACAAAATTTTATGCATTCATGACTATGTTAAAACAGAACCCATGATTATGTGTAACTATAACACCCTATTTTTATTTTTAGAAGTTATAAATATTACTGAAATACTAGTATGCACAAGGTCCTGGGTTCAAATATGTATCTATCTATCTATATAAAAAAATAAGTGAAAGGTCAAATGAGATAATGTCACCTCTTAAAAGAAAAAGAACGGATTTTTCCAGTTGGATTACATGAAACAAAACCAAGTGCATGCTACTGTTTAAGTGACACACCCCAAACCAAAAGATCTAAGAGTTGAAGGGAAATGTGGGGAAAGCAATGTCAGACATTGTGGGTTTTATGATCTCTAACTGCTGAGCCAGCTTCACCATCTTCCCTCTACCCTCAGCCTAAATGCTCATATGTGTGGGGTGGTGATTCAATGTGAAGTAGGCGTGGAACACAATGCCCTTTCATTATCAGTCTCGAGTTAGAAGCATTGCTCTGGTATCCATGCTCCAGAGAGATGATTTTGGGTGATTTTACTTAGGCCAGGATGGCCTGCTGACTTTAGGAAAAATAGAGCCATGGAGGACTAAGGAGTTACTGAGGTCGGATATAAGAGAATGCTGGCTAAGTGGAATCTTAATTTGGTCCCAAGGTCAGATTTTTACAAGCTTCTTCCTTAATCTTAAAGAAATCTTTACCATTTCTTTGGGCTAAAAAATTTTCTTTTATTCTTCAACAGGTTAGACTTATTTGTTGAGGACTTGCAAATGCAGGAGACTTGACCAATGTATGAAGCAAGCGTTTTAATATTAGAGAGTAACAGTTTTGATATTCATATTAAAACATATGTTGTCAAGTTACAAAGTAATCGAGGAAGCAAAGAGGGTCACTTTAATATGACCTTCAGCAAAATGTACAATGTAGGTTCCAAGAAAGTTTTTGAAAGAGGAATTCCATAGCAAAATGTGCAAAACAAAAACTACAAGATATAAAAGAGAAATCCAGAGGTCGAGAGGAATTTACCAGATCAATACATATCAAATAAAAATGACTATGAAGACTTAGACTTCTGTAATTAGTAAAGATGATTTAATACAAATATTAACATGCATGAAC
>JAJEJO010004714.1:115877-142965 GCA_020662805.1 Glaucomys volans | reverse complement strand
CATCACGTTGGCCTAGGACCAGATTTCCTTAACATGACTCCCAAAGCACAAGAAATAAAAGCACGAATCAATGATTGGGATTGAGTCAAACTAAAAAGCTTTTTCTCAGCAAAGGAAACAATCAGCAATGTGAAGAGAGAGCCTTCAGAGTGGGAGAAAATCTTTTCTACACACACTTCAGACAGAGCACTAATCTCCAGAATCTACAAAGTACTCAAAAATCTTTACACCAAGAACACTAATAACCCAATCAACAAATGGTCCAAGGAAATGAACAGACACTTTACAGAGGAAGATCTGCAAGCAATCAACAGATTTATGAAAAAATGTTCAACATCCCTTGTTATAAGAGAAATGCAAATCAAAACCACCTTAAGATTTCATCTTACCCCAATTAGAATGTCATTTATTAAGAATACAGGCAACAACAGGTGTTGTTGAGGATGTGGGGAAAAGGGTACACTCATACATTGCTGGTGGCAGTGCAAGATGGTGCAGCCACTCTGGAGAGCAGTGTGGAGATTCCTTAGAAAACTTGGAATGGATCCACCATTTGACCCAGCTATCCCACTCCTTGGCCTATACCCAAAGGACTTAAAATCAGATTACTACAGTGATGCAGCCACATCAATGTTCATAGCTGCTCAATTCACAATAGCTAGATTGTGGAACCAACCTAGATGCCCTTCAATAGATGAATGGCTAAAGAAACTGTGGTATATATACACAATGGAATATTACTCAGCCATAAAGAAGAATAAAATTATGGCATTTGTAGGTAAATGGGTGATGTTGTTGACTCTTATGCTAAGTGAGATCAGCCAATCCCAAAAATCCAAAGGCCAAATGGTCTCTCTGATAAACGAATGATGATGCATAATGCGGGTGGGGGGAGGGTGGCAAAAATGGAGGAAGGATAGATAGCATAGAGGGAAGGGAGGGGTGGGGTCGGGGGTGGGGGGTAAAAATATTAACAGAATATGTGAAAGACATCATTGCCCTGTGTACATGTATGAATGCACAAATGGTGTGACTCTACTTTGTGTACAACCAGAGAAACAATAGCTGTACTCCATTTGTGCTCAATGAATCAATAAGGAAATAAAAATAAATAAATAAAAAAAGTAAAAATGAAAAAACATAAATGGAGTGTAATTTCTCATTCCTCTTATGATACATATTGTAAGATCACATCCGCCATGCAGTCATATATGTACATGAGGTAATAATGTCTGTTTCACTCTACTATCATTCCTACCCCCATTCTCCTTCCCCTCCCTTCACACCCTTCTATCTAATATAAAGTAACTTTATGCTTCCCTATCCGCCCCCATTGTAAATTAGCATCCGCATATCAGAGAAAACATTCGGCCTTTTGTTTTTTTTGCATTTGGTTTATTTTGTTTAGCATGATATTCTCTAAGTCTATCCATTTACCAGCAAATGCCATAATTTAATTCTTCTTTAAAGCTGAGTAATATTCCATCATGTATATGTGTGTGTATATGTACATATACATATACACATTTGAATATGTGTGTGTATATACATACATATACACACACATATATATATCACGTTTCATTTGTCCATTCATCTGTTGAAGAGCATCTAGGTTTGTTCCATATTTTGGCTATGGTGAATTGAGCTGCTATAAACATTGATGTGGCTGCATCACTGTAGTATTTTGATTTTAAGACCTTTGGGTATAAACTGAGGAATAGGATAACTGAGACAAATGGTGGTTCCATTCCAAGTTTTCTGAGGAATCTCCATATTGCTTTCCAGAATGTTTGCACCAATTTGCATTCCTACCAGCAATTGCTGAGTGTACCTTTTTCTATTTGTTACAATTTATAGACTTTTGTACCTAAAATGGGCAAATTTTATTAATGCATATATTCTTCAATACACATGATATGTGTTCAGTCCCATATTGGCATTTAAATGCTTTAAAATTATAATGTACTCTTGCTTTCTCTATCTAAGCTGCAAGTTTATATAAATATATTCTCTTTAAAATGATTACTAAAGTCAAAAAAAGTGTACTTTTACTGAAAAAGCAATGTGCTATTTGCTTTTTTCAAGTTTAGTTGCACTGGACAGTATTAAAAACAATCCAATTCATCAATGAATTGTCAGTTTTTAATATATGATGACAGCCTGTCAATTGACAAGACAGTAACAAAGCATTTTTATGACTAAGTTGACATTATGCCTCAATGAATCCTTTGTTTCTATGACAGTCATTCTTTGCCGTTCAACCAGTATGTTCTGTTTGGAAGTCAGTACAAGGCACATTATGATAAAGGTCATTGGTTTTAAAACTCTCTGCCCTTTTGTGTTCTTTTCACTTTTAAATGGAAAATGCAACACAATTTCTCACATTCAGAATCTTATATATTTAGAATATTTTGGTCAGTAGCAAATACTTTAAAGCTTTGCAAAAATCAGTTTCCTGTCTAGACCAGATAATTAACAAAGATATTTACTTTTTGATGTATCACTGAATTGATTTCCAAATAAAGTGAAAACTTAATAATAAAGGTAATTTCCTTTATTTAGAAAGATTGCTTATATTTTCAGAGCTCTAGATTTAATAAAATAGGCTTGATTCCAAATTTTAAAACATCACTTTGTATATAAAATCAGTATTATTACTCAGATTAGGAAACAGCTATCAGTGATTTTATATGAGACTGTATTCCTTTGGGTTCAAAATTTCATGGCACTTCATCTCTATCATTGCTTTAGTAAGATTTTTCATTGCTATGGTCAAAGGGGCTCAGGTTTCAGAGGTCTCAGTCCATAGACAGTCAATTCCATTGTTTTGAGCCTTTGGTGAGAAAGAACATCATGGTGGAAGGCATAGTGAAGAAAAGCAGGTCAGGACATGGCAACAGGAAGCAGAGAGGGAGAGAGCTCTGCTCACCAGGGACAAAATATGAAACAGGAAGGAACACCCCCAGTGACCTACTTGCTCCATTCACACTCAAACCGTAAGTAGGTATACTTACGGTTAGCACCCAGCTAATCCATATCAGTAGATTAATTCACTGATGAGGTTACAGCTCTAAAACCTTACCATTTCATCTCTGAATGCTCTTGCGTGTTCTCACACGTGAGCTTTTGCGGACACCACATATCCAAACCACAACAATCACCAATATCAACTTGCTAATCAAATTCTACCTTGGATTTGATTAATTAGTTTGTGCTTGAAGTCATTTGATGGAAACCTCCCAATGATTCCATTTTAATTAATGTTATATGAGGTTGTTCTTGTTTATTTCTTTGCCAGAAAATGGAGGGCAAATCCAAGCAGTCTGGGGAGATGAAAATTATGCCACTATAAAGCTCTAAGGACAAGGGCAATTATATGTAGAGGAGAATGAGATGCTGATGTAATCCTAGAGAAAATTTCTTCAGAATAAAATTCTCAACTAAAAACAAAATCTTCAAAAAAAAAAAAAAAACCAGTACTCAACTGAAAAAATGTTGTAGAATAAAGTTCTAACAGGTATTTGAGCAACTCATGGTGGTTTTCTGACTAATTTCATGTTGAACAGCATAGACTTTGGACACAGAAGGACCTGAAACTGAAAATATTCCACTATACAAACTTGGATAAATCAGTTTTCTGCCCTGAGCTGCTGGGGTTTTTTTTTTTTTTTTTTTTTCCCCTTCTTTTTTATTGTGATACTAGGGATTGAACACAGGGACACTATCACTGAGATACAACCTCAGTCCTTTTTAATTTTCTTTTTTTTGAGCCAGGGATATAGTTCAAACTTGTGATCCTCCTGACTCAGTCTCCCAGCTAGAAGCATGCACCACACTGCCCATAGAGCCACTGTTTCTTGATGTGTGAGTTTCTGCATTTCTTTTACATTTGCTGTCAGGCTAAAGGTCCACTCCCAACACTGCAGAATGTCTAACTTCTTTTCAAGTTCTATTCCCCGTTGTTGTTATTTTTTTAGTATACTCTTTTAGTTGTCCATGGACACCATACCTTTGTTTTATTTATTTATTGTTATGTGGTGTTGAGGATCAAACCCAGTGCCTCACGTGTTAGGCAGGCACTCAATCCCTCCCAGTTGTTTATCAGAGAACATGGGAATATTTCAAAATGTGTTTACACAGAGAAATCATTTGTTCCTTGCCCTTCAGCCTTTTCATGAATAAATATTGCAAATGACATGATCTTGGTGAGGTTCCTATTGGTGCCCTTTCTAGATCTATTTGTTCCTGTTATTTCACATTGTTCTATGTTTTACCCTCCTTTTCTTTGTGGTCCTCCATATGTATACATATGCACACATATATACATACATATCACATATATACCTACATTCCACACACATATATAAAATAATCAGTTCAGGTGAATTGATTCCCAATGGTGCCAGTCTACTGGCTTGTTAATAAAACTGTACTCTGAGTCCTACTTGGGACCCAGTCAAAATATATGCTAGGTATAAAACTAGAAAAAAGGATTCATTATTATACAGGCTTGTATGAAGATTAATGAGACAATTTATACATAGTTATTATTTCTGTGTTTCAGTAGTTGCTTATATGTATTAGCCTATTTACACAGATAGCAGTCCAGGCTAGGCAGAATTACTATTTCACAGATGGGGCACATTAAAGAATTTTAGAGAAATTTGTTCAAATTGAACGACCAATAAATACAGTCAGCAGAATTTGAAAACCCGTCTGCTGTCATCAATAGCTGAATTAGCATAGTGAGCTTCCTCTCTCTGGTATTGATTCAGTGTTTAATACTGTGAATGATATGCAAATCTGTGGTGGTTATTACTTTTATGTATTACCAAGAAGCTATGAACCCCCGATCAAATTTAATATTTTGTTGAATTTGTGTCATGATTATTCAAAAAATAAAACATTTCTCTGGAAAAATATTGGAAAAATCATAAATGTCTATCAATTGAAGAATATTCCAATATGTTGTATCCACATAATAAAAATAATTATAATAATTATTATCATATCAGAGAATAAGTTCTTAGCAAGTGGTTTGCAGATCTTCAAGGTCTCCCAAATATTTTTCTGTTTTTCCCAGTGTTAAAGTTATTTTCATAATAATCTTATTTTTAATTTTCACTTTTGACTTTTAAACTGGTAGGGTTAAAGTGCTTGTGATGGTTACCATGTTATAAATCATTCCAAAATTTAGTTGCTTAAAATAATAGTTCTTTCACTTAATATTTGATGCATCAGAAATTTGAGAGTAGCTTGACTGGGTGGTTCTGTTCAGGGTTTCTCATGAAACTTAGGTGTTGAATAAAACTAAGTAAGATGAAGGCTGCACAAAACTGAAGGACCTTTTCCAAAATTGTTTTATTCATAAAAGCAGCAAGATGGGGCTGGCTATTAGTAGGATATCTCTGTTCCTCCTAATGGGCTCATTATGGGGCTGTTTGATTGTCCTTGTGTCAAGTAGTTTGCTCCCTGTCAAAATATTTTGTGATATATCCTCTAAAGATGCACAGCCTCACTTCGGCTACATTTTTTTGGTCACGGCTCAGTCAAACTCAATGTGTTTCTATTTGGAGGTAAAAACAGGAGAAGATCAGAAGCATTGTGGGTAAATTTGTAGGCTTACTGCTGCAGTGAGCTAATCTGCTGGCACCCAGCATGAATGGAGGCAATGGCATCCAGTTGTACAATAGTTATTATATTCTATACAACTCATATAAGACCTTAAAATACATTGTTTTGATCTGATCATTTTGAACATTGAATAAGTGGTACATTGTTCTTATTTTTTGTCTTTTTTCATTTTATGTTATAGTTGTAAGTAGATGTATATATTTTCTGGTGTATAAGTATAATAATTTTTCAGTTAAATATCTAACATTGAAATGGCTGGTCAGAGAACATGTGCACTTGTAAATTTAACCAAAAATTTCTAATTGTTCAAAGAAGTGGATGACTGTGTTCGTGTTCATGAACATTTATGTTGTTCTCTGTCCTTATTTGATATTAACTTAAATTTTCCCCAGTTTGTACCACCTGTTTGATATCATTCTGATGAAATTCGATTTTCTATGATATATATGAGGCTGCATATCTTTACATGTTTGAGTGTTCTAAATTTTTTTTTTTGGAAAGAGTGTTAGCAAATGTTACGTCAACTTTTATTTAACTGATTTTTTTAACAATTAGGATTTCTTTATATATTTGTGATATTTGTAGTTAAAATATACATATTATATATTTTACTTTCTATGGCTTGTTTTATCCATTCTTTAAGTGCAGTCTATTAATTTTGATGTTTCTAATTTATCAACATTTTCTGTCATGGTCATTACTCATTTTTCAATTAAAACTTTTTAATTAGATTTTTTAATTCAAAGTTTTTAAGTGAATTAAAGCATTCTTTTGGCATTTCATAAAAGCTTTATGGTTTTGCCTTTCACAATTAGACCTTTATTCTTTTTTTTTTTTTTTTTTTGGCACTAGGGATTGAACCCAGGGGCACTCCACCACTGAGCCACATCCCCAGCTCTATTTTGTATTTTATTTAGAGACAGGGTCTCACTGAGTTGTTTAGGGCCTTGCTAAGTTGCTGAGGCTGACTTTGAACTTGCGATCCTCCTGCCTCAGCCTCCCGAGTCGCTGGGATTAAGGCGTGAGCCACCACGCCTGGCTAGACCTTTATTCTTTTGAGAATTAAGTTTGGTGAGTTAAGGGTTTGGTTTCAGTTTTTTCCAATATGGACATCCTGTTCTCCCATGCAAATTTTCAACTCTTAGTGTAATAAATTTTTGAACTGCCATTGTCTTCCTGACTCAGCAATGATGAATTTTAGTTTATGCATATTCTTCCAGATATAAATTTAATATAGGAACAAATAAAAGTAATCTCTCAAGATGCTTTTATGTTAATGTAGCATGCTGTACCTACTGACATGCACCTGGTTTTATTCCTAACATACCACAGAGGTCTTTTGCAACAGTAAAGAAAAACAAAAGACCACTTTAGTTCTTTTAATAAACTACAAATTATTACTTTATATCACCAAATTCATGGAATATTCTGTCCTTACTCTTTTGGCCTATCATATGTCAAACATTGATAAATGTGTGAGACTTCTCTATAATGTCAAATTGGTTTATTATTAAAGTCTACACGAATATCACATTTTCTTAATACAATTTTAAAACAACTATTGGTGTATGAAATAGCAAGAAACTTACCTATTTAATATCTGTACCATTTTTTTATAATCACTTTTTTAACTCCTGATTTTTTTGTTTTGTTTTATATTTGCCAAATGTATGGAAAATTGATAGCCTTTAAAAGTAATAATCTTTTCTTATTTATCCTTTTTATATTTCATTATTTCCTACAGTGAGGTTTTCATTTCCTTCTTCTATGTGTTTATTAGATTCTGATTTCTCCTAAGGTAGTCATTTTTCCTTTTTACTTTTCAGCTTCATTCTAATTTTAAGTTTAAGTATATAACTTTATTTCTAAATATAACTTTAGATACAACCCACAAAATATGTTGCATATTCATTAGAATTCTATTTAAATTTTTCCTAATTTCTATTATGCTTTCTCCTGTGACCTGTGGGTTGCTAAGATGTGTAAAATTTTAAACAAATGGTGGTTCTCATTTATTGCACATTTCTAGTAATAATTTTATTGTTTGTAAATGCAACGTGTATACTCTCATAGTCTTCTAAAATTTGTTGAAATTATATGGCATAAAACATTAGACAAAATAAACTAATCAGAGGTTATGTGAGCAAAGACCAATTAGTAGCTGAGCAGGTCTTGGAAATGGAACTTTGCAACGCAAGCAGTATTTACAGACAGATAGCAGATGTAAAGCACACCCCAGCTTGAGCGGTCACAGGTAGGTCTTTGCTTATTTGTGCACAGTCCGTTGTATGCGTTCACAGGCAGCCAACACATACCCATACTTGAATCTGTAACAAACTGCACACACATCCTTCTAAGTTATGTTTCAGCTTTTTTAGGTTTATTAATTTTGATTACAGTTTAAGTGGGAACTCAAAAGATAGAGATAGCCTCAGCACCAATTAAACATTTGTCAAGGGAAATTCATTTTTGCAAGTATGTTTTATATTTGCTTGGGGGGGTAAATGCTGTTTTACAGTTGCTGAGGGAAGAATTCTAAAAATATTCATCAGTTCTTGTCTTAATTTGATTAATTAAACATTTTATGTCTTTCCTGAAGATTCCTCCCCTTCTCTCGCTTTCACCTGTTAATGAGTATGAGATTTCCACTTGGTTTTAGATTTATTTCCCTTTATACTTAAAGATTTTGTTTTGTTTTGTTTTTGTTTTCTTAAGAAGATAAGTTGTAATGTAATTAACAACTTAAATGTAGTACATCTTTCTGGAGAATTGAACTCTTTGTAATTGCAACTTGACCCTCTTTATCTATAATAATTTTGTTGCATGAAAGTGTAAATGTTCTTTATTTAGAAAACAATATACTCTCTATTCATCTTTTAACTCTTGTTTTTAATATTTTAATGCTCAACTTTTGTATCCTTTGGTTGTAGTTATGACTCTTTAAAATATCACATAGTAAAATTTAGCTTTTAGTAGTCTAACAACTCTTCTATTTAATAACAAAGCATAGGCTATCCACACAACAAAATTACTGTATTTGGATTTATGTCTAACATTTTGTGTTTCTGTTGGCCCATCTCAGATGAAATTTTGCATTTAAATTTCATTGAATCAACATACTAATTTTTATAAATATAATTTTGTTCTCTTTCTTCATTTAAACATATAGCAAACAATCCATAAAGATACAAAATTGTAAACAGTGGTTAATCAGAATAGAACAAGAGTTGAAAGCTAAAGAGAGGTTTCAAAATTTTATTTATTTCTGTTTGGTTTGATTTTTTTAACTATAATAATGCTATATTTATATCATCTTTTTGAAATTAGAACTGCAAAGATTCTGCTAAAAATAATTTTAAAAAGGCATAGAAAAACAAATAGAAATTATTTTTACTCTAATACTTTAGTTTGTCTCTTTAACTTTTTCCTATTTTTCATTTTCTTGTCTGCTTAATGGTGTAAATATCATGTATATAGTGGCAAACCACTCAGAAAAATCATTCCGTGTTTTTACAGTATGCTTCTCAATGTAGTATTGTTTCCAATGCAAGTTGGCTTTGTTGGACATAAGGGCTCCAGAACTGCCCTGGCCTGTGTGTGACTTCTTGTTTTCATTAAGTAAATGAATAGCTTATAGTAAATGTGATATGGGAAGAAAGAGTGGAGTAGTGAAGAGATCAGGAAAGGAGATGATTCTTTTTGACCTTTTGTCAAGTCTTGTTACATATGGTGGGTCTTATTTTCTTCATCTGCAAATAAAAGCAGTAGACCAGAGTAGGATGATTTTAAGGCCCTAATAAACCATAAGTACATAACAGGGGAAACATTTGGAAGCCAGGCAGCCCAGTCCTTTCACCTTCTGCCCCTTCCTAGCTATGTGATTTGATGGTTACTGAATTTCTCTGGAACATTTTCTTTTTATTATAAAACCTGGATTATTCTGAGATGTAAATAGTAAAGCACTTAGGACTTAAATAAGTGTTATTCTATAGCATATCCTATTATTATTTTTATTTCCTAATGCATAGTATGAACCCAGCAATTATTAGCATTTTGGAACACTAAGATTTCATTGTGGAATGAATTTTACAAGTGTTCTTCTTTCCCGAATTAATAAAATGTGGTATATTAATGTATCATACAGCTCTTTTTTCTGTAAATGTTATAAATCCTTAGGCATCTATGACTGTATTAAGTACTTTAAAATGTTTACACATGTAAATAGTGGCATAATCTTAAACAGTATGCTAAACAGTATGTTGGCAAAAGTAATATGAAGAATTAGGAAAAAGTGAACCAAGGAATGATTGAATACAAAATTTGAGGCTAAAAATACCAATTTTCTGCCTTCAGATATTTTACCTATGTCATTTCGTATTCTGTCTTATAGTGTGACAATTGTAACAAATTTTACTGTAAAGTGGTCAATTCAGATTTGAAGGTCACTTTGGTAATTGGAGTTCTCCTAGGGTGATGGCAATTGGAAAGCACAACATTTTACTTTCATGAATGCAGTGATTTAGGTCTTTGACCTCTAGTTGGTTAAGCATGATATATAGCACATTTCACTTCTGATATATGCATGTGAAAACCTGACAAGAATAAAAGGCAGAATGCAGATTTAAACTGCTGCTTGAATAATTGTTAAAGTTATTTTGAAAAACTTTAGATGGAAAAAGAAAAAGAAAAAAAAAGGAAGGAAAAGGAATATCAGAAAGAAAAAAGGAGAAACGGAAGGAGAAAGGGCAGAAGGAAAAAAGCTGTCAATTTGCTTATTTTTCTTTCTACGCAAATGGCATCCTAAAGAAAAAAAATATTTTGAAAAGACTTTAATGTAAACATGGACAGCTGTTTTAGAGATTGTAACATGTGTAAGTTTGAAAGATATATCATGAAAACAGAATCCATGCTGAAATGTCAATTTTATAGCTCTAGGAGAGAGGTCCTAAGGTTTAGAAGTTAAAAGTAAGTTAACTCCTTGCTTATTTGAACATTAAACTGTCAGCATGGAAGTAAGTTTAAAACTTACAATGTTCTGAAAATGTGGTGCTAAATGAAGTCTGAAGACCCATTAACCTGCCTGAGACGTAAACCGGGAACTATTAGACTCGCAGCTCATTGTGTATTCTGGGATTTCAGAACAGTGCCCAAGCCATTAAGGGGCAAAGGATAAAGCTGACTAGCATCACTTCCTAAACACAATAATAGTAGCTATTTCAGTGCTCATTTAGCAATTGCATGCATATAGGAAGTGAAATACTTCCTTGCAAATGAGCCACTATTCCTTCAAAAAATTTTTATAATAGTAATACAGAACTTAATTTAAACACACTGACTGATAACCACATTTATAAATAACAACATTTAGGTGAGAAACACTAGATAAGCATTTCTGGAAATTTTTGTTAATTTTATAATGAAATATTGTTAGATTGATTACCTTAAATAATTTTACTTAGTGCAATATAAAATAAAATTAAATTATATTTCTTAGGTAATGAACATGATCACTTTTGCAATTAAAATGTTTCTACTTGTTTAATATCACATTAATGAATCATGCTTTTAAAAGCTTCACTCAAACATTTATCTATCATATTAAAATAATAAATTTGATATTTTTGGGTTCACATTTGAAGATAAATGAACTAAATTCAAATGACATAAATTGAAATGAGTGACCAAATAAGCCTACTCCTTTTTGAGTGTAAAATTTATGAAAATATCATTTTTCTAAACCCACTATTTATGGGTTTTTAAATTCAAATGTGAAAGATAACCATTTTTGTTCCATAACACACTCTCAAACATGTGTTTTTAAAAGGTTACAATAAAACATTTAAATAAGAAAGAAAGGAGTATGATTTGCATCCCAATCTAGTGGGAGTCCTACTATCATGGTATGGGGTAAAATAAGACAGTAATGACATACTTGTTCTTTATTGAAGTTACAAATAGCCTGTAGGGAAAGAGATGATGAAGACAAAGAAAGATAATGAAAGGTAGCCTAGAATCAAGTACCTCAGTAAGTGACACACTCAGTATAGTAGGTAAGAATGGAGGGATCAACCAGGCCAGAGTGATGAGTCCTAAGGTAGACTTTGAAGAATGAAGATCAGATGTTCTTCTCCTCATCTGATCTAGTGAGACAGCCAAGAAACTGGCCTTTGATTTAATCTGGTTGTGGGAGATATTGTCAAGAAAAATGTGGAAAGACCTACAGTAACATCCGAGCTTCCATTACATCAGTCCTTGTATAATATGGTGAATATCTTGAAGCAAAATAGCAAGACTAGAACAGGAACAAGAAACACTAAAACAATTTTAATTCAGGGAATGACTTTTTGTCATCCTGTAATTTTCTAATTATTTGCTCATTTTGTATGGGTAGAAAGTACATTTCTTTGCTTTTGTATTTTGACATATCCTGTCTTTTTAAAAAGTTTCCTATATCACTATTTTCAAAGATGCGTATGATAAAAATAGATAAAACATAAAATGACAAAGTAAAAATTAGAAAAAATAAAAAAATTCTTGCATAATTTAATTTACAAAATAACTTCTATGAACTCCAATACACTTTTCCAGACTATCCTAAGTCTCATTTATATTTTCATTCTCTTTTAAGGAAGACAGATTTTAGCAAGAACTTGAGGTGGAATTTTGAGAACAGTGCCAGAACCTGCCTCCCCTCAAAGTGACGTGAATTTAGGGACAATGAATACCAGGGTTTTAGCTCTGTGTAAGCTGAGAACACCTTAGAAAACTATTGTAAGTATTTCTTACTTATCAGAACGTGAAATTTAATGCTCCACTGTGCTACATTAAACAAGTTACCTAACCTTAGTGTTTGTTTCCTCAACATATTAACAAGTATAAGAATTTAAGTTACCCCATGATGTTGCCATCAGGGAAAAATGGAATAATCAATATGATACACTATGCTTAATATCCTGCACATACCAAGTTATTAGTAAATATTAATGCATCTTAATTTTGTTAGGCTATAAATTCTTAATTTGATTGTCTTCTAAATTTAACATAGTTATCACTAATAATGGAATATTTTCAAAAGTCAGCATACTATTGTGTTGGCTTTTTGTTGCTGCTACCAAAATATCTCACAAGAACAATATCAGAAGGGGGAAAAGTTTATTTTGGCTCACTTTCTGAGGCCTCAGTCCATGATTGACAGGCTCTAAGGCAGAAACATGGTGAAGAGGTATGGTGGTTGGAAGAAAACTGTCATCTTATGGCAGCCAGGAAGCAGACAGAGCACGACAAGGAGCAAGTGACATATACAGTCCACAAAGTCATTCTTCCTGTGACTTATTTCCTCCAAACATGCCCCACCTTCCTACAGTTACCACCTGGTAGTCCATTCAAATCACTAATCAATCAAATGGATTAATCCACTGATGAGGTTACAGCCCTCATGATCCAATCATTGCCTAAAGCCCACCTCTGGAATATGTTGCATTGGGAATCATGTTTTTATTACATGAGTTTTGGGGTGGGGAGACATTCCAGATCCAAACCTGTTAAACTTCAAAATGTCTCTACCATTGTCTGTTAAGCCCCACATAAAGTAGGTGGAAGCAATACTGTTCTTCTCTGTCTTCTTGTTCCTATATCCTTTTTGCTACATGCACCTTCAGGAGAAGAGTGATATTGGTTAAAATTCTACTCGTATCTACCTTTTTCCATCCAGGATTCAGAATTCAGAATAAAACCATAAATTTCATCATACCATATTTTCATGCTGTCATGGAAATTGAAGTGTACAGTTACTATACTCACCATGTAGTTCATTGGACAGCACCATTAGCATCACTTAAGAGCTTGTCAGAGATAACTATTGTGGCTTCCCTAATACTCACTGAATCATAATACACATTTCAATAAGATATCGAGCTGATTCTCTATGAACATCAAAGTTTGTGTTTTATAAGTTACTCTGCTAGATGATGCAGATTGCTCATAGTGAGAAATGGGAGTTGGCGGTGAAAAAGATCACTGTTTAAAATTTTTGCCTTCCTAATTGATAAGAAGCTAAGTGATTCCATATTCTAATGTATTTGAATTAGAAAATGCTATTTCTGTTCTACAGAAGTACATATCCAATATCAATTTCAAGCAATATCCTCTCTTTTCCCCCTCCTTCAGTGATATCATCATCATTTTAACCACAGAACTTAATGTTGGATTACATTTTTCTTAAGCAGATACTTATATCATGCAAATTTTCCAACTTGGCAGCTGTTGTATCTCCAACCACACCCAAACACAATATCAACAAATACAGTCATTTTGCTCTATTTTGTTAGTCACATTTTTGTGTTCTCCAAATTCCTTGTAACTTTTAGTTCACATTAGGTACTGCTGAGGAATTGGAGAATTCAATGAACAGGTTTAATTTTAAAAATACCTATTGATTGAAATGGTGGTGTCCAGAGATGAACTGACTATTCAGTCCTTTGACATTATAGTTCCAATCTTTTTCTATCATATGTCATCAAGGTCTTATCTTTCCTTTCTCTTGATTATGTGATTCTGGCTATTTTCCTCATTCTCCTACAGACTTCTTAGAAAGCCATTTTCATTCTCTTACTTCACACATGCTGTGTTTCTCATTTTATATTGTTACCTTTTAATATATTACCTAACTTCAAAGTTCATCATAGATGAATAATTAATTCTCCCCAAGTGTATTTTTACTTGGAGGAATACCTTGTTGCCTAGATAAGTGCTATTTTAGGAATATTAAATGTTAATGTCAGACATATTGATGCTAATGATTTAATGGGCCAGGAAGTTTAATAACAGGAAAGGGATTAAAGTTCAGTTTTGCAAAGTAGGCAAGTGATACAGAGTCAAAGGTTAGAAGACAAAGGAGAAATATGGGAGAAAAACCTCACATAAATTAACCAAAGCAGAAATGTTTGTATTTTAAAAAGGTAGAAATAGAAACTGGGACATTAAGTTGTCTACAAATTATTAAAGAGTATTCTTAAAGATTTTTGTGAAACATTTTCTGATGGCATGAAAAGGGAGCAAACAATGAAGTATACGCTGGTAATAGAGCAGGACAAGGTTTTGAGGACAAAGGTTCTTCAGGTGTCCATAGCCTTAGTGATGTTCTATTCTCACACATTATTTTTGTTGCCTAGATCATATATTCCCCAAGGAATCAACTACCACCTATATGCAGACAAATCACAATTTATTTCTCTACCCCTGATGTTTCCTTCACTATCCATATAGAATAATCAATTGCCTCCTTGACACCTCTACTTTGATGTTTCAAAAAGTCATTGAAAGTCAGTCTATTCAAAACTGATTCATAGTCCTACCCTCCAATGTATCAGACTTCAGAGTTCTCTAATTCAGCAAAAGCCCTCTTCATATAGGCAGATGCCCAAAGCAGAAACCTAGGATTCAGTCCTGAATCCACGTGCTTCATCTTTTCCTGTATTTGCTCCATTACCAAGTGCTTTTGTTACTCAATATGTCACCAATTGACCCCCACGTGTCCCTTCTACCTCACTTATTCTACCACACGTTCTCAGTTGGTCTATAAGACTAACCTGCCTTTTTGTACATGTTGGCTTTTTCCCTCTCCTGCTTCTTTCCTACTTTATAACCAAAAGATTTTATGAGAACTAAAAGAGATAATATTCTGAAAGCACTTATCCAAAGACAGGAACACAGAAAATGCTCACTAAATGTTAAAGAGTTTTAAACTTTGCTTGTATTTCTTAGGTCAGCTGGTACTTTGCTGCATTTGCTAAGGGCCTGAATATGATACCACAGTGCTTCCTGGCTTTTCCCAGGGCAATAATTCAAATTCATTCCAAGGTTCTTGACATATATGCTGTTAAACAGGTTTTACTTCACTGGATCAGATAGATGTAGACATTTATTGACTTCTTTCTTCTCTGTGACTTTTTTTCCTTATTTCTGTGACTCTGGAGCTTCCAGTATTTTAAAAATCTATGTACTCTATTTTCTTTAAGTTGATATTTTCTTCTCCTTCTCTCCCTTTTCCTTTTTTAACATATGTTGCAACAATCATGGAAGAGACTATTCTCTGGTGCCTTCTAATTTAGGAATAAGTTCTAAGTTAGGTATGAGTAATATACAAAAATAAATTATGCCAAAATATTAATGCCTTGATTTTGTATGTTACCACTGAGTAGTGCCCTTGGTTGTCTCAGCCTTGAACTTCACTATTTCTCTGTTTAAACATTTTTTAATGTAGTTAACATTACCTTGAACAATTGTATAATAAAAACAATTATTGTTGAAAGGTTCAAAACAATATTCAAAACCGTAACATCCTAAATTTTATGAATCAAAGTACCTGTTTAATAGATAATTAACTATGGTTTTTTTTGCAATTATACCTGATATTTTGTTTTTTGGTTTTAAAAAAGTTGATTTATGGTTCCAATCAAACATGAGATTATGCAGTCATTATAATAAATAAAAATGTATTATTGCATTTGAAGTGTGACTTTTACCTTTCTCCCACAATGCAGCTGAGGTTTGTTGGTGAATTAGATAAACCACAGTCTCTCAAGGCCTACTACTTAATTAGAAGAGATCATTGTTGTAGGAATGCTGTAAGCCTGGTTATGAGCAGTCATTCATATTGCATAGCTTATTATGACATTTTATCACATCATCAGCAATATTTCCACATAACTAGAATCAAATATTTTCTCCCTTGCTCTTGTGACTGACTCTTGGTTTTTCATTCTATTTCTACATCTAGATTTAGAAAGGAATTTGTGGCAGTTGAAATTTTCTGAGGGTGACAAATATTTGAGTTGGCCATTCATTTTAGTTCCTTCCCTAAGTGAATGTAGAACCTATTCCAAAGGTATCTGCTCAGTAGGTTTTGAGTTTAAAACTCCTAGCATGATTTAAAGGGGAGTGGGTGATGATATTTTGTTCCAGTTTCTACAGAAAGAATTCAGCTAGAATTTTGCCAGCAATTGAGAGCACGGCAATACCATCATAGTGGCTGTAGTCTGCTTTCCAGCTTTTTATGTGATAAAACATGTATCTCATGACTGTTCCCAATCTGCCATTCATCTTGGAGTACATTTTGAATTGGATCTTGCCTTGGTGTTCCAACTTTCATTTCATGATTTTTCATATATGGAGCAAGATCTTGCCAATGGAATATTGTATGTAAGTAAAGCATCACTGCCTCTGGAGTTTTAAGGTGTTAAAACACTATACAAAGTGTCAGGTTTCACAGTAGGAAGTTTATATACCTGAAGGAGCTGATCTATGACTTACACAAGAGTCATAAAAGACAAGTGTTATTATTTTGGTATACAAATGTCTTGTAAGTTTCATGCAGTGATAACACATTTAAATATGTCCCACCCTTACAACCAAATGACTTTCTGAATAGTCTTTTCTATATTTTAGGTACTTGATTTATTAACATGATTCCTTGTTTTATCAATGCAAAAGAGTTCAGCATGCCTGAAAATACCAAACTATTTTGCTTTAGGAAAGCACATCGACAAGAATTTTTTATTGTGTTTTTAAAATTACAGTCTTTTCAGATGAACAAGATTGAAAGATGAGAGTAAGAGTGTGGGGGAAACAAGTAGAAAGATGCAATAAATATAACTGCTGTACAGGATATTTGCTTAAGCTAAAATGAGGGTGATTAGACTGATGTGAAGGCACTAAACCTGCAATAATGCCTGCTTGCTCCTCAGTCTCCCAACATGTATTTAAATACACAATAAGGAGGGAAAAGGAGGACTTTTAGAATTCTACTGCAATGTCAGTTTCCAGTTATTCACCATCAAATATAATAAAAAGTTAATTTTTATTATGAGATGAATTAATTGTCATGTCCTCAATAAAATGGAAAATACTATTCAACAATATCCCTACTTTTTCCCCCTGAACACATACTTAAATATCCAGGGAAAGTATCTGACTCCTCTCTTAAGAGATTTTCTTTAAAAATAAACTGGACCATTAATTAATCTATGGACTGTTAAGTTTAAAATATTGCAATACTTCTTTATCCCAACAGCCTCTCTCAGAAATTCCTTAAAGAACATATCAACTCTATTCAGGCTTCAGATGTATTCTGAAGTTGGAACTGCTTTATTTCACCAGGTACACCCCCAGCACCTGTAGTACTGTTGAAGTGTCTCCAAGGATCCATTTTCCTTTTAGTAGTAGATTTTATTTTCCCCCTTGCACACTCCCCAGCCTTGTTGGGTTTCGCTGGGCATGTTTCCCAGCCTCCTTTGCGGGCAGATTTATCCATGCAATTAAATTCTTGCCAACGTGATATAAACAACAGTGAGGTGTATGATTTCTGGCTCATTTTCAACTTAAAGTTATGTATGGTGACTTTCTATTTTATCCTCTTTTTCTGACCTGCGAATCACAACTCTTAAATACAATCTTAAATACACAAATGAAACTTAAATACAGAAATGAAAGTTACTTTTTATACAGGGCTGGCTGGTCTCAAAAGAGTACATACCTGTCAAAGCCTGCCTGCCTACATTTGCATGATTCTGAATTAAAAGAGGAATAACCTTGTAGATTTTTCTTTTTAAACATTGCTGTATTTTGGGGCATCTTTCTTATGGTACTTGATTTTATACCCAAACTTATGTCAAAGTATAAGCTTAAAATAATAATGTTCTTGTGGGCTCGGGATGTAGCTCAGTTGGTAGAGTGCTTGCCTTGCAAGCACAAGGCCATGGGTTCAATCCCCAGCACTGCAAAATAATAATAATAATAATAATATTCTTGATCCCTAAATGACTGATGTATAAGATTATAACATAGGGAATACAATATTTTTAAAAGGAATGTGCAAAACAAAGGCAGTATTTGTTTTTATTTCCAGAAATAATCTCAGCAGTTTGTATTCTTGGTTCCTATTTCACAAGTAATATCACAGTCACAGTCAACTGTACTTCTTGGGAATAATGATACATATGTGTTATACTGTTGAGATGGTCAAGCAATATATACTATACACCTCTATCAAGACCACAACACACATAAGCTGAGCATTGATGTGAGAATTTTCATAGCATTAAATAACCATTCCTTAGTGTTTCAATCCATCATTGTGAACCATTACCTTCAAATCAGTGGTACTCCAATGTATTCTCCAAATCAGCAGCATCAGAATCACCTGGGTACTTGTTAAAACTTCAATACAGGCACACTGAATCAGGAAAGCTGGGTGTGGAGCCCAGAGATCTGTGTTTCAACAATCCCTCTGGATGATTGTACTGCATGCTAAGTTTGAAAATAAATGACTATACTAGCAAGTTAGAAAGTAGAATCAGTGGTCATTAGAAGAAATTTGTCAATTACGCTGAATAAAAAGAAGTTAACTCAACATGCATTTTAAAAATACAATCTAAGTTATTTTTACTCTTGATCACTAATTTATCTTAATTTTTCAAGCATTCTGATTTCTATTGTTGTGGTTTCTAATTCTTTTCTAGGATATAACTGGGGAAAGTTAGTTTCATTGTATCAGTCAGGTGAGACATGATGAGTTGTGAAACCAAAATGCATGAAACAGAAAAAGTTCATTACTTAGAAATCTCGGAGAAAGTAGGGAAGTCTGCAGAAGTGGGTGTGTGTGGGACTGGGGGGGTCCAGAGGCAAGGTGGCTGGGAGCTCCACCAGTGGATGGGAATCAGAGAGAGGGCCTGTGGGACTTTGCCTTTTTGTTAAGATCCCCGGTGTCATCTGTTAGGCTTTCCAGTGGGGGTTGTGAATTGGCTAGTTTAAAGACTTCCTGTGCAAAAGGTGGACCTTTTTATATAAGACTCTGGTATTGATCATTAGTTTTTTTTGTGGTGCTGGGGATTGAACCCAGGGCCTGTGCATGCGAGGCAAGCACTCTACCAACTGAGCTATATCCCCAGTCCGATCATTAATTTTTATGTGGTCACTTGCTATGGGACATTTGGACCTTTGGCTTGGTGGAATGAGAAACAAGTGGGCTATTTCCCATCCATTACATGGGGAAGGGTCGTTTTAGCTAGATCAAAAGTGACCATGGATTTCAAACAATTTGTAACTGATCTCAAAATGGTTTCCTCTGAGGCAGCAGCAATTTTAAAGAAATTACAAAAATTGTAATGTGGCATTATTTGCATCCCCTTGGTGATTAGTGATTTTCAGCATTTTTTCAAGTACCTGTTGATTGTTTATACGTTTTCTTTGAAAAAAATGTCTATCCAGATCCATTGCTCCTTTCTAACTTGGAGTGTTTGCTTTTATGCTATTGAATTTTTCATTAAAGTGAAGGTGCTTCTTTGAATGAAACTGTTTCAAGATTAATATCAAGGTGAGAGCAAACCCATCTCTCTGATGCTGGGGATATTGATATTAGGTCAAAAATATATAAGGCAGAAAAAATTATCATGAAAATTTAGGAAATATTATGGCATTTCAAGAGAACGTCATGCTTACTGTTATCTTGGATTTTGCCCTTAGATGCCTGCCCTGTGACACTAGTTCACTTGCTTCTGTCTCAGAGGAACTTGGTGCAAACAGAAGAGGTATTGGGTCACATATTTGTAATACCATCTAAAATATTTTGAAGTATTGAAAATATTTTTAATAGAAAATTAAAAATTTTTGCTAACATAATAGGAACCCACCCCCAAATGCAACTACCCTTTCATAAATTAATTTTCAGAATAGAAATACTGTTTTATTTAGGAGATGGGATTATGATTTACTTCTAGCATATTTTCAAGTATGGCCCAGCACAAGAGTGCATGCCTATAATTCCAGCAATTTAGGAGGCTGAGACAGGAGGATTGCAAGTTCAAGTAAGCCCAAGCAACTATGTGAGACATTTTCTCAAAAGTTAAGTAAACAAGAGCTGGGATGTGGCTCAGTGGTAACACTGTCAGCCCCCTTCCCCCATTCAATTTCCGTACCTTACAAAAAAAAATTTTTAAGTGTGACCCTTTTTCAATTCCTAGAAGTGTAAAATAATTAATTGAGGGAGCTGAACTCTTCCAAAGTCCTAGTGTATCAAATATACAGATAATGTACAAATACTCAGAATTCAGCTTAGTGGCAAGTGGTTCTTCTCTTTTGCAGGTTCCTCTTCCCTTGATTCATTTTTATGCAGGATGGACTGTACATTTTTGTTTCTGTCCCCATTTTATAAATACGTTGACTCTAATGAGTCCCATAGTGACCCAGTTGCATTCAATCTACTACCTGTTTTGCCACCACTGTAATAACTGTCACAGACATACACACACAGAGGCATTTCTCCTTTTCATTCACTTGGGAATGGGTTACTTCCTGTTATACCTAAGTTTATATTGAAAGATGAGGCAAGTGCTAGTTTTCTATTGTCTTGGTCTGTGATTTTGTAAAGTGATATTCCAACTGAAGAAGAACAAATCTGGCCTCATCATCTGTGTTTCAAAAAGTGAAATATGTTATTGAGAGTAAAAGATGTTATTGAAATAACTGGTATCAACATTTTTGCAAGACTCTCCTTCCCTCACTCCCCCCAACACTCAAAAGTCAATTTGGGATGGGGAGTTTAAATCCCTGCAATGATGATTTGCAAAGTGTTTTCAGAATGTTAGAATGCTCTTTATAAAGGCTAATAGGAATTTTAAGAATTTTCATGCTGAGTAAAACTGTGAGATGGAGAGAAGATACGAGAAAAGAAATTCCCCAAGGTACAGAATCTGGAGCCTAAGAAGAATGTGGGTTAATAAGAAATTCATTATTTAACATGATCAAAATATCTGTGATAATCCCTACATTTCATTGTCAGAATGAATTCGTTCATGCTAATATAATGTCAACTACTTTTGCTTCCATTTTTAATGAGAATGGCAAAAAAAAAATGATATTTTATGGGAAATCATGGAAAAGAGGTTCTATTTCCCTCAAAATGCGTGTGAAACACCATCTGAGAAACATCACCCTCACCTGGGAGCTTGTTAGAAATACAAAGGATCAGGCCCTAAGTCAGTCTCCCTGCATTGGAAACTCTGAGGTTAGGGCCTAGCAGTCTGCTTTAAGGAGCCCTCCAGGTAATGCTAATGTAAGCTAAATCGTTATTCCATATTTAGGCTTATGTTGAACAAAGATGTGGGAATGGCTGTAGGAGAGGAAATGCTACAGAGATTAGGGAGTTTTTAGAATAGAAATCTGATGTTAAATTGATTAGGCCACTGTTATAGTTTGGATTCAGACTGTTCCTCAAAGGCTTATGTGTTCAAGGCTTGGTACCCAACTGGTGGCACTATTGAGAGGTGGTGGAAAGTTTAGGAGGTGGAGCCCATTGGGAGAGGTTGATCATTAGGGCATGTCTTCAAAGGGTATATTTGTCCCTGGAGCTTCCTCTCTGTTTCTCTGCTTCCTGGCTGCAATGAGGAGAGCAGCTCTGCTCCAGCACACCTCTGCCATCATACTGTGCCACCCCATGTGCCCAGAGGCTTAGAACCAGTCTATCATAGACTTAAACATTTGAAACCACAAAACCAACATAAATCTTTCCCCCTTTAAGTTGATTTTCTCAGGTATTTTGTCACAGCAATGAATATCTGATCAACACAGATATACATAAATGAAAAAAAAATTTCTGGTTCTTTGGAAAGATAAGGAATATCCTATTATATAGTAGTGGCTTAAATCTTTATAGCTATTAAATAAAATGTAAAGAAAGAGTTCCCCTAGCTTATACTTGGGTTACACATTTTTATATGAAAGAATGAATTTGGGACACTAATAATTCTTTTGTTTTATATATTGCATACATGTACTCATGGAAAAATCTTCCAGTAATAGCAGATAATTTATACCAATAAGATATTTGACACATTTACTGGTTCTTATATTATCTTACAAACTGGAGACATGTTTTGAAAACTGTTTTAAGTTTCTTTCAGTTCTTTAATATCTATATCCTCCTGAATTTGTACAAACAATAGGCATTCAATGTTAAGGTGCAATAAAAATGTTCTTAAATATTTTGATGCAATATTTATTTTTAGAAAAGAAAATGCTTGGAATCTAGTATATTTTCTCTCTGTAATATTTCTTTTTCTATATATGTCTAGAACTAAAAAATTATCTCTATTAAAATATTCTCTGATCTTAATGGAATGAGTAAATGGTATATTCATTTAAAAAGTAGATTAAAATGTAGGATTAAAAGAGATTCATGATCAATCAGCTATTAAATTCAAATGCACATTTAATCATGACTTTTTGTGAGGAGACAATATTTTAATATCAGTCCATTGATAAATTCTATTTCATTACTGGTGTATAAAACACTTTGCTTTGATTTTTTTTCCAGTAGGCTAGTAACTTAAGACAGAATGTGAAACAACTTGCATGTAAAATTATTTAAATATTTTATTTTTCTTCAAATTTTATTGTTTCACCTGCACACCTAATTACTAACTTTTAAAAGAGTTCATTTTTAATGAAGCTGTTCAAATTATTCAATTTACATATCTACAAAGAGCATATATTTTACCTTTCAGTTTAATTAATATTTGTATTATATAATTAAACAAATTTATTTAATATAGCACAGATTGAGGAGCATGGACATCATTCTCTTGGTAGCATTTACCTGCTCAGGGAACAGAAGGCACAATATATTTTACAAAAGAAATTGAGGGTGTTAGTCACTATAGTGAGTCAATGAAGTGGGTTGAAAGTGGAACTTTTGTAGTGAAATTTTCATGATCTAAAATTCTGATGCTTGTAGTACTAAAACCTCTTGAATAAAGCTATTACTTGTAAATTTTATTTTATTTTATTTTTGTGGGGAGTACTAGAGATTAAACTCAGGGGCACTCAACCACTGAGCCATATCCCCAGCCCTATGTTGCATTTTATTTAGAGACCAACTCTCAAGGAGTTGCTTAGTGTCTCACTTTTGCTGAGGCTGGCTTTGAACTGGCGCTCCTTCTGCCTCAGCCTCCCGAGCCACTGGGATTACAGGTGTGCTCCACTGCACTTGGTAAAAATTTTATTCTTATTATTTAGACTGAAATAAATTAAATAAATTGGTCATATTTAGCTATCATTACTTCTTGCCTCTTTTATGGAAAAATGTATGTGGGATGCTTGATAGCCGTCTGAGAAATTTGTGCTAATATTCAAAAGTTATTGCAAGACTTCTCTGACAATCTTCTGATATATGAGTACCCTTAAGGGCAGGATCAATACTGTATTTGTGCTGGTTTCATAAGTGCCTAGGAATAGCAACGTAAGATCTGAATAATTGTTGATCAAACAAAGAAGAAATGTAAAAATGCTGTGACACATTTTTTTCTTATTTTGTTATTCTTTCTTCCAATAGTATTTCCTCCTGATTCCCTCCACTTTAAAATTTATAGTATTTTATCCTTGATGTAGTACTTATTTCCTTAAATCTTACTCACAAATAAGCATTATCTTGTGAATTTTGTTTTGTTGTTTGTCGAGAAAATAAACAGAGGAAGGCCATATCTTGTTTTTTGAAATTGGAATAGAAAATTGACACTTTCCATGAAAGTCAATTTATAACACATCCTGCATATGTTGTGCCTTGCTCTGTGGTACATAATTTAGCATGCAATTGTTATTTAGAAAAAGCCTTGTTGGAATAGTAATGCATTTTATTATGTAACTTCAATATTTATAGTCTCAGAGAAGATCTGGAGTAAAGCAAATTCATGTTTAATTAAAAGTATTTTTATTTGATTTTAGACTACAGATTCTCAGGCAATTTATAAAAGATGCCAAGCATTAGTTTATAAGAGATGCCAAAAAATCCAGCTTTTGAAGCCTACAAACACATTTTTCTTTTCTGGTTTCATGGAAAAAAGAGATCCATAGAAAGATATTTGTCAAATAGATCTGCTTTTCTAATATTATCTTGAAACTTTTTTTTATTTTGCAAATCTAGAGTCATCACTCAAGTTAGTATCACCTTTTGGTTTTCAACTTTGTTTCTCTAGTCTCTTAATATGTACATAAAATTCACCAGAGGATTACACACATGTGGCATTTATTTCCATATCATAAGCTCCTTCTATAATCCTTTAACATATGCCTTCTCGTTAATTTTAAAATTCAATTCAGTTGTAGTCAATCTGAATGATATGATGGTTTTTTAAATAAAAATTGAGAACTATATAAAATTGTGTAAGAAATATTATTTCAAGAATTATTATTCAAATAAGTGAGCACACCAACAGAAAAATGGGTGTATTTAAAATCTAGTGTACTAAAACTAGAAAAACCCTAACAGAAAGGCCTCATTGATATGCATTTGCTCTGGGAGATGAGAACTGAAGGAAGGTGAGAGTAGCATTTCCAACCTTCTGCTGGAAAGATGGAACTCAAGAGTTTGGGGATATTTTTCTTGTCTCTCCATTTCTAATTTATCTTACTGATTTTTATTACTCATTTTATATGGCTTTTGGAATCAGGACAGGCCACACAATTTGGAGTCTAGGGCAAAATGATAATGTAGCACCTTTATTAAAAAAAAAAAAAAAAAAAAGCTAACCAATAAAAAGCATGTAGCTAACTGTACTATAATATAAAGTTTTTTCTTTTAAATGTCTGCAATCATTTGTTAAATATTATAGAGTCATAAGAAACAACAAACCTAGAAATCATCACCCTGCCTTCTGCTTTATTGATTAAATTCTATCCTATCTGGGAATCTTTGCTCAGCTTCTCTGTACTTTTCTTTGTTTGGTTGGCCTCTACTTGTCTTCCAGTTTGCACCTAACCATGGCTTCCTCAGGTCACTCATGTTTTATTCATACAGGTATCATTTACTTTTCATTCTCATACTCGGCTATGGTATTTTTTCATATGATCATTTAGCATCCTGTGCCAAACTCAATTGTAATCTTTTTAAGGGCAGGTGAACACCATGCTGAGCTGAAGAGATTCTGTCATGCATCTGACAATGCTTATTTACTTCTACTCTCACCCAAGACTAACCTTAATTTATAAGGAGCTTTACTGTCTCCACAAGAGAGAGACCAAATTCCGGGCATTAGTTAATTGAAAGCTTTCAGCAGAAAGTCATGGCATCAGTATTGGTTGCTGTGGTGGTAGAAGTGTGTCTTTTGTATCCACTGTCTTGGAAAATAAGCCATTTAATATCCTCAGCAACAGAGAAAGATTGGAGGGAATCAACTAGCCGGGAAAAAGAGCTGAGTTATTTAATGTTAGAAATAACACTAAAATTGAGAACAATTAAAAAAAATAAACAACTAGAATTTCTAGAGTCAGAAATCTGGGGTCTATAATTCTTATAAAGGTAGATAGGAGTCAAGAAAAAATTGGATTGGTTGATTCTAGCCTTTTTAAATTTTTTTTTAATTTGTTCTAATTAGTTATACATGATACTAGCCTTCTGAAAGTAGTTAAGACTTTGAAGCTGAGTCAACAATCATTTTTGCTGTACTGGGGATTGAACCCAGGACCTCATACATGCTACACAAGCACTCTGACACTGAGCTACATCCCCAGTCTCAAAATTATTATCTCTTTGAGAGAGGGTCTTATTACATAGCTCAAGCTGGCCTCTAACTTGTGATTCTTCTGCTTTGGCCTTCTAAGTAACTGAGAAAAGAGGGATATATCACTGTACAGGGCTAAGACCTAATCACTTTTAATGACTGATTTACCTTTGAATATTCCTGATAGGTTTTGTCATCACTATAGTTTGTTGCAAATTAAATATGACAAATTTTAACTACTTGAAAATTGATAATTATTTGAAAAGAAATCATGTTTAACTATTTCATAAAGTTTTCCTTCTGGTACTATTATCACATTTACTGCCATATTTTTCATAGAAACAAACATTTTTAAAGCAGTGGAAGATCTTGAAATGGTTTATATTTAGATCATTAAATAATTAAAAAGTTAAACCTTTCTCTTGCATACTACTCAGAACTAAAAAACTAGAAAACAAATTCCTTGATTTCTTAGTCTATCCTTTTATGATTAAAGTGAAAGAAATAAGTGTACAAAAAAGATTTTTTTTTTTTTCACACAGCCCTTTTTGATCTCCATCTCTACCTCTGCTCTGCCCTTAGGTATTTGAGAGACACTTCATTTAAAGGTGTGCATTCTGATGGGTGTTTCTTTCCATGCAGCACACTTCCGGGATCGGACTAACAATCATTCATAAGATTGTACCTTCTAACTAGTGATAGAGACAATAAATAGGTTTATTTCCTGATGTCAATGAATGAAGAAAATACTCAGTGGCTTGGAGCTCTCTTTCAAACCAATAGTACAAAGTAAGAATTTATCTTAAACATTTAGGACCTTCTGAGTTCTGTGTTTTTCTTTTCTTTTCTTTTCTTTTCTTTTCTTTTCTTTTCTTTTCTTTTCTTTTCTTTTCTTTTCTTTG
>JAJEJO010004714.1:0-115777 GCA_020662805.1 Glaucomys volans | reverse complement strand
TTCTATTTCCTTAGTCCCCGTGCTATTGAATATATGCAAATTATACTTGTTTAATAATTACACAGATTTTTTTATTTTCCCTACATATTTGGAAGGATCATCAACAACTATGCTAAGTTGATAATTTAACCATGATATACTTTGGAATTTTGCAAAATGACATTAGCTAGGCCCCATTTTAAATTTTTCAACATTATTGTGTTTATAATTTATTTTGTTTTCCAATATCATCTGTTTAGTCTTATTAACCAAAGAAGAGGTCCAGAGTTTGTCTTTGAACTTAAGTTTTGCCTACCAGAGTCATGATTTATCTATTAATTAGATAAAGGATTCATGCTATCACTGGTCTCCATTAAAGTTAATGAAAAATTCTTAAAAAATAATGTTAGCATGCATTACCATGTCTTGATCTCTAAGTCATAGGATTGAAAGGCACTTCAAAGTTTGGGTGACCCCATGTCTTCTTTTGCCTGAGGAAGTCAAAGGTTTACAATTATTTACACATCATAATGATTAATTGGATTCCCATTCACTGTCTTTCACATTTCCTAGTTTGAATGATAAATTATTCGGTCACTATACTGGAGTGTCATTTCTTTTCTTCTCAGGAAACTTTTCTGGGTCATCATTGAGAGGTAGTTGACTTTTTCTTGAAAACGTCTATAGATATAAACCATTACTTAACTAGAGTAGCCTTATTTAGCATCATTTGCAGTTATTTTTATGTTCAGCTCACATTAATTAACTTTTGTTAGTTTTGGTTTTAAAACAAAATGAGCATTTAAAAAAGTAAATAAGTTCATAGTAGGGAAATTGTGGTATCTCCTTGTGACTTAAAATTTCTTTTTCTATATGACCCTAAAAGAATTTGGGATATTTAAATAATCAATTTTTAAGTTGATAGAAAGCATCTGCATCTAAAAATTGTTGCATATATCCACTGCATTATAAAAAAGGGGGCTATTTAGCATTGCTTGCTATAACTTAACAAGAATTTCTTTATTGGTCATAAATATTTATAGACTATGAAATTCTTCTGAAAATATATTTCTAACAATACATCAAACAAAAATAAATATATGATTCATATAACATAAAATTGTTTGCCAAAACTATCTTTAACAAGAACATGGAAACTGAAGTGCCATCAGTATTTTCAAACATTTGGAACATTTTCAAATATTCATTGATGAATATAATGCCAAAGTTCCTCACTCAGTTTAAGAGAAAAAACAACATATGCAAGCATTATTTAATAAGGTTTGCATTCAAAGTTAGTACCAATTGTAATAGAAAAAAAATGTTTTGGAAAAAATATGTGATTAAATTTCCAATGAGTTACACTGAGTGTTTTGGAATTCCAAATTTAAGTGCTAATGACTGCATTATATAACCTTCTTCTGTATTGTGTTAAAATTACAACACACAATGTGGTTCACAGGGCCAACTTTAGAAGGGTGATCTCCCTTTGGACTTTTACATTGACCATAATAAATTCTTTCTACCATTAACATTGGCCATTTTCCCAGATTTAAGATTTTAGCAATTCAGTTGTCTTCCAGTTTTTCAGCAGTGATGAGCAGACTAATTCATCTTTACATCTTCATGTTCATATATTTCACCAATCCAAGGGAAGACCTCAGTGTTGTTCATTAATTATTCATCATAAAAAATACACAATTATCCTCTAATAAGCATATTTAGTACTCTGTAATATGGCCAGATAAATAAAAAATTAAGAAAAAATTTCCTCAATGTGTACCTCTAATGGCCTGTTTTAAGATAATTGGATCATTCAAAACTAACAATAAAAGAATTAAATGTTTAGTCAGCATTTTCACCATTTTGACCACAAGACTTTAGAGAAGGAAAAATTTATTTGGGGGATTACATTTTGAGAGGTTTCAGTTCATGGATCATTGACACCATTCGTTGGGGTTCGAGGTGAGGCAGAACATCATGGTAGAAGAGAGAGAGAGAGAGAATGTTTCACTGACCTAGGACAAAATAGAAACCCCAGAGGCATTCACCAGGAGCCCACCTCCTCTAGCCACATCCTACCTGCCTATAGTTATTAAGGAGTTAATCTGTCAGAAAATTAATGCACTGACTAGTGAAGGGTCTCATAAGCCAATCATTTCAGTCATGAATTTTCTTGCATTGTCTTACACATGAGCTTTTGGGGGTCACCTCATCTAAAGCATAACATTAAATATCTGGAAAACAAAAGTTAATCATTGAAAAAATGCATCTACAAATTCTCATTTGTATTGTGATATGTGGTGATTTCCTAAATATTTTCCTTTTTTCTTCCATCTTTGCTAATTTTATTCATTCTGATACATGTAAAAGTAACTGGACAGAGCAACCAAAATTTAAATATTTAAATTCTGAACTGAAGTAGTCATGAGGACATACAATCCCAGTGTTTGAGAATTTTCTTTCTAAAGGAAGTGGTTTGAGTTTTGTCCCCCAATTATAGTTACAATAAAAGGAGGACAATGCCCTTCCCATTGTGGGCATTTTTCTCCTTCCTGTGCTCAAACAAGTACCCGTAAAGGAGTACATTTATATTACTTCTATAATTTTTTGCTTTACTTCTTTTTTTTCTTATTTTAAGCCATGTATATGAGTATGTTGCCTTCGTATCTGTGAGTAATCTTGTTTTGGGTACAATTGCTTTAGAGGCACTCCTATATATCATAAAGAAACACACTAATGTGAACTTTTTTTGAGAAAAATGATGTTTTATCCCTATGTAGTGACCCAGTGGTCCAGGATATTTGTAAATAGCCAAAAGAGGGGAAAAAAAAAAAAACGTGAGGTAAGGAAATGGTAAGCAAGTGCTATGGCTTAGATGAGGTGTCCTCCAAAAGCTCAAGTGTGAGAAAATGCAAAAATGTTTGGAGGAGAAATGATTGGGTTATAGCCTGATGGGATTGACTGAGTGGTAACTAGAGGCAGGTGGGGTGTGGCTGGAGGAAGTGGTTCATTGGGGCCAAGGGGTGTATGGGTGTATATTTTGTATCTGGAGAGTGGAGTCTCTCTCTCTCTCTCTCTGCTTTCTGATCATTATGTGAACTGCTTCCCTCTGCCACACTCTTCCACCATGTTGCTCCTTCCTCATCTGGAGCCCTGAGGAATGGTGCTGGCTGTCTGTGGATTGAGACCTCTGAAATCATGAGCCCTTAAATAAACTTTTCCTCCTCTACAATTGTTCTGGTTTGGGTCTTTTAGTCGCAGAAATGAAAAACTGACTAAAACAGCAAGTATTTAGTGGCTTGGGGTTTATTCAAAATGTACTTGATTGATTTTCTCTATTCTTCACATTCTTATTTCCTTTAGTCCTTGTTTTCTTCTTTTAAGTATTTTAAATTCTGTCCTGTTCAACCATCTTGATATTTTAATGTAGTTCTTAAATTTCATCAATTATTTTAATATTTCCTCCCTCCCAAATCCTATTTATTTTCCTAGGTAACTAACCTGATCATTTTACATACTTACACTTAATAACATTTATTATAACCTCTCTTTTCATCATCATGTTCCATTCTTGTTACTCTCTATGAGTATGTGTAATATAGTTATATCAGATCATATATTAGTTAAAAGGTAAATGTATATGAAAGCAAGATTTTTTATTTGTCCATAGCTGTATTCCTAGCATCGAAACACATTCCTGCCTTATACAAAAAACTTAATTTCTTTTTTTCCATCTTTTTCTTTTTTTTTTTCAAATGAGTAAGTGAATGGTTTTCTAAATCAAAATTTAAATTTTGGCAAAAGCAAAGTATTTTCTTTGGCATTTCTTCGGATGTAAACAACTATATAATCTTTTGTATATATGGCACATATATATGTAAATATTTCTTAAAAAATCATAGTTATACTACCTGATTAAATTTACCTCTCTGCTTATTCTGCTGTCACACTCAAAGAGCTGAATGTAATTAGACAAAATGGAAAACAAACAAACAAATAACACTCAAAATTGCTGCCTTAGTGGTCCTTCCAAACAGTCTCAAATGGTGGGCTTAGTGCAGTTCATAATGCAATCTTTACTGCATCCCCCTAATTACTGTACTTCCTACTTCTCTCTCCTCCCAGTCATACTGGTCACCTTGCTATTCTTCAAAGACAATAAACTCTTCCCACGTTAGTGCCTACCTCTTGGATTCCTAGGCCCACAATTCTTTTTCTTTAGATATTCCTATGAACTCCTCCATTGCATTAGGCCCCTGCTCAACTGCTCCTTTTCAGAAGAGCCTCCCTAACCACTCTGTCTCAAATGGTATGTTCTCTCCTAACAGATTTTAACCTCGCATCTTCAATTTTTCCAAGCATGCATCATTACTTGATACAATATGGGGTAGTTGTTTGCCCTTCTATAAGAGTGTAAGCACCAATAGGCAAGATTTCTTTTTTATCTTTCCCCACTGAACACCCAGCATACATTTCTATTAGTTCTTAGAACATAGAAAGAACTTAATCATTGACCAGGTGGAAATTTTAATTCTAAGGCCCCTATATCATTAAATTTTTATTGAGTTTTTACAAGAATTTAATGTATATACTCATAACATCAAATTTTAAAAGTAAATTGAGTCTGAACCATAACTGAAACAAAACATTATTATAATTTAAAAAAGGAAGTGAGTGTTAACTTCAAGATAATATATCCAAAGAGGTGGTTAGTCAAGTGTACTTTGGGTATTGAACTTTCCCCTCAATGTGTTCTTTATATTCCTGGTATTTTGCTTCAAGTTATACTCAAATGAATTTTAATATCTGTAAGTGGTAGTCATTCAATAATTTCCTTCAGATAACAGAGGTAAGAGAAACCTGACTGAGAGAAATTGTTCCTAGTCACTGCTTTTCAAGATTATCAAACAATTTTCTTTGTATATAATTATTAGGTAACTATACTATAGACTTTGGGTTCTTAACAAATAGAGTTAATTAGCACACATTTTATTTTAAACTTTGTCCTTGGCTTTTCCCTGCCATATTCCTTCATTTCCTTCTCTCTATGTTACCTCCCTCCTTCCTTGTGTGCCTATATTCCCAAGCTTCTTCTTTTTCCCTTACCCACTTGTGCATACTCCCTGATCCTAAACCTCAGTTAATTGCCAGTCACAAAAGGGTGGGAATGATAAGTGAGGGGCTAGATTAACTTTTTGGATGTGAATACACATTACAAGTCTTACTAACTTCTTGTGTAACAATTTAATTCTATTTCCTGGGAAAATAGTGAAACTCTGTGCTTGAGGTTTCTGTAGTATGGAAATATTGAGAAGAGGAAATGGGTTGGTACTTTAATAAAAAAGGGGTCCTTAAATCATAGCATCTGAAACATTGGGAGCTTGTTAGCAAGGAGCTAGAGCTCCCTCCAGGTCTACAGAAACTAAAATTGTGTTTTTATAAGACCTTGGGTGTTTTCTCTGTACATTAAGTTTTGAGAAGTCCTGGTGGTACCTGTGAAGCACAACTGTATTTACATATAATATACCCCCCATGCTATTCTTTCTAATTACACTGAAAGGAGCATAAATAGAGAAAAAAAAGTGGTATTATTATAGGATTAGATTTGTTTAAAGCCATTTTCTTATCTAATGTCTCATTACTTGCTTTGAAATTATGCAACTTGCTATTTTGATGTGTGTGTGTGTGTGTGTATGTGTGTGTCTGAAGGAAAGAGTGGGAGGAAGCAAAGAAGGATTGAGGGAAAGTAAAGTATACATTTAAGATCTCACAGTTGGTAAAAGTCACTGTTTTGATTCCAATTATTTTCTAAAAAGGATCGGTGAAAGGAAGGAAGGAAGGAAGAAGAAAGAGAGGGAGAGAGTATTTTAAATTGTCCCTTAAAATGCTATTTGTGGTAGTTTGAAAAGAATCATCGTATCATTTATTTATTTTGTCAGATGTGTGGAGTCAAAAGTTTTCTCCCAACCACTCTTTTGCATATGACTTATTTAAATCTAAGTATCCACACTTTGTTTAGATGTGGATAGAATTACGGAAAACATTATACAATTTTATTTCTAAAACATACTTGAGGTTGAAAATATTCTCAGGACTGTGTGGATCTTTAGGAGACAAGCTGTCTCATTTCACCATAGAAAAGTGTTTCTTTTCTGTTTATCAAAATATATGTAAAAATCTAAATTTAAACTTAAAATAGTTTTTTTTTTTAAATAAATCATTCGTTCTGCTATGTACTGTCTACTACAAACACTAAGAGAAGGAAAACATCCATTTTTTACATTAAAGTTTGAGAAATACTGCCCATTCAGGTTACAACATTGGTTAACTGCCTTTTCAAATTAGGGTAAGGGAAGAATGATAAATATTCATTTTATTCTTTCCCACTGATATCAAGATGTAAATATAGCTAATCATGGCCTCCTAAATATAATTATTGATCAGTTTTGTAGCCGATCAATCTGTACTTGTGCCAGATGTATGCAAATGTTCAGGTTCCTATTTCTCCAGATGATGTTTATTAAGTTAAAGTCATCATATAAGATGAAGCAAGTGCTCTATTGTTATTCTGTCAGTTCACATGACAAGAAAAGCAAAACAACAGCTCACAACACAGCCCTGAACTGAAGGATGTTCTCAATACCCTATATATTTTAAGAAAATTTCAAAAATCAGTGGAAATGTCTGACATTTCAAAAGGTGAGTTATGAAATGAAATAATCATACTGCAATAACACTTGAGCAATAGAATTCCATTCCTTTTAAATTACCTGATATAATAATCATAGCAGTTGTGAGAAACAGTCATATATATGTGTCTTAGATATAAAATTGCATATTTTTTCATCTTTGATTTTGTTTGGATTCAAAGTGCTGTATTATAAAAATAATTTCATTACCACTCTTATTTGGGAGAATTTATTCTATCATCTATCTTTTAGATGAAATCTAAGACAAAGATCCTGATGAGCTGCAGTAATAAAGTAGCTCAAGGTTTTATAATAAAAGAATATCAGCTACTGTATACATGAAAATTTCTCATGTAGATAATCATATTTTATTTTTCTAATATTTGCCTCTTTTTCTCCTTTTCAAACTTAGGAGCCAAAAATATCTGAAATTTTTATAATTGAAGGACAATTAGAAAATACTGTATTTTGGAGTGTGTATATCTGTGCACAAGTTCATTGCATATTTCATAACTAATGCTCAGAAAAAGTTTTGTAATCTGAATCCTATTAAACTTTTATGCACTTATCTAAATTATGTAAATATGACCATTTCATTTGTGAGGGTGGAAAAGCCACTTCTCTTATAATGCTTTTATAAACTCCATGAGGATAATGATTATTGTTGGAAAAACCTTTATTTCAAAGAAGTCGAGCAACTTTCTAATGTTAAAAAATTAACAAGAGATAAATTTTAAACCAAAGCTCTTGACAATAGAACCTCTACTCTTAACTATACATAATATCAAGTCACTTCCTTGGTTCTGAATATATATTTGGTGTGTTAATCAAGTTGCAGTCAATTTAACCTAAAAGTGTTTTTATGAAGTAAGTGCTATTTGTTTTCACAAAAGAAGAAACAGATGCACTGACTGACAACTTAGGAAAATAGATGTGTTAGGGAAGTTGAATAATTTATGGCCATGTTTTTACTTTTTTACCTCATCAACACCTGATTTTATTATATGTAAAGATATTTTAATTTATTTTGGTTGGATTAATAATCTCCCTCTGATGCCATAATATACTCACTACTACCCTTTAAATATCCATTTATATACCTAGCCTAAGACCAGGTGACCAACTGAAATTAACTTGGAATCATGAGTAAATTATCTGAAATAAAATTTCAATGTCCATGTATTCAATATCACTTTTAATATGATCTTTTTGAAGTTAATAATCATGGGAAGTCAAGATTTGATCTTTGACATTAATTATAGTGAGGAAGTCATTTAATTTATTGAACAATTTAAAAAATAATAAAAGTTAATATTTCTGTAAGTTTCCTTTATTCCAAGCACTACTCTAAGAACTTTACATGTATTGTTTTATTGAAGATTCCCAATAACACTTGGTCCCACAGCAGTATTATTATTATTATTATTTATTATTATTATTATTATCATTATTCCCATTTTATAGATGAATGCAGAAATAAGAAGGTTGTTAAGCTAAGAAATGGATCTGAAAAACCTTTGAATATTCAGCCACCAGGAGTTCTCACTTCTGGTTTCCTTTGATGGCCTTCCAAGACATTAGCATTTAAGGAAAACAGGAAGGAAAGAGCCAGTTAGAAGTATGTAATAAAAGAAAGCACAGACTTGTAAGAAATTTGTCATAGTATGTTCAGTTCATCTAATTACATGTTTTATGTTCCTTTTTTTCATCTGCCAGAATACAGCATTTTGGCTATTTCGAGGATTATTGGATTGATACAAATATTTACTTGAATTTTCTGAATGAAATAGCTATTTCCTATCCGACAAAAATAAAACCAATTACATATCATCTGGACAAAATATACCCCAAGTAGACTTTAAATGCCTTATCAATTGCTATTTCTAACTGAGGCGAGATTCTTTTTTGGACACTAAGTTAAGTAAGTAATCCATATTTTGTCAGACTTGGTAACAGAATGTAACTGCAGAGGTATCTTGTTTGCTATTGATCTCGTGAGCAAGCACAGAAAGAGAATCTGTACCATGTTTATTTGTCAGTAGCTGAAGTCTTTTCTTCCTTCTTTTGGCCTGAATAATTTATCTGTTCTGGGCAAAACTGAATGAGATTTTCTCCTTTTATTATTAATATATTTGTTGTTGTTGTTGTTATTAGATATTTATGATTATACATAGTAGTTGGGGTTCATCTAAGAAACTCAATCATGCATGGACATTGATTTCAGCTTACGATCGCCCCTTTTTCCTCCCTTTTCCCTCCTTGCCTCCTCCACTCCTTCTTCTTCCTTTACTCTACTAGACTTCCTTTTGCTCATCTATTAATTTCTATTTGATTGGATCTTTCAGTAATCTTAATAAAAGCTACTCTTTAGGCCAAGGTTTCCTAGGTCTCCTGAAATACTTTCTTCATTCCTTGGTCTCAGCACGTCGTCCCTCACCTTTCTATCCTCTCTCGAGTGCAAGAACTCTGTTTTATTCATCTATGCATTTCGCATTTATCATTATAATTGTCATAACTCCCAGTATTGAGAAACTAAATATATTATTGAATCGTAAATTACTCAGTAATATAAAAGATATATGAATATAACCATTTAATGAAAGTTGAACTAAATAGACAATTTCAATTGTTAAATAGATCTCACTGTGAGCTCATTATAAATGACACAAATGAGTTCATAATTTTTTCTAATTGTTAAGTTTCATTTCTGATTACAGACTATTTGTCTGAACTTTTGCTTTTTTATGTTTCTGTGGTGCAGTTATATTTTTTTTCTGTTTTTCTCAGAGTCCAGATACTAAACTACAACATTTTTTTACCCTTGTCATGAAAAATTCTCTATTTCATTTGAATTACCTTCTCTTAACCATTGCAAATCTTTGTTCATTTAGTACTTTATAAAGTGTTAAGTTCCCACAGTTACATTTTGTAGTTTGGCTAGGTGCTTAAGTTTAAACTTTTCCTTGACAGTTTGCTTCCCTAGTGGTCTCAGGTTACTTTTTCTTCTGGAGAGTTCCACTGTGGTCCCACAGCCAATAGGTGGTGACCTCCCTGCTCAAATCCTTGTGGGCTTACAAATGGTATGTTTACAGTAGAGTGTTTTCCAGCTGCCTTTTACTGGGTAATACTTGCCTTTGCATTGAACTGAATAGTTTTCTAGAATGGACTAGACACTCCTGGTTTGAATTCTACTTTTAATTTTTCCTGATCACTAGCTTACTATACTATATTTTCACTTTGTGGTTTGTAATTACAAGCCCGAAGACTACTACCAGGAAGATTAATGCCAGAGTATCTTTTGCATCCTTCTCTCATAATCTTATCAATGCTATGTTTGGCTGAAACTTAACCCATGTGATGTGTTGTGTGTTCTTCCAATATTTATATGTTGAAGTTCTAACCCTCTGTATCTCCGAATGTGACATTATTTGGAAACAGGATGGTTGCAGATATAAATAATTAAGAGAAGAGAAGACTATACTGAAGTAGAATGAGTCTTTACCCAATATGGCAAACTGTTAAATGCAAAAGGAAGATTTGGACATAAACACAGGGAGTATGCCTTAATTAGTGATAAACTAAAGATCAGGTCCCAAATTTTCTGATACATTCTTTCTTATATACAAACTACTTTCTTCTATAGGAATCATAGATTCCTAAATTATGAACTGATCTTTTAATTGGAAACAGCTTTGTTACTTTCCATGTTTATTTTTATAAAAGAAGCTATTTTAGAAGCAAAATATTTATGATTGGGTTTATTTTTACTTTTAGAGGAGACGATGTCATTTGGGGTGGTTTTTGTGATACACCTTCAATAAAAATAAGCACTCCAGTTTGTAGGGAACATACTCCATTTGGATGTGTTCTCAGTTATCAAAAGTCTTTGTAAATGGTCAGTTCCCCCCTGCTAGGAAGTAGAAAGGATTTATTATTTTAAATTGGAGACATTTAAATTTCTAAATTCATCATTTTTTATTTGGCAGAGGTACAAACTGGCTTTACATAGATATGCCATTAAAATTTGGATGTTTTTCAGCTGCCAAATTCCTTAACAAAATATATTTAAAACAACTTACTAGAGCTAGTTGAAATCCAGAGGTGCACATCATGGAATGAGACTGGGCTTATCTTGGTATATATTTCGGCATTAACTCTGCAGAAAGGGTCGAAATGAGAGATGATGTAGCAATCACAGCAAATTAAAAGGAAAACAACCTGGGAAACTAGGAAAATGATTTGTCTATTTAGAAATTATGCAATATATAAAGTAAGATGATTTTTAACGTAATTTTTGTCTGGGCTTTACATTCTGCTTAATATATAAATAATCCTGGCCAAATATAACAATGGTCCATTGAACAAAACTCTCAAAGTTTTTGGATTTGGTTTCCAGGGTGTATGATACGACCATTTTTTGCCATCTGGCATTTCAGTTGGGATCTTAGCCTTTGCTCGAAGAGGAGAAATATCACGAGCTAAAATTATAGTTAATATAGGGTAAACTGCAGAAACATCTGTGCATATGACAATTTATATTTAGTTTCACTGAAACTTTTTTGGAATTCTAAAGACCATTTTGAAATTTTGTGAGTTCATGGGCTAAAATAACACTTTCCAAGCAAATTGGTTTTCTCATTTGTATTCTCCCATTTCAATAAAGTATGTGAGCAATCAACTACAGATTGATTTTGAAAAATTTTTTGCATGTTTTCAATTGTTTTTAGTCATTTTTTTTTTTTTTTTTTTGTACTAGGGATTAAATTCAGGGATGCTTTCTCAATGAGCTACATTTCCAGCCCTTTTTATTTTGAGACAGGCTCTTGCTAGGTTGCTAAGGCTAGCCTTGAACTTGCAGTCCTCCTGCTTCTGTCTCTAGAGGCACTGGATTACAGGTGTGCAGCACATGCCCTGCTAAGCAAGACAAGGTTAATGGAGGAGAAACCACTGTTCATTGAGCTTCCACCTAATGCCATGCCCAGAGATTGTTTTTAGTATTTTAATGCTAGCAATCTTATCCATTTGTTACTTTCTGTCGTTTTAAAATGGCTGTCTGCATTCATCCCCATTACCTAACACTCTGGTCATTTTTATTGCAACCATCCTTTACTTCCTCACTGTTCTGAATTTGCTTATTATATTTCATGTCACTTTTCTGATTTATTCATGGAATAAACAGAGAAGTACACAAATCTTTAGTATATACCTTGACATATTTTGACAAAGTGAAAACATTAGGACAATTAACATTCATATTAAAAACTAGAACTTAAGTTGGATGCTGTGGTGCACACAGGTAATCCCAGCAGCTCAGGAGGCTGAGGCAGGAGGATGGCAAGTTCAATGTCAGCCTAAGCAACTTAGTGAGGCCCTAAGCAACTTATGGAAACCACCTCTCAAAATAAAAAGTAAAGTAAGAGGGGTTGGGAATGCAGCTTAGTGGTTAAGCACCGCCTGAGTTCAATCCCTAGAACCAAAAGAAAAGAAAGAAATAAAAAATTAGAACCTGAGCTCCTTTGCGGACGTCACCTTATACACCATCCCAGTCACTACTCCTCTCCTTCTCCAAATTTATCATTATCTAGATTTCTAAAAGTATCGATTGATTGGTTTGACTTAAAGCTCTACAATAGTTATTGCTTGAATCTGGTTATATTCACTCAGTAGTATATATGTTAGGTTCATTCACATTAAGAATAAAAATAATTCTGCTAATTTCATTCCATTCATTTCCCTGTATGATTATAAAACAAGTTACCTTTTTTATGGACACCCTAATTTTTTCCAAAATGGGAGATTACAAATCTTAACAAAACTGTCAACTATGTTTTTGGTTGACATCTATATAGATTTTTCTCAGTTTACCCTCGGAGAGAAATTCACCATAGATTCTAAATTTGTTCAGTAAATCAGTTTTCCAAATGGTAAAAGTCTCAACTTATTTTCAAATATAGTTGTATCAATATAGTCTTCTATCAGCAGTGTATGAAAGTTCAGTGGCTCCACATGTACACCAAAACTTGATATTTTCAATCTTTTTAACGTTAATGCATTTTCACTATCAATTAGATTCATACTGTGGAACTGATTTTCTTAATCAGTAGTGGGATGACATTATTTTCCTCATGTTTAACATATCATGATTTTATACCTTTGCCACTTATCTGTATAAGAAGGAAAACCACATGATTAAAATAATGATAAGGAAACTGGTTGATATGCTATATGATAAATATATTGATTCTTGCTATGATTTTTGAAAACTCCAACTTCTTAGTTAAGATTCTGGGTGCCATAATTTATTAGACCTCCACAAACCACTACCCACTCCAACACTGCCATGTTAAGGTATCCTTAATCTTAATAACAAATGACCTAAAGGAAACTACTGTTTTCAGTATTTCCCCTGTTTTATATTTTTATTTATTTCCTCTTCATGATATTTCTTTTTTTTTTGTTTTCCAATTTGAAACTTTTTTATTTAATTTGCTTTAGATGGGAGGGTGTTTTGCTTTTTCACAATTGTTTTAACCAACAACCAAAGATCAAATAACAAATCAACATGACTGACACACAAGTTACCTTTGAGCCCGTCTCAGTTTTTTAGACTGTAAACCCTAAGAGTGAGGGATTTTGCCTCCTTGATCTTGCATCTTCCCATCTGAATTTCATGGTGAGTTACACATAATAGATGCCTAGTATAGGTTTTGGTACCAATTAAAAGTCTTGTTGCCTTCTGTTCTTGTAACAGCTTATGCTACCTGCTAAACACGTGTTGAAATATTTACCAATGGTATCTGGGGGAAGAGGGGACCTCAGAGAGGGAAAAAAAGAAATAGGCAGGAAGCAGACCAATAACATGAACAGTACCTTTGTCCCCATCCACACTCTGCCTGGGTTTTCTACCTTTGTTAGGGATGCTCTGATTGCCAGCAGGAGGCATGGACTGGAGAGGTTACCTTTCTTTACTGGAGAGAGAAACAGCACATGGGCACACGCTCGGAGTCTGGGTCCCTACAAAGCTGTGATACGTGGCAGCCTGTGACTCTAACAATGGAACCAAGGCCCTTGTCCAGACAATTAAGCTGAATACCAAGTCTCCACTGCTGCAGTCACAAACCTTGAAGGAGTTAGAGAATGATTCTTCCCTCTAGTTCATCTAAGTCTTCTTTCATGGATCCTTCATGAAGTGGGATGGTTTCTTCTCTCTTCCAGTTTTCTTTGTGCTTTTGCTATGGGGAGAACTCAAATAATAAAAATTTAGTATTTCTTCTTCTTTAGACAACATTTTCCCTCCAGTTAGAAGAAGAATCCTGCTCACATCCACGAATTACCTAATTCCCAAAACACCTAATTCCAATAGGCATTTTATAGAATTTGCTTCCTACCAAAGCAAAATTCTGAATACGTGAAATCTGATATCTTGCCAATTTCATGGATTCCTAATAATTTTAAATTGCATATATCATTTTAATACTTTACACAGTTAGAAGGTTGTTGAGGAATAAATTGGCAGAGTCCATATTTTTTTTAAAAAAACAAATTCATAACAATGAAGTATTCTAACATCATTCTAAATGGAGAAAAATTGAAAGCATTCCCCTTGAGAACTGGAACAAGACAGGGATGCCCTCTTTCACCACTACTATTCAACATCGTTCTTGAAACTCTAGCCAGAGCAATTAGACAGACCAAAGAAATTAGAGGAATACGAATAGGAAAAGAAGAGATCAAACTATCCCTATTTGCTGATGACATGATTCTCTATCTAGAAGATCCTAAGAATTCCACCAGAAAACTACTGGAACTCATTAATGAATTTAGCAATGTAGCAGGATATAAAATTAATGCTCATAAATCTAATGCATTTTTATTTGTAAGTGATGCATCCTCTGAGAGAGAAATTAGGAAAACTACCCCATTCACACTAACCTCAAAAAAAATAAAATACTTGGGAATCAATCTAACAAAAGATGTGAAAGACCTCTACACTGAGAACTACAGAACACTAAAGAAAGAAGTTAAAGAGCATCTGAGAAGATGGAAAGATCTCCCATGTTCTTGGATAGGCAGAATTAATATTGTCAAAATGGCCATACTTCCAAAAATGCTATTTCTTAAAAGTGAGATTGTCTTCCCTCTCTAACTCTTCAACCATTCCTAAACACAATGTCATTTGGTTTAGATTTTTATCATTCCTAGAACTACATTCAATTATGTCATGAATCATGTTGTGCTGGGTAGAATAATCACCCCTCCCAAAACAAAGAATCCATGTCCTAATTCACAGGGCCTGTGAAAATGTTGCTACATGGCAAGGGAAGTTACAGTCACTAAACAACTGGCCAAAAAAAGAGATTGACTTGGATTATCTGGGTGGGTCTAATGCAATAACAAGGGTTCTCAAAGGGGAAGAGAGGCAGATGCATTAGAACCAGAAAGATGGCATCATTAGAATACCTGACTGGCCATTGTTGCTTTGACCATGGAAGGGGACCAAAGTCAAATAATGCAGGCCATGTCTAGAAGCTAGAAAAAGGTAGGAAATCCTTAGTTTCTGGAAGTGGGGGACTGCTCTAGAAAATAGCCTAAAAATATGGAAGTGAATTTGAGATTTGGCAATGGGCAGAAGTTGGAAGAATTTTGAGAAGTAAGAGACAAAAAACTGAGATGCCTCTGAATAGACTATTAATAAAAATATAGATGTTAATAACTCCACTAGTGAAGATGTACATAGAACTGAGATTTTATTTTCTTGTTCTAATTTGATAATATTGAAATCCCTTTTTCCTGAAAATCTTTCTTCCCTTAGCATCTCTATGGTTTTTTTTTCATATTTCCTCAAAAAAGGAGCATGCATCTTCTTAAAATTTGACTACATCTTCCTGGTTTGCTCTTTTTGCCTGAATATCTATCTATAATTATGTATAAATAAATTTATAATGTATATCTAGACATATATAATGTGAACATCTTTTGTAAATATATATAAACCTACAGTTATATATAAACAAAATATGTAAATATATAACATTATATATTATATATATGATACATAAGCATTTGTGATATATAGTATGACACACATAATGTGCTTATATATTATATATAATGTATATAATGTGAACATTTATCTTTTATAAATCTATACAGTTTCCAAAGATAATAGTATCTACTCTGATTTAATATTTTCCCACACAGAAATAATTTTAAAATAGTTATCTTCAAGATGCAGTTCCTCATTGAACTCCCATTTTAAAAACCCAACTGCTTCATGAGCACAATTAATAAGATATAACTCAGGTAATTAAAAATCACTACATTAAACATTGAGCTTATTATTATCTCTAAAATCTTCCTCCTCTTTTATTTCCTCTCTGAATTGGTATTATTACCTTCAGTCTAGTTAACCAAATAAAAGTACTTGAGATCGTTTTCAACTCATTCTTCTGTGTCTTTGTTTATATTCAACAAGCCAACATGCTCAACTCTTTAATCTTCTATTTTAACATTTACTGATCACTTACCATGTGCAAGCTCTAGTGCAAAGCACAGCACATATAATCCTGATAAGAAGCATGGGAGTTATATTTTATTATCATACTGATGTTGCAAAATAATCCAAGACAAAGCAAGCCACTACCACAGGCCACACAGGACCCAGTAGACATGATGGGATGGAAGACAGAGAGCCTGCTGGAGATCCTGAGATTAAATAAGTATGCTTCACTATTTCCTCTGAATTTACTGTCTCCATTTCATTCACAAAACTCTCATTTTCTAATGTGGATTTTTCTTCTCCTTTTTTCTGCTTCTTCGTTTTATTTTTCCACATAAGAGGACCCTGATTTTAGTCTTTTTCTACTATGACTCAAACATTAAACTACTGTTTAAACAATCATTTGAAAACACACTAAATATCCACATGTAAAAGATTTAAACCAGATTCCTATCTCCCACCCTGCACAAAAGTCAACTCAAAATGGATCAAGACATTAATGGAAGACCCGAAATTTTGAAACTATTAGAGGAAAATAGAATGGAAACTCTTCAAGATATTGGTCGAGGCAATAATTTCCTGAATAGGACTCCAATAGCTTAAGAAAAAAAGCAAGAACTGACAAATGGACTGCATCAAGTTAAAAAGATTCTCTGCAGCAAAGTAAGTAATCAGCAGTTTGAAGAGACAAAGCTAGAAAATAGGAGAGAAACTTTGCTAATTATTCATTTGACAGAGGCAGATTTTAGTTAACAGCTAAAGTATAACTAATTGCATCAACAAATGGGCAAATGATCTGAACAGACCCTTTTCAAAAGAAGAAGAGCAAATAGCCAACAGATATTTGAAAAGATGCTTAACATCTGTAGCCACCAGGGAAATGCTAATCAAAACTACATTGAGATGACATCTTATTCAGTCAAAGGACAAACAGATCAAAATTAACAAATGCTGGAGAGGATGTGGAAAAAGAAGAAAAAAGAATCTCGAACTGGAACTGTGGCTCAGTGGTAGAATGTTTGCCTAGTATGTGTGAGGCACTGGGTTCAATCCTCAGCACCACAAATACATAAATGAATAAAAATAAAGGTCCAACAACAACTTTAAAAAAGTAATGAAAAAGCATCTCTTATAACCCATTGGTGGGAATTGTAAATTAGTACAGTCACTATGGAAATAAGGTCCTCAAACAACCAAACCGTGCTCCTGCTATACCACTCCTTAACATAAACACCCATAGGAAATGAAGTCAGCACACCTAAGAGATGACCTGCATGCCCATTTTATTGTCACACTACTTACAGTAGCCAAGATATGGAATCATGTAAGGCACCCGTCAATAGATGAATGGATTTTAAAAAATGGTGTATATGCACAATGGAAAGTTATTCATAAAGAAGAAGGGAATCAAGTCATTTACAAGAATATGGATGGAACTGGAGGACATCATATTGAGTGAAATAAGCCAGTCACAGAAACACAAGTGTCACTTGTTTCCTTTTATATGTAGAAATGAACACACACACATGAGTACACAAAGGACCTGAAAGTAGAAGACAGACCATTAAGGAAGGCAAAGGGATGGTGGAGGGATGGTAGCAGGTAGATATGACCAAAGCAGGATTTGTGCCTTTGTGGAAATGGCACTCTAAAACCCATTAATTTGTGCAACTATTATGCTTTGTGCATTATAATAAAAATACAGATCTAACTTAATCACTCGATTTATATACTTCAGTAGTTTCAGAATATTTTCAGAATAAAATTCACTTTCATGTAGCATTCAGATTTAGACTGTCTAGACTTTGTCTTGTAACTTGCCATTGTTTTCCTCTGTCCTGGTAAAATAACACTGACTCCTTTGTCTTTGCAATACTACATGACAGTTAGAAACTCTTTTATCCTACTTATCACTAGAAGATAAAATTTGTGTGTGTTCATTGTCTCTCTCCACTACCGTCATGGAAGCTATTTTAAGACAAGTACAATATCTTTGCTCACTGCTCTATCACTAACAAACAGCTCCTGATATGTAGTTGGTGCTCCATAAATATTTGCTGAATTTGTCAAATCTCAACTGAATAAAGTGTGTCTCTTTCTTTGTATCAAGGGTCTGAAATACACAACTCCTTCCCTCCCTCCCTCCCTCCCTCCCTCCCTCCCTCCCTTCCTTCCTTCCTTCCTTCCTTCCTTCCTTCCTTCCTTCCTTCCTACCTTCCTTCCCCTACTTTCTTTTCTTCCTATTTTTTCTTTCTCAACTTTAAAAATCTTCAAACCTAGTCTAATATTTGACTTTTAATAATCAATACTTTGTACATATAACAGAAGCGACACTAAGTACACTTTATTTTGCAGCAGGTTTACATTGTAGACATAATGAAGTGATTTCACACTTCTTAGCATTGTGGTGATTGTTCTTTCATGTATTCATTTTGTCTAATTTAAGGAATAGTTTGAAGGGCTGTTCTAGTTTCCTTTCTAACCAGATTCTAAATTTAGGAATTTAACACTTCTAGATAGATTAATCATTTTGATAAACAAGGACAATGTCTTTTATTCTTCTCAATTTCCCAGCATTATTTAACGGTTGCTTGAACTTACATAGCAATGGTAAAAAAAAACCATGTAAACAGGCATTCTCTGAGTCAGCTTTGTATTGCTGTGACCAAAAAGCCTGACAATAACAATTTAGGGGAGGAAAAGTTTAATTTGTCTCACAGTTGAGATTTCATGGTCGGGAGACTGCATTGCTCTAGGACCCAAGGTGAGGCAGAACATCATGGCGGAAGAGTATGGAGGAGGAAAGCAGCTCAGGACATAGCAATGAAGAAACACAGAGAGCTCTGTTCAACCGGGACAAAATATAAACATCAAAGCCAGGTTCCCAGTGACACCCTACTGTCTATAGTTACCACCCAGTTAAACCATATAAGGAAATTAATCCACTGATTAGATCACATCTCTCACAATCGAATCATTTCATCTCTGAATGTTCTTGCATTGTCACACAAGAGTTTGGGGAACACCTCATCTCCAGACCATAACAGGTGTTAATACTGTCTTTCCCCCTGCTTCTTTCCAAAGAGACCATTTCAAACCTTCTCTTCTCACACTTCTCCCCTCACTCTTAACGCACAGGTAATAAGCAAGCAAATATAAATTCCCTGATCTCACATGTGAGCTTTTCCAGGACACCTCATATCTAAACCATTGCACCCTTCAATAAGCAAAGCATTCTTTAGATTTTTTTTAAGAAAAGTTTGACAAGGACTTTTGCAAAAAATAAAAAATAAAAAAAAATTGTAGAGCTTAGCAATCTTTTGTGAAATTAAGATATCCTCATGTCCCCCAAGAGAAGAAACAGAATACAACCAGCAACTCAGAATTCAGCTCATGCTCTTTTTTAAATGCTGTACAATTATTTTATTTTTGTCATTATACCTTAAGATTCATTATTCTGTATGGGTTAATAAAAAAAATCACTAGCTGTCAGTTTTGAGTGTTTTGGCAAGAGATGGAGTTAAATGTGTGTTTATAATCACTGTGTTTAGAAAGAAGTCAATGTCAACCATTTTCAATTAAGAGGAAAAGATCCAATAAAAATGCATTTACCTTAAAAATCATTCAAGTCTTATTCTCTAATAGAATTCTTTCTTAAAATGGAAAATGTAATTTTTCTTTCTTACTCCAGAAAAGGCCACCATGTTAGATAGAAGGAATTTATTATATTATCTCTTAGATTCTCAATATAAGTTTAAACTTACTTTAGATTATGAGAATACTTTTTCCTACAATTTCATTAAAATTAAAATAATTATTTTATATTTAGCAACTCTAAAATTGGATAATGTAATATTTCTTATTGCTCTTTAACATACTTAATCTTTATTCTTAAATTAATCAGTGTTTTGATCTATGGAATTCCAAATCAATCTGTTTGATTTTGGAGCCTACATTTGGAGATCATATTATATTTCAATTTATAACTCTGATTTTTAAAAAATGTCACCATTAATGTAACAAAAAAATTCTGGTGAATAAATAAAGCATTATTGTATTTAACCATACTAAAAGAAATTCTTTTTAATATTTTAGTTTTTAAAAAGCTCAATTTTAAGTATTTTGAAGTTATCTGTATATAGATATTCCAAATTCTTTGACATTATGCAGTTTTATTATTTATTCATGGGTACACGGAAAGTTGATGCTTATTTTAGGGTAATTTTTTTTTTTGCATATAGCTATAACAGGAAATGTGATAGCTATTTTTATGGAGTGGAGATAAGCTATCTGAGTTTAGATGCTATGTCTTAGTTCTCTTCTACCAAGGGTCCATAAAGCAAATGAGATGATGCTTTTATAAACCACCAAGAGACTTTCCAATATGCAATATTCCAAGTGTAGTTTCCCTGATATTGGATGCATGGGAGGAAACAGTCCAGATGGGAGGCTTAAGTAAAGATTTCTAATTTACAATTTTAAAATGAGAATAAGTGCATCTTAGTGATGAACTTTAATCCATTTTTTCTGAACTGCAGCAAGAATAAATATGACCAGATTTCAATAGGGATCAGATATATGTGCTTATCTACAGGAAATTTTTTAAAAATGTAAAGGAAAACAACATTGTATATGAACAGTGTCTTTAACAACAGTGATCTGGCATTCTAGTACAACATATAATGACAAGTGCATTGAAATTCAGGATAAAGAAATTTATTGATTTATGGGGGTAGAGGTGGTAATGGGTAATAAATATAAGAGTAGATGGAAAATTAAGTCTGTCAGTTATTCAAACAAATAAGAAGAGAATATCTTAATTTGCTAAGTCTGTTTAAAAGAATGCCACAGACTAGATGGCTCAAATAACATAAATTAATTTTCCACATTTCTGGAATCTAGAAGTCTAAGAGCAAAGTGGTGGTAGATTTTGCTTCTTCTGACATCTCTCTCGTTATGCATGATTGCTTTTGTGCTCTCTACCTGCACATCCATGAATTCTTCTCTTCTGAACAGTTACTTTGGATTAGGTCACACTCTAATAGCCTCATTCAACTTAATTTAAAGTCCCTATCTCTAAATATAGTCATATTTTATGCTTCTGATAGGAATTGGACGTATGAATATAGGGAAACACAATTCAGTCCATAAAGAACACAATTTTAAATAGGTAATTTACATTGAGGAAATAGATAATTTACATAAAGGAAAGTCATACCTCTTCTCCCTAACACCTAATATTTACTATATTAATTTATTTACTAATGCCCTAAATAGGATGTGTTCAATGGAGACAGATAATCTGATGCAATTCTGAAATATTTTGTTGTATTCCTTTTATCAATAAACCACTCTGAAAAAGAAAGCAAAATAAAATCTATGAATGGATAACACTTCTTGAAAAAATTTTAGTCCATGAAGGTGGATAAGAGGTTTAGAACATGATTCTTCAGGGCAAAAGTAAGTATATAATTAATTTTCTAACCCAAATAGAACCTATACTTCATGTAGCAAACATTAAATAATCACTGTCATTTGTATACAGATTGAGCATGTCCCCCAAGTGTTTTCACGGTCTGAAAGCTTGATTTTCAGCATGGCAACATTTGAAAGTGGTGGAGCATATAACAAGCAGAGCCTCATGGGAAATGATTTGGTCATTGAGGCCACCATTGTCAGATGAGACTAACAACAGAAAGAGCAGCTTTCATGAGATGCTGGTAGTTCACATGAAAGTAAGTTATGAAAAAAACAAGAATGGCAGCTCCTTGGGCTCTGACTTCTTTCATCACGTGATCCTTCCTTCTTGTGTGCCTTCCCTCCATATGGCATCTGACACTCTAGGATGCAACCAAGGAGGCCCAAATTAAGCTAAGCACGTGCTGATACCATGTTCTTCAATCTCCTGAACTGTGACCTATAAACTCCTTTCATTATAAAGTAGCTTGACACAGGTGTTTGGTTGTAACAGCAGAAAATGAACAAATACAATAATTTATTTGATTGATTATAATGAAATAACAAAGGTCAAAAAACCAAACTGGTACAGTAGAAATATTTTTTATTCTATCTACATTCTATACATAGATCTCTTACAAGCACTTCAAATTCATTATTTTCAACTATATCATGTTTATTCCTTCTTGTAAATGTAATTTCTTCAGGGAATGATTTCACCATTCCCTTCAATATGCCAGATTGGAACTTAAGAGTCATTTTTACCTTCTCACACTTTAATTACCAAGCACTTTAAATTCTATGTCCAAAATATCTGATATACATATGTTCCTTTATCTGCATGTCACTATTCAGACATGTATCAGTTTATAGCATTATTTACCTAGCTGTTGTGCCAACCTCCATCTCAACTACCCTCACACTAATTTCCAAATCTGTTTCCAGTGAGATCTTGGCAAAATAAAACACTGGTAGGACTAATAATTAACATAACACTTTTATTTTCCCTCATCTCTGCAGGATGTCTTTTAAGATAAAATATATAGTTTTAACCCTGCTCACTGTCTGCATTTGACCCTTGTCATGGCAAAACATCCACCATGCATATATTTAAGTTATACTGAAATGTTTTATTGATTGCTCCTTCCTCAGGGCTCCTGAGAAAAACAGAAGAAAAATATGTGTTTGTACATATATGTTATGCACATATGCATAACATACATATATGCATAACATCTATGTAAAATAGTATACAAATATATAATTCTATGTCATATAAAGTATATATAACTACATATATAATATATAATGATATATAGGATTAGTGTAGTATAGTTAAATATTGTATATATTAATTTGGTATAAGTACATAGAGTAAATGTATATGTAGTGTAAATTACACATGACATGCTTAGCTTAAATCTATATAGAACATATGTGCATCTTATTGGTCAATTTCTCTGGAGAATCTTGAAATGGTGTTTTTCATATTTATTATAGGAATTGGCTCATTTAGTGATGGAGGCCAGGGAATCACATAATTTACTCTCTGAATGCTGGAAGAACCACCAGAGCTAATAGTATAATTTAGTCCTTGATCAAAGTCCAGAGAACTGAAAACACTGATATCTGAGGACAAAAGATGAATGTCCCAGATACTTTCCAATTTCAATGTCCCAATTTCAAGTACAAACTTGAAATTGCAATATGTATTTCCTTTCATATTTTCATACTATTCTGTCCTTTAATGACTCCCCACATACTTTGATAAGGATGATCTTCTTTACTCAGACTACTGATTCAGATGCTAATATGTTCTAAAGCACCCTCTCTCCAGAAATGTGTTATCAGCAAGTTGGATATCCATTAGCCCAATCAATCTGATACATAAAATTAGCCATCCCAAATTGAATTCTTACGTTCTATGTAATAGTCCCTATGTTAAGAAATATATTATTTCTTTTCTTCCTGTCTACCTCTGTCTGGTCCTTACTAATGCAACAGGTTTGTCTTCAAATAAAATTCTCATTGCTGCCCCTCCCTTTAGAACTGAAGTATTTTCTAATTTACTCCTACAGAAATCCATGTGTTTTATTTTGTTTTGTTTTGTTTGGTTTGGGTACCAGGGATTTAACCCAGGGACACTTTATCACTTGAACACATTCCCAGAGTCCTACCCCCCTTTTTGAGATGATCTAACTAAGTTCCTTGGGGCCTTGCTAAATTGCTGGGGATGGCCTCAAACCTGTGATCCTCCTGCCTCAGTCTGTGGACTTGCTGGGATTACTGGTGACCCATTATGCCTGACACAATGTATATTTACTCCACATAATTGACACTGGGCCATAATTATTTGCTTCTATATCCAAATTTTCATCTAGAATGAGTATTTCTCAGAAGTCTCTTGTTTATAGTAGTTTATTTTTCTTTTATTTTAAAAACAAAGTAAAATTGAATAACACAAATATGGATCATATGACAAGAGCATATGTGGAAATGATAATTTTGTTTTCCCCATCAAAATTAGTCTTAGAGCTGACACAAGTTTAAATGTCAGATTTCAATATTCCTAGGCAAAGAGTGTAGAAAATTTTCCTGTCTGTTATGGTTTATATGTGAGGTATCCCCCAAAAGCTCACATGTGAGACAATGTGAAAGGGTTCAAAGGGAAAATCATTAGGTTGTGAGAACCTTATACTAATCAGTGAATTAATCCCTGATGGGATTAACTGAGTGGTAATTGGAGGCAGGTGGGTGTGGCTAGAGGAGTTGAGGCATTGGGGCATGGGTTTGGGGTGTATATTTATATCTGGCAAGTGGGGACCTCTCTCTCTGCTTCCTGATCATAATGTTTCCATCTGCCACACTCTTCGGCAGTGATATCCTGCCTTACCTTGAGCCCTGAGGAATGGAGCCTGCTATCTATGGATTGAGACCTCTGAAAAAATGAGCAGCTTAAAAAACCTATCCCCCTGTACAGTTGTCCTGGTAGGTCCTTGTAGTCACAGCAGTGAAAGAGTTAACTAAAGTACTGTCGTTCTAATTAAAATATAAAATAAGCAGATCTTTAGGAATGTGATTTTGGGACACTCATAAGTTAGAAGCCTGTTTGTATAGAACAGATATTATACCTAAATTGATATTTCATGGATCCTTATTAACTAGGTCAGTTATCTATTGATGTATACAAGTCACAAAACTCAGTGCCTTAAAAGAACAATTTCTACTTATCATCTGTTGCAGTTTCCAGGGTCTGACTGGGCTCTTCTGCTGCATGTATGCTGACTGCACTGTCTACCTCAAGAGGCTGGACTGGGGTTGGGACAGTCAGGATGACTCACATAACTCGAAGTTGGTGTTAGATTTCAACTGGTGTTCAGGTATGATTCTAAAAGAATCTTAGGAATGATATAGGTAGGGCTGGGGGTTGTAGTTCAGTGGTAGAGTGTTTGCCTAGCATGTGTGAGGAGGCACTAGGTTCGATCCTCAGCACCACATAAAAATAAATAAATAGAATAAAGGTATAAAAGAATGATATAGGTAGATGAGAAACCTAATCTGAAAAATCAGATTGTAGAGAACTTGAATGTCATGTAGGTATTAGTCTTTTAATAATAATTGGATGGTGAGAAATGATAGTAACTGAGTGATAAACTTTTAAATTTTTCTTCTTTGTGATGTCATTTTAGTGACTGGACGAAAGACACTTAGGATGCTATTGTCACATACTAGTTGAGAATATATAAAGACAGATACAAAACAGTAACATTGGTAGGGGGAAAACACAGATATGAAAGACATTGAAAATATAAAATTAATAAGACTTGATTGATGGCCGTAGAGAGATTATGTTTGAGGGTGCATTTGAAGCTTCAAGCTTGGGGAACAAGCAGTTTAACATTAGTCACAGAAGTAGAAAACAGGAAAAAACATCAGCTTTCTAAGGGTGGTAATGAGTTCAATTTAGTTTATGTGAAGCTGAAGTGGCTTAAGGACATCCAAATACCTTGAAATATGGATCTGCACGTAAAAGAGAGGGCAGGGATATGTATTTTGCATCTGTCAAAAATGTAGTTGGGAAAATAGCATTATTTAACACGAGGCTGACACTATCATACATTATTGAAGGATTTAAAATCAGTTCAGATATTTTATTTTCAAAGAAATTAAATAGAATGAAAACGTTCCTATAAGTGTAATTAGGGAAAAATATTCCCAGCTGCATATATAATATGTGTTAAAAAATTATCTTTTAGTTCATTGGGTTCACAGGTTCACAGCATGCATCTGTTTTCCTCCTTGCTGCCTCCTTTTTGACTAAATTGCATATATTGGGTGGATATGAATAATGAAATTTGCTTGTATGAGTAAAAAGTTCAGTCCTTCAAGCCTGTTTCTTTCTCAGTTGCTTTATGTATTAAGCAAAATGCAGATTTTTAAAGATTCAGTGAAGATGTAACAACATGCCTTTTCATTTCAAGTATCAAAGTAATCATGGAAGGGGAAAAAAATCTGCTTCTTATTTCTTCTTTTTGTAACCCAACAATTTATGATCAATTTGTTAATAGAGACACAGAAACCATTTGCAGAAACATTTTAAGCAGTAGTATACTCTAGATCATTGACACTATAGCCCAGAAGGCTTAAAGCAGAGGGCAGAATGTCTTTGATAACATTCCACATAATACCTGCTTTGGTGCCAGATTTTGATTACCTCCCCAGGATCAAACCTCAGAATGGAAACCACAAAGCTAGGACTCATTAATACTTACACAGAGAGAGCATAGAATAGCTTTAATAAAAGATAAAGATGGAATCGTGACAAAATTCAAAAGGATCATTTATTTGATACAAATTTGCCTATGAAATATGCAATGTATATAACTAATATTTTAGTTACTCCTAAGTCTTCTTTATTATTATAAGAATCACTTATGTTTTGGAGAAAATTGTGAAATTACAGTAAAGCATAAGGAATGAAATTTGTTATTTATAATCTCAAAGTTAATAGCAAATTTCTATATTTAGATATAGAGATATATACCAATATAGTTACCACATATAGCATGATATATATGACTACATAAGAAATTTGTATTTTATAAATAAAAATTAGCAATGAATTATGAACATTTTCTGATGGCTACAAAATAAAGCATTTATCAGCATAGTTGTGCATTTTATGGCTTTGTCATTTTTTATTTCTTAATCTTGAGAAATCCTGATTTTAAATTATTGGATAGTAGATATGACATCATAGCTTATGGAGCAGTTATCAAAGAAATAGTCTTCAGAACAGAACAAAGATACTAAGGCTGAAATGAGAATAAAGTGACTATAAAATGTTTTTATGCAGCCGTGATTAGATAAAGCTGGTGCAGGAGGGGTACACAGGGAGAGATTTAGATTAGGAAGGTCTTTGGAGCCATGCTTACTAAGTTCAAATTTTATCCTAAGGTCATTTTTGTGCACAGAGGCATACTTTAATAACGTCAGTGTTTTGGAAAGATTATTCAAGTGACCATATGTTGTAGGACTGAAGTGAGGAAGCACTGAAGACAAGACCAGTAAATAGGCCATTGTATTAATTCCCGCAAGAGATTAAAGGAATGGTGTCATAGAGAGAGGAAAGAAAGAGGGAGATTAAGAGAAACATTCTGAGGGGCAATATCACATGACTAAGTCACTGTAATCTGAAAAGAAAAATAAGCATCACCTTGTGTTTGAACAGGAGGTATTTTTGTTGGTGTCAAACAGGAAATTTGCAGCTACAGCAACCACCCAACTTGAAATTGTTGTGACTATTTGAAGTATCATAAAAGATCCTGTGGACTTCTGGCAAAATAGTTGACTAGAAGCCCTGAAAGTGTTTCCACTACACCAAGGTGGGTCCAAAACAAATGCTAAGTAGCTACTATTCAGCTGGAATACTCAGGGGGGAGATGAAATGCAGTACAGATAATACGGAGAAACTATGGAATATGGTGATTCATGGATAATGAATCCATTTCTTTCTCTTCAAAGAAAGAAACAAAGTGTCTTACATCAACACTAATGTCGTTTCATTTAGGACCAGGCTGAGTCCAAGAAAATCATCCTATAATCAGGAAAAGGTCAAAGAGAGGACTCCAACAGCCCCCACTGACACTAAGGAAACCTGAAGTTTTTGCTGCTAGGGAGTCCTGTAGCACTTGTGGGTCCTGAGCCCCATCGCGGAAGCTAATAGGGAATGCTTGTTATTATGCAACTCCAGAGGGGGATCTCAGTTTATTTGTATCCTCCCATACCCAGACTACTGCTATTTTGAGACCAAACTTGACCCTGCCCTGGTTCTACTGTCATATGCAACACCCTCCAAGATCCTCCTGGCCTGAGGCTTACAGAGACTAAAAAGCACCCTGCATCCAGTACCACAAATGCTGTGCCACTCCCACCAAAGTTCCCTGAAATTATTCTACCCTTATGTAGCCCATGAAGTCTGACAAGCTCCCCATCCTCAGTGGTGCATGCTTTGCTCACAGAAACATTGACCACAACTGAGGAAGCTATACTGAGAACTCATTATCTCACCCAACTGGAAGTAAAACCAATGCAGACAGCCTGCTATAGTTTGGATTTTAAGTGTCCCACAAAGGTTCACAAAAAGTGGTGGAGTCTTTAGGATGTGTGGCCTGTTGCCCAGGCATTGGGGCAATATCTGGAAGAGAATTGTAGGGGGCTCTTTTAGGTTTATCTTATTTAGTTTTGCTTCCCAGTTATGAGGTGAGCAGTTTTGGTGTATTGTCCTGTCATGGTGTATTGTTTTGTATAGGCCTAATCATGAAACCTCTAAAGGAACACATAACCATCTAGGAATCAAACAAACCTTCTAGAGACCAAAGAGAAGCAAAGGGAGGAAATGCTCCCAAAAGAGTAAAAAAATACTGGCTTGGGAGGCTGAGGCAGAGGGATAGCAAGTTTAAAGTCAGACTCAGCAACTAAGAGAGGCCCTAGCAGCTTAGAGAGACCCTGTCTCAAAAAGAAAAAAAGAAAAGAAAAAAGGACTAGGACTAGGGATGTGGCTCAGGGTTATTAAGGCCCCTGGGTTTAATCCACAGTACTAAAAAAAAAAAAAAAAATACTGATTTTCAGGGAACTCAATGAGATAGGAAAGAATACAGACAGAAAATTCAATAAAATGAAAGTAGAGAAATAACTCTAGATCTGAGTGAGAAATTAGGCAGAGTTAGACATCATAAAGAAAAAAAAAAAGAATCCAATAGAAATTTTGGCGCTGAAGAACTGAAGAAGTCAAATGAAAAATATTGCCAGTTTACAGTAAAAGGGAAGCATCATTAGACTAACAGCAGATTTTTCAGAAGAAATTTTACAGGTCCAGAGGGAATGGATGATGTATTCAAAGTTCTGAAAGAAAAAACTGCTAACCAAGAAGGTTATACCCAATAAAACCATCTTTCATAAATGATGAAGAAATGAAACTTTACAAGGCAAGCGAAACCTGAGGGTATTCATTACCATCTGACAAGCCTTACACAAGACGCTTAAGGGAGTTCTACATCTAGAAATGAAAGGAAGATACATTCATTATAAAAACACATAACATAAAATGCCCTCTAAGAGCAGATACACAAAATGCCCTCGAAGAGCAGATACACAAAAGAGAAAGAGGAGGAAACGGTATCAACAAAAATGACCAGATTACAAAATTAAATGAGAGGAAATAAAGAAACGAAGGAAGTCAACACAACCAGAAGAAAAATTTCTAAATGACAGAGGTGTATCTTTATAAACAGTTATAACCTTGAATGAAAATAGATTAATATCCCTAATTAGGCTGGCTGAATGGATTAAAAAACCAAGATCAATGACATACTATCTACAACAAATTCACTTCATGAATAAACAAACAGACTGAAAAGATAAGTTATGGAAAAATATATTCCATACAAATGAAAACCAAAAACAAGCTGGAGTAACGACACATATATCACGTAAAGTAGACTTTAAGTCAAAAACTGTAGAAAGAGAAAGCATCACAATGTTAATGGCTAAATGATTAATTTAATAAGATGATAAAATAATTGTAATCATATAGGTGCTTAATGCTGGAGTATACAGTTTTATAAAGCAAATATCATTAGATCTAAAGAGAGATCTAAAATAATGATAGTTGGAGACTCTATTACCCCACTATCTTCAGTGAACAGATCATTCAGACACAAAATCAACAAAGAAACATTAGAGTCAAAATATTCTAAAATCCAAATGGGCTTAATGTGCATTTTATAGAACATTTCATACATTAGTTACAGAATGTACTTTTATTTTTATCAGCACATGGACTATTCTCCAGGAGAGACCATATGTTGGACAGAAAACAAATTTCAACACTCCCCAAAATTTTAGACCACATCATCTACTTTTTTTCCACCCCAATGAAATAAAACTATAAATCAATAAGAGGAACTTCAGAAACTGTGCAAGTACATGGAAGCTTAACAACCTTCTCTTAAATGAAAAATGGGTCACTATGTGTATGTTAATGGGTTATATGTGTTTGCAGCTGCTGAATTTGGAAAATTGGATCTGATAGACAATAGACACTCTCTTTAAGCAAGATAGCACTTATTTTAGCAATAATATGAAAGCAAAAGTGGAAGATGAGAAAGAAAGAAAATACATCACCAGATAAGGGAAATACCAACACCTGAAATAATGCATCTGGAGATTCTCCTGGAAGCTTTTCTGGGTCCCAACTGGGAAGTCCTGGGCAGAGTTTGCTCCATGTCTCCTTGGGTGAGACTTTAAAGTTTTATTCCCAAGGAGGTGTTTGTGTGTGTGTGTGTGTGTGTGTGTGTGTATGCGTGTGTGTGTGTTTCAATCCCTGAGAATTGAACACGGGGACACTATAACACTGAGTTATATCTCCAGCCCTTTTAAATGTTTTCTTGTTTTGTTTTGTTTGCACATGGATTGAACCCAGGGATGCTTAACCACTGAGCCACATTCCCAGCCCGTTTATTTATTTACTTATTTATTCATTCATTTATTTATTTAAATTTATTTGTTCTTTTAAGTTCTACAGGACGAGTCTATTTTGACATATTTATACAAACATGGAGTATATTGTATTCTAATTAGGATCCCAGTCTTGAGTGTCTCACTAAATTTTTAGGGCCTCACTAAATTGCTGAGGCTGGCTTCAAACTTGCAATCCTCCTGCTTCAACCTCCTAAATCACTGGGATTACAAGCATGTGCTACCATGCCTGGCCCCAGTGAAACTCTTTAAATTCAAGTTAGAACAACAAAAATTTCATTCTAACAACCTGCATGAGATAGTGAACCTCTCAAGGACACTCCACACCCCCAGGCCAGATCCCAAAGGGAGGGAGTGTTTTCCTTGAGATAAGTGAACATCTCTGAGTTCTTGTGAATGAGCCAAAGACACAGATAAGTCTGCATTTTTCAGATGTTCTATCAAGGATGTATAAAGGTCATGGCAGGTACTTGGATGGGGAAGATCCTTAATATTTTCCTTAGCGCTTTATTGTGGTGATGACAATTTGGTAGAATTCAGTCCAGAAGTCTCCAATTTTTTTTTTCAGTACATCATATTAGACTTTAGCAGGCTTCCTATTTAATTTTAACTTCAAGGGAAATGGTGATAATTTGGTAATTACAACATATCCCTAGAGTCAAAATGTTGATTAGTCCATTGTTTTCCAAACTCTGCTTCACATTGCAATCACCTGGAAAATCTTTAAAAATACTAATGCCAGTTCCTACAAACAATTTGGTAACTCAAGAGGAGAGACTGTGACTGGAGTATCAGAAATTCTTTTATTCTCCAGAAGATTCTAATGTGCAGCAAAGTTTGGAAACCACTGGATTACCCTTTCGTCTCTACTATTTATATGGCACACATACCATCTCACCTGTGAGAGTTTAATGATTTCATTTGATTTCTATCCTTCTGAGAATCTCCCCCTTTTCCTGTTGAGATAGGGAATTCAATACATTTCAAGATTTCCCACTATCACCCTGGCTTGCAAGGTAGAATTAACTCCGTACTTCAAGTATTCTGGTGTTCTTCCCTTTCCTCAAGGCTTTTTTTAAATGCTAACAGGAAGTAAGTGTTTTCTGGACATTCTTTGGTTTAGAAGAACAGACTGCTGCTAATAGATCCAATCCAACATATCTATTCCAGTCACCAATGACCTAATTTCTCTATCCTGTGCTTTTGAAGTTGCTTTGTTTCAACTTCATTTGTTGTAAGCAATTATTGAGTCTAGGTTTTGATCAGTCCTCTAACATTATTATTAGTAATGCCAATCACAAGTTCTGAAGTCAACACATTAAAACTCAGATTTATGGTGAATGGTCTGTTGTTAATGAATTCAACCTGATTAAATCATGTATCTCTTCTCCCATATGGTGCAACACTTTAGATTCACATCATAATTATTCCTCTAATACTATTAGACTATTTAAGGTACAAAAGTAACTTTTCCTAGAGATGATCAATATGAAGATGTATGTAACACATATCTTATATTTGATTTGTTTGATTTAAGTGGAATTATGAATCTATATACAGACCTGGAAGAAGTAAAGCATGGAAATAGGTTGGTATTGATGAGAATTAGCATTAGTTGATGAGATAACTTTCTCAGTGTAAGCTATGGAAAGGCTTTTATGCAAAGAAGACCTGGATCCTTGGAGAAGGCAAAATATTGCCTTGTTCATCAACAGGTTGAGGGAATTTAGAAGTTCACATTTCTCAGACTCTTCCATGTACACACACACACATTCTGATCCCATATCTCAGGGTTCGCTGCTTTCTCCCTAGTGAACCTTCCTGGCATGGTTGTGTGGTTAATTACTGCTGCATATATGCCACCCTACAATCCAATCTAAACTTCAACTTTGGTTAGATTCTCTCTGATTACTCTCTATTTTTTTAAAAATTTTTATGACTATAGATTTTAGTTCTTTTTCTCTATGTAAACTCTCTAGAGTTACAGGAAAAAACTTATTAACCCACAATCTCTAGAGACATTTACTATTAGTGCCAGTAGGGACTTATTATCCCAACCCTTTTCCTTTCACTTACAGTTCAACCACGCCACAAAAGCTGATAATCTGAGTGAATCTGACCTTTCTGCTTGACATAGATTACCCATGCATGCCCTAACTGCCTACATTTGCCACTCATTAATCCATTCAAATTATTGTTCCATCAAATGGATTAATCACTGATTAGGTTACAGCTCTCATAATCTTATCATTTCACCTTGGAACAATTCTACATTAATTATTATGAGCTTCTGGGGCCACCTCACATCCAAACCATAACACTAGGTCATTACAGTAATAGATTATTGGGGAAAATTTTCAGCAATTATGTTTTCCTATGTACACTTTATAATTATTCACTGAGTATCTTCTATGAGACAGGTAATTTTTAAAAGACAGTAGTAGATATGAAGGTATATATAACACAAATCTTGTTCTTGAGATGATTAAGTGTGTTAGAGTACCACTGTTCTGGAAGTATTTTAAAAAGTGTATGTATGTGAGACATAGGTAAGAGCGAAATGCTCAGAGCATAACCTGCCAGCCTCACATCAGAAAATCTCTCAGTGGCTGAGAATATATTGTAACTCCCTGGAGGGCAGAGAGCAAATCTCAGAAATTTAGTAAAATATTAAATATAGGCTTCTTATAGAACATCTGGAATAAAATCCAGGACTCAATATGACCTTGAAGATCTAAATAAAGCTTGAGTTTCTCCAAAAATTTGTAATTTAATTTAGTTTAATTTATTTTATTTTAGTTTTATAGACTGCATTTTGATTCATTGTACACAGATGGGGTACAACTTTTCATTCCTATGTTTGTGCATGATGTAGATTCATACCATTTGTGTAATTATACATGTACATAGGGTAATGATGTCTGTCTCATTCCACCATTTTTCATATCCTTGCCCTCTCCTTCCTCTCATTTCCCTCTATGGATCTAAAGTTTCTCCATTTTTCTCTCACCCTGCCACCCACTCAACCTGATTATATATCATCATCCATTTACCAGGGAAAACATTCGACCTTTGGTTTTTTGGGATTGGCTTATTTCACTTAGCATGATATCCTCCTCCAATTAGAATGGCTATTATCAAGAACACAAACAATAATAGATGTTGGCATGGCTGTGGGGAAAAGGGCACACTTTTATGCTACTGGTGGAGTTGCAAATTGGTTCAGCCACTCTGAAAAGAAGTGTGGAGGTTCCTCAGAAAACTTGGAATGGACCCACTTTTTGACCCAGTTATCCCACTCCTTGGTTTATATCCAAAGGACTTAAAATCAGCATACTACAGTGATGCAGTCACATCAATGTTTATAGCAGCTCAGTTCACCATAGCTAATCTGTGGAACCAACCTAGATGCCCTTCAACAGACGAATGGATAAAGAAACTGTGGTATATATACTCAATGGAATATTATTCAGCCATAAAGAAGAAAAATATTATGGAATTTGCAGATAAATGGATGGAATTGGAGAGTATCATGCTAAGTAAAAAATTTGTAATTTAAAAAATGAAATGGTCCAAAATTATCTGTAATTTTAAAATATTTTGGACAAGCTGTCAATTTCATTGAGGAATAAGGCCATCCTAAACTGAGTCAGTCTGCTTTCTCTCTCTCCCCTTCATGACTTGGAGGTCATCTCTAACTCAAACTTAGCCCAGGTGTGTAATGAACATGGCCATACTTTTAAATACACTCCTTCCACATTTCCTCACTGTAAATATTTACATAGAGAGTACTATATTTAACCTAAAAATTATTGCTTCTGGTCAGTAAATCATAATTACTGATTATGGAAAACCATGTATGCTTCCTTTGCAGGTGATAAAGAAAAATGAATTTCTTTTTAATATTATTCTCTCATTCATTTAGAAAAACAAAACAAAAGCAAAACAAACAAAAAGGCAAAGGCATCCATGATACAAATTCAGTGGTAAGCAATAAGGACACATTTCCTTTTTAATTTAATCTCCTAAATTATCTTACATAATTACTGTATATGCTATAGTATACTCTGTATTTAATTTCCCAATGTTCCCATACCCCCAATAATTACTCTTGGCATGACTACTGCCTTGTAAATGATTGGCACATGACACAACTACATTGGGCACATGTCTTCACATGAAACTGACAAATACAGAGGTTATGCTTGAAAATTCCACAACTATCTTACCATCAACCTGATAAAACAATGACACAAAAAGAAACAGAACTGAAAGCAGCTGGGGTAAGTGGAAATAGCACCAGGACAGTGACCCTGCATAGAGTTCCATCAATGATGTGTTAATCAGTTGTTGGTCACTATGACCAAGATATCTGAAAAAAAAAAAAAAAAAAAACTTTGAGAAGGAAAGATTTATTTTGGCATGATTTTACAGGTTTCAGTCCAAGGTTGACTGGCTTCAATGTAGACATATCGTGATGGGATGGCCATGGGAGAGCAAAGTTCCTTAGCTCATGGCAGGAGGCAGGTTGTGTCAGAGGATGAACCCTTCCAGGGTACAGCCACAGTGACCTGCTTCTTCCAACTAAGCCCACCTCCCTATAGCTCTCAGTGGATTATTCCACTTGAATTAATCCATTAATCCACTGATGAGGCATGATTCAATCATTGCCTAAAAACCCACTTCTAAAACTTGCTGCATTGGGACTGTGTTTTCGGAACATAAGCTTTTGGGGGACATTCCCAGGCCAAATCCTAACAAATGGTGATACCTTTTATATTAGGGTTTGTATGGTCTCTATATACTTTATTATTGTTTAAGTATAGTTTTAGGTGGAATTTTCCGATACTAGCAAATTTACCTACTGAAAACTATAGACGAAAACTAAACATGTTGAGTAGGACTCTTTTAATAGATTTAATTCTCCAGAAAACAATTCCAAAATTTACTGTGTTGAAAGATCATATAATCATTCAATACTTCCCCTCTGCAACCTTTTGTGTACACATACTCAGTAATTCCTGTTATTATTCAACAATATTGTCCTGCTTTGTTTATATGACCTGAGTCTACTACACAGACTCTCCTCCAAAATATCCACAAAATATTCCTACCTTGTATGAAGTTCTTTGGTGAATGTGGATTCTTCTCTTTTTTGACAGCTACTTTACCTTGGAGATGGCACAAATTCCTTCCAGTGACATTTGCCCATCATCTTTTACAAAAATGGGAGAACATGAAGGAACGTAGACGATAGGGACATAATATTCTATTGGTGGGGGAGACTACAAGTGAGAGAAGAGAGGAGAAAGCCATGAATAATTTGTCCATCTATGTGTTTAAATAAGCAAAAAACTTTAGAAAAAAACCCAAAAGAACAAATCGCCTAGTGCAAAGGTTTGAATGTTTGTGTGCTCCCACAATTCATGTATTGAAATCCTAACCCCCACCCCAATGTGATGGCATTAGGAGCTGGAACATTTAAAAGATAATGATCTCATGAGGGTAAAATAACCATGAATGAGATTAATGCCCTTTTAAAAGGGATCCATAGAACTCTCTTACCTTCTTTCTAAAATGTGAAGGTACAAAGGAAAGATAGTAGTCGATATCCCAGAAGAGATTCTTTCCAAATGCAACCATACAGGCACCATTTCTCACAACTCTGAAGATGGACTTTCAATCTTCAGAGCTGTGAGAAATGAATTTCTGTTAGTTGTAAGTTAACCAATCCATGGTACTCTGACTCAGACATCAAAAATTGCAATATATGTATAGGGACAAAATAAAATAAAAATCCCAGTTCAGAGTTACTGCTTATGGTCTGAATCACAGTAGATTAGTTTTTATTGAAATATCTCCTAAGATATGTAACTTTAATGACAAGAGAACAATGATTATTTTATATGCATTAGTATTTTATGTTTTAATACTGTTTTGATAGATTTCTAAAGTGACGAAATATTGAGTGGCTATCATTTACTCTTGTTCTGTAATTGAATCACTCTGGAAATCAACATAATGTTATATGTATTAAGGCTATAATTCAATTCATAACATTCTAACTAATGTAAGTAGTAAACACATGAGTCTTTATAATACTGAAAAAATAAAAGAGGTTCTTTGACTTTTTCATTTTCTTTTTCATCACTTTCAAATGGCTAATCATCCCTTTCCTATTAATAAAATCCATTTTGAAGACGTTTTGCAATCTGCTAAATAGATAGCAAAAGCTTACTCAGGACAATTTGGGTTTTCTTTGTTTATAGTGAAGAAAACAAAGAAATTTCAACCTAAAGGGAGTTTCTAAAAATAGTATGTACTATAGTATAAGAGCAACTTTCTAGTAAAAAGATATATTGAGCAACATTCTAAATGGCTCGTCATAAAACAGAACTAAGAAAACTTTCAAAATATACATTACTAATGACATTATTGCAGAATATAGGATTAAACTAGATGGCTTTGTGTTTTCTACAACTCTCTTGGTTACTATTTTAAACTCATCATAATGTTATCTTGCTTTAGAAACATACAATTTTTAGTTTTTTTTCATTTTTTAAACTAAGTGTAATAGAATAAATAATTGAGCTATTTTGTGTATTTGAGATTTTAAAAATGTATTTATTTTTATTGCAAAAGAAAATATAAGGAAATTTTGGATTCTGCCTCTGATTTCTCTTGGTAAACTGACAACCTTTTTGAAAATATTTATTTAAACCACACAAATGCATACACACACAGACACACACACACACACACAAACACAATAACAAACCTTTAAAAAATGCATAATATATTGGTGAAGTGAGGCAGATGTACAGGTTAGTAAGTGCTGTGGCAGATCTAAAACAGAAGAATTCATATGTAGACTGAGTCAGGTAAAATTTCTTCAAAAAAGGGATTCTGAATATTAAAGGGGAGGAACAAATTAGACTTAATCAGTAAAAGCACTGGTCATTACAGCATAGGGAGCACAGTTAACAAATTTCATAGTTGTTGAAGGATTTGCATTTCGATGGAGAAGGTAGGCCAGGAATAGGTATGGAAGCTATTGATGTCTTAAGAGTGATTTTACTTTCCTCACTACTTTCTAGGAGTATTAGAAGAAATCATAATTGTACACTAGAAAATGCATGTGGATAAAGCAATGTAGATTAGGAAGAATAAATTAGGAAGTTTTCTGGACAAAAAAACATTGATTTTATTGAATTTCCAATATTATGATTGAGAATATTATCTATGAGCATAAAACTAATGAATTAAAAAGGGGCATAGTGATTGTTTCTGTGAGAAAAATGGTGGAATTCAGGGAGTGCATTAGGGAAAAATAAATATGCACCCATGTTTTGAGAGTATGGATAATGGATACATGATGATGACATTACCTTAGTTAAGTATTAGTGAAATGTCAGGACAATTCAAAAACCAATGTAGAAACTTGTGCAGCTCTAGCAAACATTCTTAATAAACTATACCCCCAAATGTCAGAAAAAATATTTAACTAATTATTTATAGTAGTACTATAGTCAATGAAACACAAGCTGATGTTTAAAAAGTCTCTTTAGTTTAAAATTGTTGAATCAAGGAAAACAATGGGGAATCTGAATGTCTGAAACCTATTATTCCTCCAAATACCCACCAGGCACTGTTATCTAATGAAAAGACACATACTATAAGATTATGTGCCCTAAAGATGACACACCACACTTCCTGGTGTTGGAATCCAGTCTGTTTATGATATAGACCTGAATTTTAGGAATTGTTAGATTTCTGAATAGGCTTTCTGTTTCTTCCATGGCCATCTTTTTATAGCACTTTCCTTTGCTATGAAGTGCTATCTGTCATAGATAATGTTCCATTTTTGCAAACTGGGTACGTATGAAGCATCATAACTGATCTACAACTACTCTTTATTTCTCGTTGATATTGCATTTAAAATGACTCTGAGCTAAAGCTTTTCTCATCTGCTTTTCAGAGCTATAGCACCAATTTTAGAAATAAGTGTTTGTATTTGTGTGTGATTGACTATGTAGGTTCCTATAAATTATATTTTGTCTTTCAAACAAAATTCAAAGATCTTTCATATCCATTATCATAGCTGGATTCTGTTCATTAGAGTGATTACCATCATAGTTCAAAATTTCCAGCCCTACCTGTGTTTGCTTATATTACAATGTGACTTTGCAGTTTCCCTCATTATAAATTGGAAATTTATTTCCCCAGTCTTTGAATCTGGTCTATGACTTCATTTAGTTGTTAAAACATGGCCAAAATGACAATGTGCCAATTCAAATCCTGAAATGCAAGTGTTCTTGTGCACTTCTTTTCTTTCTCTCAATCTTCTGCATTTGATATGAGAACAAGCCTGACCAGCCTACTGGAAAATGAGAATGCACATGGAGGGAAGCTAATTACACATGGTCAATGGTAGACCGACCCCAAATATGTGAGTGATCCAGACAAAATTAGTAGTTGTCTACCTGTCCCACAGTTGACTGCAGATGTTTGAGGAAGCCCAGGCAAGACCAGAATTGCCAGCCACAGTGCAGATTTGTAAGCAGTAAGGAACAGATATTATTTTAAGGCATCAAGTTTTGGAGTGGTTTGCAATGCAGCAATAGCTCTCTTATGAAGCACTTTATGCACCATGATTATAGAGGCACCATCTTGGTGCCATCCCTAAAGTGGATGAGAAGATTACTGTGTCTTAATGGATATTTGTATCCTGAGCAGTGTCTCAAATTCCATGAATCATAAATTTGTGTTTTATCTGTTCACTCCTCATCATAGTTCTCATAATGGAATCAAAATTTCCTGATGATAGGCTGTTACAGTGGCTATCATCCAATTCAATTTAAAAATTCTATCATGATAATGTCCTTTGCCTTCACTGTTAATGGGAAATTTTAAATGAATATACATGTATTAATTTTAATTATAATCTCTATGTCTATTCCCTTGAGGAAAAGAAAGACATGTGCTATGGCTAAAGTATACTTTGAGTAAAAGGTTCAAGCATCTGCTTTTACTTATTACTAATGTTATTCAACCAAATGGACTCAGGCATTCTCTGAGAAAACTATTTCCAAACTCTGCTCAAGCTTCCCTTTCTGTTTTGTGATAGTAAGAAGAAAAACATCCATTATGGAACACAAAAGTATCCGCATCTTATTAGAAACTTGATCAATCTTTCTCAAGAAGGCAATACTTACTTTCTTGTGGTCACAATTGAGGTTACTTAATTCTAATTCAATGCACTTTTTTTTATTTCAAAAGTTTGTGTGTGTGTGTGTGTGTGTGTGTTCCAAACTATGCCTAAAAACAACTTTTTATCTAGATAACTTCTAGTAAGATAGTTCTCTTTATTTGGCAATGCATCTCTAATGATACAAAGATACTTCCTAATACTCTTCATCTACTTCTTGATTTTCATTATCATAATAATTGAATCATTAACAGATAAAAAAACATGAATTTCTCTTTTCTTTGTAGCTTAAGAAGCTTAATTTACTTTTTTCCCCTATTTATCCTTACTGACCAATTTAGAAATTTCCTAATTACCAAGTAGATATGGTCAAACTGAATACAAAGTAAAAATGTGTCTTATACATTTCCTAAAAAATCTATGAAGTATAGGCATATCATATTTTTGTGTAAACTAACCACTGAGGAATAAACAGAACAAAATATGTTTTTGAGGCAGTTAAATAAGTCATATTGCAACAGAAAGAAAGCATACCAGCAACCAGAGATTTTAAGTATTATTGCTGGCCCTCTTAGTTTAAATATATCATTTATGCTATTGGGATCATAGGTTTCACATTTATTTTAAAATGGAAAAAATGCATAACATATAAACAAGAATGTATAAATATATTTAAACACAATTTAAAGAAATATAATAAAGCAAGAATTCTTTTTACCTCCACTCAGCTTAACAAAATATATCTACTTTGAATACTGAGGTATTTCTATTTTTATTATATCCTTTTTGCTTGTCTCAGGCCTAATCACCATCTTGAATTTTGTGTTACTCATTCTCTTATTATCTTTCCTTTTACCAAATGTATATATTTGTTTTTTAAAACTGTCACTGAGATTGGCAGTTCCCTTCTTGGGAAATGTATAAAAAGGGAATCATACTATATGTTACTGTGTGTTTATTACCATACAAAATATAATTGATTATTGCTGATACACATCACAGTTATTGGGGAATGTAGAAATTTAACATTTCAATATCATCACCACAAATTGCTTGTTTTGTTTATTATAAAGTAAAAGTCTCTCTCGGTAATGCCTTTTTTTTTTTTTTTTTTTTTTTTTTTTTTTTTTGCAGTGCTGGGGATTGAACCCAGGAACTTGTGCTTGCAAGGCAAACACTTTACCAACTGAGCTACATCCCCAGCCCAGTAATGCCTTTCTTTATGGACTATTTTCTCAGTAAATTATACAGCAACTCCAAATCATTTGGTTAGGGTTTTTTGGTTCTTATCTTTTTTTTCCCGTTTTTTTTTTTTTTTTGTTTTTGCTTTCTATAATAACTTTTAAATGTGTAAACAGCTCATACATTAATCTTAAAATTCAGTCTGAAAAAGTCTTTGTTCTTTGGATGGAGAATTTAGCCTGGTCATATTTGGAGTGATTAGTGCTATAATTAGATTATATTATTACTTTTTGTGTGTAGTGTTGCAGATTGAACTCAATGCCTTGTGCATGCTAGGTACACTCCACTGGTACACTCCTACCCCTAAATTCATTTTTATATACTGTTTTTCTGTTGATTCTATGTACTCTTTTTCTTGCTTGCTTTCTTGGAAAATAATTTTGTCTCAAGAAATATCTTTTTTTCTGCTCTTGGTTGTAAAGTATACATTTTTTATGCTATCAATGCTAGTATGGAAATTATGCACATTTTCTATATTACACTCTAAATTTAATTGGTATCATTGCTTTTTTTCCAAGACAATACAATATCAATCAAACATGTGAAGTTAATTTACTATCTGCCTACCAAGTTATTCCTGTTTAATGTTTTGGTATACATTTAAGCCCATTAAACTTTGCATTAAAAATTCAACCCAGTAGGTATTCACTCAGGTTTATTTATGTACTCAGTACTACTTGTGCCCCTTCTTCTGGGACTCCTTTCCTTTTGCCTAGAATATATCCTATAGTTCTCAAACCAATCCCCCCACCCCTGTAATAAACTCAATTTTATATGAAATTGTCTTTATTTTTTCTTCACTTTTTCAAGAAATAGTTTCTTTCTATATCTTTTGAGGTTGGCACTTATTTCTTTGAAGCTTATTAAAGTGATCATTCACTGCATTCTGCTTTTTGTTTTCTGCTATTGATAAATGAGCTGTCTGTCCAGTTATCACTTCTTCAAAAGATATATTCATTTTAAAATTTTTTTGTGTTAATTGGTTTTCTGGAATTTCATTATAATGTATCCAGGTGTATATATTCTATGTTGAATTATTGGATACCAACATTTTTGTCAGTTTTGGAATTGTTCTCAGGCTCTTATGTCCTCACATATTCCTGTACTTCCTTCTCTCTCCTCTCCTACCAGAACTGTTGATTAGACATGTTTTATTTGGTTTCATTTTTTTATATGTCTCACTACACATTGGCTAATACATTTTGACTTTTTAATTGACTGTTATTCTTCTTTGTGTCTAATCATATTTTAAGGCTTTAATTTATAATTTCATTTCTGAGAGTTCTGCTTTTTAATGTTTGTATAAATTATTTTGTAATTTGTAGGTCCCTGTTGATATAATCAATCTAGTCTTTTATTTCTTTAGGTATTTTAATACCATTCTTAACTTATTAGTCCTAATTTGAAAATTGCAACTCAATTCATTGTGGTTTGCTTTTACAGTCTCTTATATAGGCTGGTTCTTGAGCATACTCTATTGTATTCTGTCATAATTGGTTTATTTTGACTGGAAATTTTACTTGAAAAATTGAGGAATACTCTAAGATTAGGATGAATGTTAACATTTCCAAAGATTCATTCATGCTTCTGTTAAATTACTATGAAGAAATACATAGTTAAGCATATATGTGTGTGTATAGTAATATATAGTGTGTATAGTAATATCTAGAGTAACATATATACTTATATACACATATGTAATTACATATAAACACACATACACAAACACACACATATATACACACATTTTCAGTTTGCTTTTCTCCTTAGGTTATGTAAATTTGGACTGAATATAGTTTCAACTTCTAAAGGATGTTTTTTTCTAAAGATTGCTAAAGCTACATGGAAGCAAGAGAAAAAGGGTTTAAGATCAATAATAAACTGCTCTTTATTAACTCCACTACCTTTAAAAAAAATAGTGTGTGACTTACTATAGGTAGCTTTTCAAGGTACTTGTATTCCTTATAAATTATTCAATGTATCAAAAGATTATCCAATATAAAACACAATTCCCTTTATAATACCCATTCTTTAAAGCTTTTAAAATTATTTTTATTTTAAAATGGTTTTTAGAGGGGTTATTCTGAATAAGAAGCCTGATGGCTACCAAAGATGGGGTGATAATTTTCACACTGTAAATATGTGGAAATAGTGTGGGAACTGGTTGTGCTCCAACACCTAATTTTGTGACTTAGGAACTGAATACTGTCCAAACCCTTACCTCTTTTCCCGTACTCTTAGTCCCACCAGAGAGAATGAAAAGTTACAGAGACAGGCTGTTCTCTTGTTCTAGGAGTAAAAGACAAAAACTGTGTTGATACCCTTGTTTAAAAATGTCATACTATCACTTGCTATAGGAATTTCTACACTTCAGAGGTTATTTTCTTTGCAAATAAATTATGTGACAGAATATTGGTGGGACTTGGTTGATGAAAATCAATCTCTAATTTCTGTTGCCAAAATAGAAAATATTTTCTAATACTAACTAATTTCAAAGGCACATTCTTCTTTTGCTGGTTTCATATTTTAAACAATGCAATGTGGTTTTGCAGTATTTAAACCTCATTATGTACTACCTTAAGAATTGTGCATATTAAGTATAGTATTAGTTTTTGTTGATTATTAATTATTGAAGTTTGCATGGTGCATGTGTTAATATTATGTATTGTGTTGTTGATAGTGAACATGAGCTAACTTTAAATCATGTTCACTTTGTATATTTTATGAATATATGAAGCAGTTCTTATGTTTCATAAGAATTCTCTAATATAATATTGGACACTGAGAGGGTTTGCCATAAAAATGTTCTGTAACAACTTCTGACTTTCATGTGGCTTATGTAACTACAGATTTTTTATCTCTCACAATTTATGTCAACTGAACAAAAACTTTTAATCTACATTTTTCTTGATTCTATTTTGTGTATATTTATATCTTTTTATATTTTTCTTTTTCATCATCTTGAGTGGAACGTGTGTTAGAGTGTTGGATAAAGTGGTGCTTAAATCCTGGATTTAAAAAGTTGACTTCTAAAATTTACTATTAAGTAGGATGATACCTGTATGTTTCCAAAACATACAATGTTTTGGAAAGATAAATTCATCAGATTATGGATATAATCTTATATATCTAGCTTGCAAAGATTCAATTTTAGAATCATTATTAAGGGTTTGATTTTTTATAGGAATAAGCTTTTTAAAAACTCTCTGCATTTGTGGTTTGATCTCCACACTGTGTGTGTGTGTGTGTGTGTGTACATATACACACACTTACACATTATATAATCCTCCTGCCTCAGCCCCCTTAGTGGCTTGAATTAGAGACATGAGCCACTGCATCTGGTGATTTTAATTTTTAGTATTCAAAACTTGATATTGTTTACCATTAACATTTCTGCATTTTGATATATTTTTAAAAATTGCTCCTACATGAAGTTTCTTAATAGCTTACTTAGATTTTTTTCTTCAACTACTTTTAAATGTTTACTAGGATTGGTCTAAAATATATTTTTCTCGCTGATTTGTTTATATCCATTGTTTGTTATCTATTGTTTGTTTTGTAACTTGTAAAATTAGTTGGAACAGTTTATTTTCCTATTCTCCAGGGATAAACATATCTAAATTGGATTTCCTGATCCTTGATGGTAATGAAAACTCTTTTATAAAGTCATCTGTGCTTGTTTTATTTTAGGGAGAAGGAGGCATAGAAAAATGTATAAATATGGATTTGATTTTTAAATGTTCTTGCATTACTAATATAATGTTCTATATTAGTTTTAACCAATGTTACTTATTTATTGTTTTAGAAAATAATGTATTTTATTGACAGTCATAAAATTTATGCATTTCCCACAATTACTTAATGTCTACTTGATGGATACTATTATCTTCCACTCATTTCTGGTATGATTTTTTTTTAGATCATTTTCTCTTTTCTTATTAATTCAATAGTCTTTTTTGTTTTTGTTATTGTTGCTGTTTCTCCAAATGAGTAAATTTTGGTATCAAATTTTTAGGCAATGTTTAATTTCTTTTTACATCATTTCACTTTTTTAATTATTATTTTTTTTAATTTTCAAAAATTTATTTTTACAGACTTTAATAGAGCACATAGTTAGTTATTATGACATGCTTTTTTAATGAAAAGCCTTTTCCCATGAATACTGTAAGTTTTATTTTTAAATACTTTCAGTCTTCTAAATATTTTGTGATTTTTAAACTTATCAGTTAAGATCTCATGTTTTTGTCCTCTAGAGTCATGCATAGTTTTAATGTAGACTTTCAAATAGGCTTTATAATTTGTTTTCACATGAAATGAATCCTGATATTCAAATATCAAGGCATTACAATGTTTTGAACAGTGGGAACCTTGATTTAATTGATAATGTCTTAGCTGATAAACCTCTAGTCTTCCAACTAGGGATTATTTTTTAGCTTTCTGACTGTAAAGGAGGATGGAACCAAATCCACATTTCATGATCGAGCCTGGTGCTGGTGTCCCATCTGACCAGGAGCTCTTTTAGTTGCTGTATTCCACAGGATGGTTGGAATTTCCAATGGCCACTGCATCCAGAAGTTGAGGTGGAAAATTTCTTCCCAACTTCCATCCTGTTCCTTTATCCACAGGAGATTACTGTTCTACTGTCACTATTTTTTAATTTGCATTTTCTAGTGTTATGTGAATAAACTCATGCAGCATGCACTTTCCTTTCTCTTGACTGAATTTGATCACTAGAATACATTTTTTGGGTGGTTCACCCACATTGTGCTATGGCAATTATCCTGTACTGGTAATTGTTGGACAGTATTCCATTATCTGGGTTCTGTGAATGAACCACAGCTTGTTTAGTCACTCACCTGCTGGACATTTGAATTGTCTGCATTTTATAAATATTATATATAAAACTGTAAAGAACATTCACATACAAGCCTTTGTGTGCATATATATTTCTTTTTATCTGGTATAAATACTTTGTAGTAGAGAGCTTCATACCTACTCTTAACATTATTAGAAGCTGTATACTTTATATGTCAACCATGAATATAACTAGTTCCACTTCCTTTCTAGTGTTTTGTACTGTTGGTTTTCTAAATTTTACCTATGATACTAGGTGGTTAAAGCAGTCAATTTTTTAAACTAATGATTTAAAAATGTATATATTTACAGTGTACAACATGATGTTTTAATATATCTACACATTGTAGAATGAATTAAACTATTTAATGATTCATTATCTCACATACTTATTTTTTGTGTAATTTTTTTGTGTAACAAAATCTACTCTCTCAACAGTATTTTAGTATACAATATATTAATATTGACTACAGTCTCCATGAATCTCTTGAATTAATTCCTCCTAAGTGAAATTTTATGTTCTTTGACTGACACCTCTCCAATTTCCCCACCCCCATGCTCTAGTAGCACAGCCTTAAAAAAGTCTGTGTCTCTATGGGTGAACTGGAATACATTATGCTAAGTTTAACAGCACAGGTACAGAAAGACAAGTACCACATAATCTCATCAGTATGTAAAATCCAGAAAAATCAAACTCACAAGGGACAGAGTAGAATGGTGGTTGAACTCTATATTTGTACATTTACCATGGCCCAAATGTGGTTCTGTCCCCAAGAATTTAGAAAGTTGTCAAGAGACAACTAAAAACATTTGGGAGAGTATCATACAGAAAGTAGAGGAGGAATTGTCATCCATAAAGGAAGGAGAGGCACCTAGTCTTCTGAGACTGGACAGAATTCAGGGAAAGTAGGTACAGCTGTCAGTACAGCTACATAAGATCGCCCTTTAAATGAGTTGATTTTGGCAGCCATATTAATTTCAGTGATGCAGAATGTAATCAATTTAAAGAAGTAAGGCAGCATAGAAAATATAGAAAAGTTTTATTTAGAGAAGCAAAATGTACATTTTTAAAAAGATACATTTTTAAGGGTGAGTGTCAGCAGGGTAATTAAACTTGAAATCGAGCGCTTGAGAAATTCCTGTGTTCACTAAGTGTCAGAGAATTGGGAACTGTGGTGTCACTTCTCTCTAGGATTATATGCTGTTCTGGTGATATCATTCAGAAGCCTAGATTTAGGAGCACAAGGAATTAGAAAGTGTAGAGTCCTATGGATACAAAGGTAAGAACATCAAGATATAGAATGTTAGCAAAAGAGGGCTGTAGTGCTGGATTTTTATGGTTTTATAAAAGAAATGAAGTCATGGAAAAGATAAAAGAGAGAAAATTCTTTTTTTCATTCCTTTTTTTGGTACTGGGGATTAAACTCAGGGGCACTTGGCCACTGAGCCACATCCCCAGCCCTATTCTGTATTTTATTTAGAGACAGGGTCTCACTGAGTTGCTTAGTGCCTCCCCTTTGCTGAGACAGGCTTTAAAAACTCAGTCCTCCAAGCTGCTGGGATTACAGGTGTGGGCCACCATAACCGGCCCATTTCTGTTTCTTATACTGAATTTTTATTGCTTTGTGATTAGAATTTATAATTTGTATCCACAGTGCCTTCTCTGATATACTGTGGTTATCGTATTGAATTGAACTTGTGCAAAGATATTTTGATTTAAAAATTGACAAATTAAATTTCCACAATGAATAAAAATGGCCTCTGAACACTGATGATTGGTTAAAACCAGCATCCAGATTATATTTTATAACCAGATAGTTGAGACAGGATAAATTGCTTTTAGAAATAAGTCAAAATGATTTCAGATCACTGACAGCCTAGAATTTCTCACTCAGATCATTCTAAAACCATGTATTTTAACTGTTTTTGATTTTTGAATAAAGGAATCAAAAGTAGAACTCTGCCAGGCATGGTGGTGCATGCTGTAATCCCAGTAGCTGGGGAGGCTGAGGCAGGAGGATCTCGAGTTCAAAGCCAGCCTCAACAAGGCAAGGTGCTAAGCAACTTAGTGAGACCCTGTCTCTAAATAAAATACAAAATAGAGCTGGGGATATGGCTCAGTGGCCAAGTGCCCCTGAGTTCAATCTCCAGTTCCCAAAACAAAAAACATTAGAAAGTCTGACATATAAAAGACTGACATGATACATTGTGGTAATCTTTTTTTATGCGTGTAATGTAATAGAGGTAGGAAGAAAGAATAGACACTTATAATATTTAAAGGAAACCAAGGGACAAAACTTAGTGTGGGTCCATTAAAATTCCCAAGTACAATATGAAAGTAATAACCCATCGTGGAACCAAACTCCTCTTTGTTCTGGTTCTTCTTTTAAATACAGCATGTCAGACATTCTGCAAAAACATGAGTCCTAAATGAAATATAAAGCTTAAAGCAAAGCTTTACACTTTTCCCAGGGAGGATTTTCTGAGTATATATTAGCAATATTTTACAATTCAGCTTAAGTTAATGTTTCACTACTGTATTAAAAATAAATAGGTCTATCAAAGACAACTATTTTGTATCATCATAGAGCATCCGATAATAAAAATTGAATTTTATCACTATTTCATCCTATTCTAGGGATTATTATGTTAATGGAATAGATAGAATTTTTTAAAAAAAACATTATATTTAAAAGCTCCACTTCATTTTCAGAATTTCAAATTGAATAATTATGAAGATAGGCAGATTTACACATTCAGGGTTTAAATTCTATAAAACTGAGATTATATTTTTCTCCAAAATACATTATTATTTTAATTTTCTGATAGTGAATTTTGTTTTTGTGTTAAAATGTGCTTTGTAAGAGATTTAGAAGGAACCAGTTGCATAGTTAAACATCTCCAAAATATATTTCATGGTATATTTTTATTTGTATATATGCATATATGTATATCTGACTTTAAGGAAGTATTTTTTTACAGAATGATAGAGTTCTTGGAGATCATCTAAAGCAATTTATTTATAGATAATAAAACTGAGGTTTAGAATGTATCCCCCTAAAAGATTTTATTTTAAAAATATTTTAATTCTTAGAATATGTATCCATATTTCAACTAACAAAAATTATCTTCTGAAATAAGACTTGTTCTCAAAATTTAAAAAAATGTATTAGTTGGAATATTTGCATAAAATAAATAATGTTATTAATACATATTACTAAAGAAATAATATAGTATTGAATGTTTCCAGGTTAGTACTGTCTGTGTCTTTGATAGTGTTTCTAAAAGGTTCTCTGCTTCCAAATACTGATTTGAATTTCCCTACATCATCACCAACACTAATTATCATGTTTGCTTGTTTTAAAATCCAAAAAATATATGAATTCCTACAAGTCAACAGTAGAGAAAAAAATCTGATTAGAAAACAGGAAAATTCCTTGAGCAGACTTCTCCAGTCTTACAAATAGCCAAGTTGTCTATGTAAAGATGTTCAATGTAGTAACCTCTGGGAAACTCAAATCAAAACTACGATGAGATATAAGAAAACTAAAAACAGTATCATCATAAGGTCTAATAATTATACATCTGGTATACATCCAAAAGATTTGGTTGAGTCCCAACATCTCTAGCAGGCATTACTGGATTAACAGTCACTATCTTGCAAAATTCCTTCTAATTTATTCAGGGATGGTGGTATTCACCATAGATGATTTTAAGCATCATTTTATTCCTTTGCTCATGTGATTTTCTGGAAGCCTCTTAATTTATTTAAATCTCAATTTCAAAGCTGTATTTTATTGACCTCGTGACTTTTGGAGACTATTGGTCATGATAACAAGCGTATCTCCCCTTGCTTTCTAAGCCTACTCATATTTTGGGGACTTTTGTCTTGAATTTGTGAAAGAAGAGGTGTTGTTAAGAGGACTTATATGTGGGGAAGAGGAGAGGGGAAGGTTTTGTGTAATATGGTATCTACCTATCTACAACCAGTTTTGCTTGTACTGGTTTTGAACCAAAGTAGGGATTTGATACTTAAGAGGCAGAGCTAATGAAGAATTCAAAACATTTTTGGTGGGAAGCACAGAAGAATTTTGAGACCATGGAGACAATAGAGAATCTCCTCTCTCTAGTTTTGAATGTGAACCAGCATTATTCTTATATCTGGGAAAACAGAAATCTGGTGACTAACATAACCCAGCAACCATAGCTCGGATGTCAGAATTCTCCTGATTAGCTCTGGTGGTAATGAAGGGGTTTTTGGCAAGTGTAGAAGCAGTTATGAATGAATAATGCCAGAGAGTGATAAAACATACCAGGGCAAAATTGGAGCCATAATATTAATCTCAGAGAATTTTGTGAGTAGATGTGCATGGAATCCTTTGGGGAATTCCAAAAGGAATTCTGATTTCTCAAAACCAGTGGAAGCTTTCTTTACTCTGTGTCTTGATTGCATGTATGATCAGAAACCTGACTTTTAGCATATCATGTTTGTTAGTATTCTTCATCCAGCCAGAAAGTTAGCATCTGGAAAGCAGATTAATTTCTCCTACTTTTACATTCCCTAGTATCTAGGAAAGGAGAGATTAAAGTTACATAACCAATACATAAGTATTATTATACTTAAAGGTGGCAACAATGAGATAATCCATTTTAACAGAGTGACACAGTGGTAAAATCCATACTGTGTGCTTGAGGGTAAGATTATTTCATTAACCTGAAATGAATGTTCAAGGAGGGAATTGTAGGAAGGTGTTTGTGAAGACAAGAAAGACATTTGTGCTTTAATTTAAAATCTAAAAATAATCATATGCCTGATTCATTCTGGAAGAGAATGTGTACTTCTGAATTTATCTTGGCAGTACTATGAGAAAAAAAAAGACTGACCTAAAAGACAGATGTTTGAGATGAAATGCAAATATTTCTGGATTGAGTGAGAGATGATTTCATGACAGTTTTAGGTCTGCACTTATTCTACTCAGATCTTTGACAATCTGCCCACTCTCCTGATGAAAGATTTTCTCCATTGGCATTTACAATTGATTATTAATTTGAATAATGATTAGCTACAGCATAGGTTGTGGTGAGTGATTTATATACCAAGGAGGAGGCATTAGAAATATTTTGACTATGGTCTGAACTTTCTGTGTGCTCTGGGGCTAACTCAGAAAGTGCTTCTCCAATTGGAAAGTGATCAGATTATATATGGAGGAAGTAATGAAAAATGATAATAAGTGACCAAATAATGCCAAGTAGAGGATAAAAGTATGTTTTGAAAATGACTGTGCTCTTACAGATAACAAAAACATGCTGAATCCTTACTTTTAAGTTTTAATTAAAAATTAGAAAAAGCAAAATGAATTAATATGACCTAATTTCTTCAAATCTGTTCCTTGTCACATATTTGAAATTGCATATTTGTTTTTCTAACTTTCTTTTGAATTTTTGAAATCTTAAACATAAAGCATACTGGCACATATAGATGAGTTTATGTGCACTTTCTTTTGATTTCCCATCCAAATATAATTTAGAAAGAAAAAAAAATGATAATGTAAATCAAGTTCACAGTCAAGTTGATAGTTGCTTTTCTAGTGCCTATAATTGTGCCTGGCATTAAATAATTCTTTTGAATGAATAAGTTAGTAAGCAAATATTTTAAGGCAGAAAGATAATCAGCCACATATGTGGTGTGTGTTCATTGAATTTTCCAACGCAGGAATCTTGCTAAAGTAAGTGGTAGTGCCCTGCCTAGATGTATTTAGAGTGTAATGGTTATCACTAGTGCATTTTCAGGAGAGAATCTGAGCCAGTTTCAATGCTGAGGTAAAGAATAGAACCACTGTTTTCACAAGTGAGCAGAAGTCATTTACTTTAGCCACTTTACTTTGCAGATGAATTTGGAGCCCAGGAGAATTAAGAAACTTACCCAGTCACTAGCTAACAGGTTGTGGGATGGGAAGACTTGCTCTTTCCTAATCCAGTGTGCCAGTCACCAACCAAAATTATTATTATTTTTTTTTAATCTAGAAAGGTCTCATTTTTGCCCTGACTTCAGCTTATTTTATGTTGCCCTATTTGGTTTTCCATGTCAGCAAGAATCGTTAAAAAAGATAAATGAAAGTGGTCTTTAATTAGTAGACATCTAACTAAAAGCAGTTTAGCTGGTTATTATTATGGGTAATCAATTATGTGTATATAATTCTCTTTATTATTGAGCACTAAGGGCAGGTAGATCCATCTCTGAATGCCTTATTCTTCACCCTTATCATTTTATCTATATTTTGCTGCAACCCTACAAAATCAGTCCTATACTGTCACCCATTTTTAGGTGAAAAGAAAATGACAGTGATAGGAAGAAGTTAAGCGTCTTGTCCAAAGTCACAGTCATTAACTATGGAGCTAAGACACGGTCAGTAGGGCAAGCTACTTCCAGAAAAATTCAAAGTTTCCTTCTTTTCGTTGAATTTGGTCACAAAGCCAAAGACCAGGTTTTTCACACCTGTATTAATCTTGATAGGGTTTGTTATTTAGCTATGTTCCAGCACAGTGCGAAAAGGGGATGCTTGGGTGGCATCTAATGCCCAGTGTTTGATACCTATTTGGCAATAATACACAACTTTCACATAGTTTGAACGCAACAAGTATTATAAAACATTACATTTTGAGGTACATTCTTACATTATCATTTACTTTTATTATTGTAAATTCAATTTGATCACCTGGTTCAGTGTAAAGGAAATTTAAAACACTTTATAAACTGGTTATTGACTTCTTGGACCTCACAGAGACCTTGCAAAACACCATTTAAATAAGCTAAGTGCAAAAATATACTGGAAACACATGAATTAAATTCCCCTTGAAATTCACTGAGTTTAAAAATGGGAGGAAAAGAGCTTCGCCAAGACACTTTATGTATTGCCAAACCCCAAGTGTTTGAAAAATAGTTTTAAAGTGTTTTATTGAAGCAAATGCTACTGAGTACACACATTCTAAAAATCTGAAGTTATTTATCAAAACATAAGTCACATTAGATTGGTACAAATTAAATGGTTATGGGACAAATGTGTCGAATTACTGAGTATTAATGTAAATTGTTTTATCATTTAGCAGTAGTCAAGGATTGACAGAGCTAAACAAAGTATTGACTGAATATTCAAGCTAATAACCACATAGCAGCACGCTCCAAATTAGATTTTCCATAAGTGAAACAGCAAAGAGAATGATGTTAGATAACAGAAAACTTTGTTCTTAAACTTAGTGACTCTAATAGTGTTAAAAGCGGCTTAAATTGAAAGGAAACAATCCTAACATGCATGACCTAATCATAACAGAACACTCATCTGTGTATTCAAATTAGAGCCAAAACACATTTTTAAACAAATAAACAATAAACAGTAATCTCCTTCCTTCATGGTGAAAAGTCTCCATTTATAAGGACTGTAATGGGCAAAGATTTATAAAGCTAGCTTCTGTAAAGGTGGGTGGGCGAGACATACCAAAACCACTCTTCTGCCAGGTGACCTGTTAGAGCTTTTCTCCTTTGCAATTTAATGGATTTATGGTCTCTTTGTGTCCACTTTAAAAATAAATATCCCAAGTAGAAGGTCATTGCTATCTAATTACTAAGCAAGAATTATTTGAAAACTATTGAGTTTGGACTGACAGCTGGCTGGAAACAAGGCATTGTGGGAATTGGCTGTGGCCTACAAGTCAGATGGGAAATGTCTGGACATTTACAAACTCCAGTGTAAACGTTCTGTGGCATGAAAAGACTTGCCTGGCTCTTTTATTGAGAAATCCATCAAAACTTTCTCCATGTGTGACTCTTGGCTCTTTGTGGGACACAGCACTTTCCCATGACTACATCAGAGTACTTGTTAGAATGTACTTCTCCCAATTCCACTCTTAGCCAAGAACTCCATTCTTCTTTCACTTCTTGATAACACATTGCTTCCCAGGAAAATTATTATGACTACTCTCTAAAGCAGGTCCTTAATCATTACCAACATCCTCCATTTTAGCTTCTTTTTGTTGTTTCCTTCATAGTGTTTATAAGAACTTCAAATTATTATTTGTTTAAAATATTTTTATCTCATCTACTGGAGGAGTTCTGTGGAAAGTGATGTTGTCAGTCAAATTCACCATTACCTGCCAGTGCCTACCTCTGTGCTTGGCATTGAGCACTTACTCTTGAATGAATTAAAAAATTTTGTTGATCAAAAGATGAGCAGGTTGATAAATGGTATATAAATATATATATATATATGTATATACATATATATGGATATATATATATATATATATCCATTGTATCTGGCAACAGCAGGCATATTGCTAAATAATCAAATTACTATTTAGATGAATTGAGCCAGTGCCCATTATTACAATACTGTATTCTATTTCTCTCTTCAGGATATGAGCTTAAAAAATTTTTTTTTTCTGGAAGGAATTTCAAGAAAACTGGGAGATTTCCCAGTAAACTTTTGACTGTCAGATTTACAAACATGATCACCTAACATGTAGAAAGAAGCAGATTGAGAGAGGCCCCTGTACCACAGGTCTGAGACCCTGTGCTTAAGTGAAGCACTTCTAGCCTTCCATGCTGCTCAGCAGCTGAGAGGAAGAGAAGGGACTGATCAAGGCAGTGGGGAAGTGTGGGGGAAAGGCTTAATGTAAAATCAACTGCAGATTGATCCACCTTTGAAAAGAGAAATGAACATCTCTACTGATCTTTAACCACCTCATTTCCCATTCAAATAATTCATAGAAATGATGGTCAAAATTAGTGAGTTTCCATGGAGTCTTCTTGCCATGAGAACAACCTCTGATAATTCTCTATACAGATATATGAAGTCTCTTTGGACATTCAAACAACTGGAATATGAATTCCCAGGTATTTTTCATCATCTAATTGCTATACTCAAGCTATCTTCAAACTACCTTCTGTATTTCACCCCAATTTTATATCAGTCCTTTATTTCTTCCCTTTTTACCTCACAAATAATTGTTTAGGGTCTACTAAGCTCAGGCCTAGGGATGATGGCAGTAAACTAGACTGGTTCTGTCTTCTCATGGAACATGTAACTTTTTCTGTGAACCTTGACAACTTACCACCATATTCATAGGTGGGGAGATTAACATCAGGCATGCTGATTTTTAATTTCCCTGACTTTGAGGGTGATTCAGTGCTTGTTACATGGAAAGTAATCAATGCAGAGAAGGAGTCTGGAGACTGCCACATTCCTATAAGTGTCCTATGTCATCCTTCTGTTGTCATTAAAGAAAAAAGAAAAACACAACAAGTAATGAATGAGAAGGTAGCAGGAGCCATGGCAGTGACTGTACGAGGTGTAAGGAGGTGCCTGTAAGAACCAGGGGAGCAGAGGCCAGAATCCTCTCCAGACATGGCTGTTAAGTTGGTAGGACTGCCTTCAGTTTTCCTACCAGCATTTCTGTCTCTCAGATGTTTCTGTCTAGATGGTGTTTTCCTTGTAGTTTCTGATATTTGGTGTCTATTCATGATATTGAGTTAGAAATTGAAATTTTGATCATTTCTATGTAAAATCTTTTAATTTTAGACTGCACTGAAATTGTCCCTTACATTTTCCAGAGAGCTTCAATAATTCTTGGTTTATGTTTTGAAATGCCTGAAATAACATATGCAAATGACAGAAGAGGTCAAAAATCTATAGAAGAGGCAAAAACTTTCAGTGACTTTTCTTTATTAATAAAAATTGCAATGAAAATACCAGTTGAGATAGAAAATTGTGGTTTAGCTATTCAAAATCCATTTGTGTTGTAGTAATTATTATATTACGAAATGTATTATGCTTTTTACCATTTTTAATTGTTGCATTATATTTGTACATTATGGTGGGATTTGTTGTTACAGGTTCATACATACACAGACTATAACAATATAATTTGGCCAGTATCACTCTGGAGCATATCTCCACCTCTCTCTTCCTCCGATCCCCTAGTCCCTTTTTTCTATTCTACAGATCTCCCTTAACTGATTTTGCTTAACACAATGATCTCAAGTTCCACCTATTTTCCTGAAAATATAAAACCCAATTTTGTGTGTGTGTGTGTGTATGTATATATGTATATATGTATATATATTTCTCTATGCACTCATCCATTAATTAACACCTAGCCTGGTGACTCATGTCACTACTAACACATATGCAACTATCAATACGGTATGATGGCTATAATTCTTTAGGATAAATACCAAGGAGTTGTATAACTGGGTCATATCGTGGTTTCATGCCTAGTCTTTTGAGGAAACTTCATACTGATTTCCACAGTGGTTGTACTAATTTACAATCCTACCAAAAGGGTAAACGTGTTCCTTTTTTTCCATATCCTGTATAGAATTGCTTATTGTTTGTATTCTGATGACTGCCATTATGACTGGTGTGAGATGAAATCTCAGTGTAGTTTTGATTTGCATTTCCCAGATTGCTAGAGATGTTGAACATTTTTTTTCATATATTTGTTGGCCATTTGTTTTTCTTCTTTTTAGAAGTTTCTGTTTAGTATTTTTGCCCATTTATTGATTAGGTTTTTGTTTTGTTTTGTTTTTGCTATTAGGATTTTTCTTTATACATTTTGAATATTAATTCTCTACTGGAGGAGTAGCTGACCAAGATTGTCTCCAATTCTGTAGGCTCTATCTTCATGCTCTTAAGCATTTCCTTTGCTATGCAGAAGTTTTTAGTTTGATGGCATCCCACTTATTGATTCTTGTTTTTATTTCTTGCACTTTGGGATAACTTGTTCAGGAGGTTGATGCCAGCACCAATATTATGGAGTGCCAACCCTATGTTTTCTTCTAATAGTTGCAAGGTTTCTGGTCAAATTCTGAAGTTTTGATCCATTTCAGTGTGACTTTTGTGTAGGGTGAGAGATAAGGATCTAATTTCATTTTTCCACATATACAACCTAGTTTTCTCAGCACCATTGTTATAAAGCCTTTTTTTTCCTCCAAAAATATTTTTGGCACCTTTGTCAAGTATCAGATGGCTGTAGGTATGTTGATTTGTCTCTGTCTCCTTGTTTCTGTTCCATTTGTCTTCATGTCTATTTTTATGTCAATACCATGCTGTTTTGTTACAGTAGCTCTGTAGTATAATTTGAGAGCAGATACTATGATGCCTTCTGCATTGCTTTACTTGGTCAGTATTCTTTTGCCTTCTGGATCTCTTATACTTCCAAATGAATTTAAGATTTTTTTTTCTAATTCTATGAAAAATGCCATTAGTATTTTGATGGGGATTGCATTTAATCACTATAGTGCTTTTGGTGGTATGGCCATTTTGACAATATTAATTATGCCTATCCAAGAATACAGGGTGTCTTTTCATCTTTTAAGGACTTCTTCAATTTATTTCTTCACGTTCTGTAGTTTTCATTGTAGAGTTCTTTTACCTCCTTAGTTAGATTAACTTCAAAAGTATTTTGTTTGTTTGTTTATTTCGAGGTTATTGTGAGTGGGATTGTTTTCCTGATTTTTCCTCAACTGAATCACAGTTGGAGTATAGGACAGCTATTGATTTATAGGTGTTGACATTATATCTTACCACTCTGTTGAACTCATTTATGAGCTCTAGAAATCTTTTGGTGTTTTTTTTGGGGGGAGGAGGGGAGGGGACTTCTAAATATAGGTTCATGTCATCAGCAAACAGAGCTAGTTTGACTTCTTTCCTGTTTGTATCACCGGATTTCCTTTTCTTGCTTAATCACTCTGACAAAAGTTTCAAGGAGTATGTTAAATAGGAGTGGTGAGAGTAGGTATCCTTGCCTTGTTTATGATTTTAGAGGACATGCATTTAGTTTTTCTCCATTCAGTAAGATGTTGGCTTTGGAGTTGTCATAAATAGCCTTTATAATGTTGGAGTAAGTCCTTTCTGCCCCTAAATTCTGCAATATATCTGTCATGAATGGGTGCTAGATTTTATCAAAGGCCTTTTCTGCATCTACTGAGAGGCCATTTCTGCATCTATTGAGAACATCATGTGATTCTTCTTCTTAATTCTGTTTTAAGTGGTGAATTACATTTATTGATTTGCATATGTTGAACCACCTTGCATCCCTGGATGAAACCCACTTCATCGCAATATATTTTCTTCTTGATGTGTTTTTTAATGTGGTTTGCTAATATTAAGGATTTTCACTTCTAAGTTCATTGGGTTTATTAGTTTGTAGTTTTCTTTTCTTGATGTGTCTTTGTCTTGTTTGGGCATCAGGGTTATACTGGATTCATAGAATATATTTGGGAGTGTTTCATTTCAATTTCATGGAATAGTTTTTATTGATTGATTGATTGATGGATTTGGTACTGAGGATTGAATCCAAGGGTGTTTAATCACTAAGTCACGTCCCCAGCTCTTCTTTTTTATATTTTACTTGGTGACAGTGCCTTGTTAACTTGCTTAAGCCTCAGTAATTTGCTGAGGCTGGCTTTAAACTTGCAATCCTCTTGCCTCAGCCTCTTGAGCTGCTTGGATTACAGATGTGTGTCACCACACCTACCTTACAGAAGAATGTTAGAAAGGTCAGTGTTAGTTTTATAAAGGTGCTGTAGAACTCAGCTAATAATCCATCTGGTCCTGGTATTTTTTTTCAAAAGCTCTTAATTGTTGTTTCAATTTCAGTACTTGATATTGGTTTATTGAGGTTTTCACTTGATATTGGTCTGTTTAAGCTTTCTATATCTTCCTGGTGTAATTCTGGCAGGTTACACATGTTTTGAAATTTGTCAATGTGTTCGAGATTCTCCAGTGTATTGGAGTATAAATTTTCAAAATACGTTCTGATGATTCTCTGAATTTTAACAGGGTCTGTGATCATATCTCCCTTTTCATCTCTAATTTTTTTGATTTGTGTTTTCTCTCTCCTTCTTTTGGTTAGTTTAGCTAAGAGTTTATCAATCTTATTTACCTTTTCAAAGAACCAGCTTGTTGTTGAATTGATCCTGTGGTATTGATTTTTTATTTTCAATTTTATTAATAACAGTTCTGACCTTAGTTATTTCCTGTCTTCTACTAATTTTGGAATTAGTTTGTTCTTCTTTTTTGAAGGCCATGAGATGGAGCATACACTTATTTATTTGGAATCTCTCCATTTTTTAATGTAGGCCTTCGGTGCTATAAATTTTCCTCTTATAACTGCTTTCAGACTGTCCCAGATATATTAATATGCTGTATCTCTATTCTTGTTCATTTCTAAGAATTCCTTGATTTTTACTCACATTTCTCTATGGACCATTCTTTATTTGAGAGAGTATTTTTCAAACTTTGTGTGTTTATGTAGTATATATTATTTTTCTCACTGTTGACTTCTAGTTTCATTCTGTTATGATCTAATAGGATACATGGGATAATATCATTTTTTTAAATTTGCTAAGAATTACTTTGTGACCTAGAATATGTTTTGTTTTGGAAAAGTTCCATGAGCTGCTGAGAGAAGAAGGTAAATTCAGCTGTATTGTGGTGAAATATTCTTTAGATTTCTGTGAGGCCTCCTTGATTTATCATAATATTTAGGCTGGAGATATCTTTACTGATTTTATGTTTTCATGACCTGTCTATGGGTGTAAAGGTGTGTTGAAATCACCCAGTATTATTGTGTTGGGGTCTATCTGAGATTTAATGTCATTGAGTAATTTTTTGAAGTAATTGGGTGAGCTGACATTTGGGACATAATTATTTCCTATTGTTAAATCTTCATGAATTGTTCCATTTACCAGGCTGTAGTGGATTTCTTTGTCTCTTTTGATTATTTTTTGCTTGATATCTTCTTTGCTCAATATGAGAATAGCTACTCCTGCTTGTTTTCAGAGTCCATATGCATCAATACATATAATTTTTTTTCATTCTTTTACCTTCAGCATGTGAATGCCTTTACCTATAAGGTGAGTCCTTTGTCAACAGTATATAGTTGAATCTTGTTTTTTTGATCCATTCTGATAGTATGCCTTTAAATTGGGGAATGATATCATGAACATTCAGGGTTAGTATGGATATGTTTTTGTGATTTTCTGCCATTTTGATTTTTTCCTATATTTAATATTGTCTTGTTTCTCATCTAGTGTCTTACACCTCTATTTATTTTTATATTCCTCTATTTGAGAGTGTGGATTTTTAAAAATTTCTCCGTGTGCTATTTACCTTTGAGAATTCTTTGTAGGGATGGCTTTGAGATCATGTATTATTTTAATTTATTATTGTCATGGGAATGTTTTATTATGCTCTCTAATTCAAAACTGGATTTTGCTGAGTATTGCAAGCTTGATTGGCAGTTGTTTTATTTTAGAGTTTGCAATATCTCATTCCAGATGCCTCCTTGATTTTGGGGTCTGAATTGAGAAATCAGATATAAACCTTATTGGTTTGCTTGTAAATGTGACCCTATGTTTCTCTCTTGCAGCTTTTATTATTCTGCCTTTATTTTCTGTGTTATGCATTTTGATTTTGGTGTATCTTAGAGAGCTCCTCATTTGAGATCTATCTGGGGTCCTAAAAGTCTCCTGTATGTGAATATCTATCTCATTTCTGATATGGGAAATGTTTTCTGTGACTATCTCATTGAAAATGTTTTAATGCCTTTAGCTTGTGTCTCCATGTTCTCTTCTGTCTCATGATTCCCAGGTTTGGTCTCTGAATATTGTCCCAGAGTTCTTGTATATTCTGATCATGTTCTATAATTTTTTCCATTTGTTGTAATCTCTGTACTCAAGTTCACATGCTCTGTCCTCAAGGTCTGATATTCTGTCTTCAAGCTCTGAAATTGTATTTTCTTTGCAATCTAATCAGTTTGTGATGCTTTCCAGTGAATTTTTTATTTGATTGATTGTTTCTTTCATATCTAGGAGTTCTGTTTATTTGCTTTATTGATTCTACTTATTTCTTGAAATGGTCTCTTATCTTCTGTATTTGCTTTTTTAATTCATTCCTTAGATCTTCTTTTAATTCATTGAAAAATTTAATAATCAGTTTTTAATAATTCTTCTTTGAGATTTCATCCACATTAATATCAGTGGGGTCCTTTGTTAGGGGATTTTGAATTTTGAAGGGAGATATGTTAGTCTATTTCCTCATGTTTTCAGAGGGCTTTGGCTTCTTCATCAGTTAACATGGATTTCTCTTCCTCCTTTTTATTCATGCTCTTTTGTGTATAATTATTTGTTCTTGGACTTCTCTCTGTTTTTGATATATGAGTAGATGTCAGACAGTGGGACCTGATGAGGTTCCTCTGATTGTTCCTCCTTGCATCCTTGTTGTTGGTTTGGGGCTTTTGTCTCTTCCATTCTTTGAGTTGGAGTAATGTTCAGGCTTAGGTGGGGCTAGATTGTGCATAGGTAAGATTCACTGTTGCTTGGTTGAGATGTATTTCTCAGCTACGGTAACTCTACTCTGTGATTTTGATGTGGCCCAACCTCTTTCCAGTCCATTTTAGAGGGAGAAGAAAGTCAAGAATAACACTAATATCAGCATCTGATATACAGCCTTAATCTAAATATTCAGTGTCTCTTTTGACAACTATAACACTATCACCTAGTAAGAAATGGTGAGGTCAGCATTTAACAATTGTACCAACAATAAAAAAAAAATGGGAACTAGATCTGTGTTTTATAGCAGGTTTCTACTATGTTGTCCACTATATTAATAATTGCAACAATTTAAATGAGTAGGAATTACATATTCTATATAATTTCTACTACTGAGTGGGATTATAGTTTCTGAAGTAAGAGAAAATAGGGTAAGTAGGTAAGAGAAAGTTTGAAGTATTTGAAAAAGGGGTCAGAGGAGTGGTGGGATACAGAGAGCAGGTGTCAGTTGTAAAGGAGAAGGAATAATAAGTAAACTGAAAGTAATGAAAAAAGGAAAGCAGAAGTAGGGGATTTAGCCTGTTACTGGGGAAGAGAGTAAAGAAAGAAAGATAGGAGGTGCCAGAACATAGGTATAAAAAGAAGCAGCAAGCATAAGATTGAAACAACTCAAACCCTCATATAAATATACCCAACATAAGTCTAATCTAGGCTAAATAATGAACATCTTGCAGGAGAGAGCTATTAATGTGTAACCTATCTGTTCAGTGAAAGCATATACAACTACACATACATACTCACAAAATCATGCATAATGAAAAAAGTGAAGAATAATATAATAAAATAAAATGCTGTTTGAATATTTTGAAAAAATGTTGGAATTTAAACAGAGCAAAATGGGAATATGATGGAAAAAAGAAATATGAGAAAAGAAAAAGAAAGGAAAAAGAAATCTTAAGGAAAGATAGAGAACCTGTTTCTATTGTAGAGGTTAAATCTGTTGGCAGGGATGGATTTTCACTCTTTATGCTTATTTTTGGTTCTGTATTTTTGGCCACTGTCCATGTGCTCCTCCTGTAGCTGTCAGTCAGGTATAGTAGCTCTCAGGTTCCAATCCCCCAGGATTGGATGGGATAGACTGGGGATGCTGATGAGCTGTGTAATCTGGGTATCCACCCTGGAGTGCAAATGTGCTTGCATGGCTGCAGTGAGCTCTTAAGGGGTGCCCTAGCTGTTAGGGATTTTTCTCCCTTGGGAACCAGACGCTGAATAGTACAGGTAAAATCTTCTTTGTGCTTGTTTCAGTCTCTGGTTCAGGCACCCTCTGGGAAATTTTTTGTCAGCTGGTCTAACTTCATTTTTTATTTAGTAGAGTCCAATCTCTCTTCACAGGTATGCGCACTGCACAAGAACAGTTTTCTGCTCCTGGAAATGTTCACCTTACCCACCAGTATGTTCTGTAATCACAGAGTGCTTCCCAGAAGATGAGTTCAGGAGCTCACCACCCCCATTGAAGGCTTTCACCCCAGCAGACAGCTCTGGATTTGTTCTCAGAGACTCTTACCCTATCATTCTGTGTCCATCAAAGCCAATCTTCCTCTGTAAATCATGTTTCCCTAGGTTGATTTTTAAATTTTTAAAAATATCCTTATGTGCAGGCCATGAGTCTCTTGTGTGCGCTCCCTGCTCTGCCCTGCTGGTAGCCTGGAACAATTTCTTATGCTCAAGTTACCGCCTCTCTGTAGCTCTGTTTTTTTTTTTTTTGCTTTTTTTTTTTTTTTTTTATTACAGTTCAGTGCTATGTCTCAGTGAGGTTTCTTTGTTACTCACCTTGATGAGGAAAAGTTGTCCCATATTTTTAAGTTTGGTTCTGCCCAACTGCTGAGCTTCCTCTAGTTCTGCCATCTTTCTCCTCCAAAATATAGTATAATTTGAAGACAGTTACTGTGATGCCTCCAGCATTGCTATTTTGGCTTGAAATTGCTTTGGCTCTTCTAGATCTTTAATTCTTCCAAATGAATTTCAGGACTGTTTTTTCTAGTTCTGTGAAAATGTCTTTGGTATTTTGATGGGGTTGCATTGAATCTGTATATTGCTTTTGGTAATATGTCCATTTTAACATACAAATTCTGCCTATCCACAAACATGGGAGGGCTTTCCTTCTTCTCATGTCTTCTTTAAAAATGTATGGCCACAAGTTATAGGCAACATCAGGTTAACATTAATATTAATGCTAAGGAAATCATACCAAAATGACATGGGTAATTCAAACACACTTTATTGTTTATTGGCTTAAGTAAGAAGCACATATTGAAAAACAAAACATTTGAAAATAAGTTCTTTCTCTCCTTTTATGGAATCATTCTGCATTTTTCCACTGTACTTTTTTTAGTCATTCTCTCAACTGTGGAGGGTAAGCACAGATATTACTAATGAAATACTGTGAGACCTAGAGCACAGTGGGCAATGATTATGTTGCAGGTTGTAGAAAATATTATTTCGATTTCAAATTTTCTCTTAATTTCAGTACATAGAAAGATTAGATCCTCAAATTACTCTAAATCATCAATTCTATTAGACTGGTAAATGGTTTGTTTCATTAACATGCATTTATTGGAACTCACTAAATGTGTTGATTTTATTTAAATTGTTTTAAATTCTTAAAAGAAGTTATTTAGTGCATGGAGTATAAATTAATAGCAGAGAAAACTTGTTCCTGTCATTTGCATATTTTTAACAATCTATCACAGAGCTGGTTTGTTAGTTTAGAAGGCATACCTCTAGCAACACATTTTTATTTTTATAACTCCATAGTAAAACACAAATTTTGCAAATGTGCAATTGTTTACTAAATTTTAAATTGCCAGAATTTTGAGTTTGGAAACTTAAAGCCAAAAGGACCAACTAAATATAATTTCCCTTTATGGATGGAAAAACCACGCAATTGTTCTGCCCACTTCTTTTCTCTAAGTAGACACTTTCATGCTCAATTTTCTCCATTCAACATATTTTACAAAAAGCATATGGAATAACTTTTTTACATCTTCCATCAGGCATGTGAAGGTTGGTGAGAAAATAGATCATAAGAAAACATTTTAAAAAATACATTAAATACATTCAAGATGTGCAAGGGTAACCAAACACAGATTGTGCACTGCCTGGCATTTTCAGAAGAAGTGAGAAAAGCAATGGATCCAAAACCTTGATTAGACTTTTGCTCAAATTACTAAATATGAATAAATAGTAAATCAATATTTTTTATAGTTTCTGTGATTTGAGGAAAATAATTTGATTAACTTTTAACTTAAGTTAATGATGATATTCTATGTTTTAAGAGTCTAATCATATTTAAAACAAACAGAAAAAGCAATATATGTCCCCTGGAGCAACAGCTATATAATAATTAATACAATCATCAAAGATTAGAAATTGAAAACCTTAGTTAGGGACATTCATACAAATATTATATTCCTTTAAAAGGGTTTCAGAGCATGTGATAAGTAATTGTTATGGTTTGGATGTGAGGTGTCCCCCAAAAGCTGACATTTAATGTAATGCAGGAAGGCTCAGAAGAGAGATGATTGGGATTAATTGAAGTGATAGGGTGTGACTGGAGGAAGTGAGAAATGGGACATGGGTATGGCATATACACTTTGTATCTGGAGTGTGGAGACTCTCTCTGCTTCTTGACGATGTGAGCTCCTCTCTCTGCCACTCTTCCACCATGATGTTCAGCCTCACCTGTAGTCCTGAGGAATGGAACTGGCTTTCTATGGACTAGGACCTCTGAAACTTGAGCCCTCAAATAAGCTTTTCTTCCTAAAATTGTTCTGGTCAGATCCTTTAGTCACAGCAGTGAAAAAAAGTTGACTAAAACAGTAATTTTTATTTTTATACTTTCATATTATAAAAAACAAACTGAATTTTTTGCATATATTCTTAAGTTCAAACCACAGTACTCATAATTTTATATGAATTGTTTCATTTAACTCTCATAATATTATATACTAATGAGGTACAAATAATAACATGTTCTTTTATCAGTTGAAATAATCAAGGCTTAAAGATATTCAAATCACCCTTCAATAAATTGGTAGAGGTAAAATTTGATCTAAGTCTTTGGTTTGAGAGGTTAGTTTCTAAATCACAGAATTATGTTCTTCTTTTACGTAAGAATATTTTGAGATCTCAAGAGAATGCATTATTACTTTCAAATACAATAAAATTAAGCATATTTATTCATTTTAGTATGAAAACAATCTGGAATTAGCTAATATATGGAAAAATCAATTGAGGTGTGTAAAGTTTAGATTATTTTTTTTCAGTTCAAATAGAGATAAGAAGGCAGAATTTAACTTTAAGTTGAAGCCTTGGGCTACTTATGCCTTGAATGGATTATTATTCTACTTGAATGATCTGTTCAATTTATATTGATTGAATATAATTCAATTTATATTGATTCGTATATATGCTTTGGTTTATTTCCTTTTTTGGAGAATGTCATGTGTCCACAATGTTACTTACCATGTGAGATTTTTTTTTCCCTTTGTTTCAAAAGAAAATTTTCTACTCCCTTCTATTTACCAGATGTGTATTCAATATGCATACAGAAATTTAAAAGAAATTGATCCTAGTCTTCAAGGACCTCGAAGTACGACAAAGAAAGACAGACAGACAATCAATTGTAATGCAGTGGGATAAGTATTTTGCTAGAACAAGGAAAACTATTATGAGAGCACTGAGATGTTCATTTCTCCGTGCACTGTGGCAATCTGGAAGGAGAGATTATTCTGAAGTCCTGGGATAGAATAAAGCTAATTTCTAACCTGACCAAATAATTAATGTGTTCTAATCACATGAGTTAATCAATTCTGAGATTGCTAAGTGAATAAATTCAATAAATAAGCTTTAGGCAACTCCGTTTGAGAAATCTTGCATCTGTCTCTGTTGGTCTATCAATTGGCCTCTGCCCTCAGGAGCTCAAAATGAAGTCAAAAGAATGAGAGACTACATTTCAAAAGAACTTTATCTCTATCAGGGCAGGGAATTTTCTTCACAGTCCATGAGTACATTCTAAGTCATTTGTAAACCCTGGCTTCTAGAAAGAACCCAATAAAAACTTATTGAATAAATGACTGAATGATTAAATGAATATGGAGGAAAAGTAGACTTTGATACCACACATACCTAAGCTCAAATCATCATATCCTCCAACTACAATTTTTGTGACTTTAGAGTTTGGGTGAATAAATGTATCAAATTTACGTAGTTCTGAAGATTAAAGCTAATTATTATTAGTTTCTTTGTACTTACTCATAAAGATGTAGCAATTCATAAAATTGGTAAATAGAAGCAAAAATTGGTCAGCCACTTCCTGAGAAAACTATAAGAGCAGTCACGAGAAATTTTACACTGGAAAAGAAGGCTGCATTAAATAAGGACAGCAAACTGTCTCCCAAACCAAAGACAATTAAACAAAAAGAACAGAGAGGCACTCAGATAATTAGATAATGGGACTATAATGAAATTTGATGAACATTAACATGGTTATGTTTCTGCAAACTTTATGTAAGAAGCAGCAGCAGTTTTACACTTTTCTGTAACCATGTAAACTTTGCTTAAGATAATAAATAACATTTAAAAATTATTTCATGATTAGCAATATTAATGGAAAAAATGTTTTCTCCTTAGAGAGTTAGTGATACAATCCTATTACTACATATCTTTCAGATATTAGGAAATTGAGGAATTAGAGATTTAAAATAATTTGGTGAATGTCACAGATCTATTGAATGGATTTCTAGAAAACATTTATCTAGTCGACTTGATATTTCTTAAAAGTGGGTCATGGATACACTGGCCTTAGTACCTATGGTATTTGTAAAATCTGTGTCTGGATTTCATCCCAAACATAGTATATTAGAGTAGTTTGGAATGGGATCAGGAATCCAAGTTTTGGCAAATAGTCTAGAAGAACATTATACACATTGCAATTTGAAAACCATTTCATTAAGTAAACTGTAACGATACAAATGTTTTGATAAAATGTTTTTAAACATGATATTATACAAGTTAACTAAGTTACCCTCAGTTTTCTTTACTGCAATGTGGGGAAATAATAGTATCTGCTTCATATAACTGTTTTGAGAATTAAATAAATAAGAGTATGTATAAAAACTCCTCAACACAGTATCTGGTAAATTATTATTGTTCAATAAATGTTGACTACTATTGTTATTTATTCATTATAAAGGGGCTTTAGAGACACACTATGGATTTTAATCATGGCTGTCTCCACAGTTATTTACTCAGATTGAGAAGCCTTAATCATTAGGGTTTTTTCATGGCGTCATTCCATCATCTTGGCCATTTAATTTATACCTTCCTGAGGTTTTCCATCTACATTATGTCTTTCATTTCACTAGCAATCACACTGCAGAAGATTGCAGATGGGGCCTCGCCATAATTTCACAGTAGGATGAGCTTATGTTTCATGTTACTTTCCTACCCTTCCTAATGCTACCCAGCATTTTTAGTCTTTTTGTGAACATTAAGTGGGGGAAAATGCCAAATATCATTGACAGTTTCCTTTTCCTGGATTGGAACTAACAACTCAGAACCCATCATCTAAAAAAAATAGTGTTTGAATTTATTCTCTCCAAATGTATTAGCCTAATTAAAATAATAACACTTTATATTCTCATGGTGCTTTATGATTCAGAAAATCCATTTGATCTGAGTCATAAAGGCTCAATCTCATTGTTTATTTTTACTGTTCTATAGCATTTCTTAAACACACATACATACTCACATACACACATAATCGAATCAATTTTTACCCCACACTCCAAATCTTGTTCTATGATAAACATGAAGTACGATTTGGGAATGATGCCTTGTTTTTAAGGAAGTAGACTCTTGAAAATATTTTAGACGATAAGGAATAGAGAAAGTCATCAATTATCAATTATGATTAGTAAAAAAAAAAAAAAACTCCTTTTGTCTTATAATCAAATATTTTAACTGTACACAAGTGAGCCTTGATAGTACCACAGATGCCTGGGAACAGCTCAGCACAGTGGGTACTCAGCAATGAGACCTTGGTCCCTTCCCTAGAATAGCTCCAATTTCAAGGGTTATTACCTGGCATAGAATTTTACTAAAAAAAAAAAAAAAAAACGAAAAAAGATTTTAGAGTTAAAATGGAGCTGAAAGCTACTGCACTTGGTAAAAGAAAACAGAAATAAGAAGTCAGATCAACAAAAATATTCAGTAAGTCAACATACAACTGCCAATCTCAGGGATTTAAGCTGTGCTGTATGTTTAACAGAGGATGGTGCTCCATTTTGTCACATTTGGAGACCATCTTTAGCATTTCTCTTTACTCTCACAGAGAAAAAGATACCTGTGAACTCATTCACTGCTGCTTGAAGTCTTTTCCCCAGGAATGATAAGACACTTCTGCTGATACTTTATTGAACAAATAAATTACATAATCATGCCAATCTACAAGAGATGAGAAAACCTACCCCTACTCTATGCCATGATGGAGAAAAACTTGGGCTGTCAGAGAACAGAGATAATGGCCAGCATAAGAGCTCACTTTATGTGAGAGTTAGACGAGAAAAGTGGAAGATACAAACAACTCATGAATTTTTAAGGAGTAAGTAGGTTCCTGTAGAGCATGATTGATAAATGAATTATGAGCATATTCCTTGTAATATGGATGTATAAAAACAGAATCTAACGGAACATAAGAAGTGAAATGCTATTGAAAATTCTACATTAAAACCAATGATCATGCGAGTCATTTTAAAATACTTCAACCTGTTACCTGATCTTTATGTTATAAATTATAATTAAATTTACCATGACACATGATTATGTTAATAACAGTAATTTCAATTTCTAGAAATATTCTAATCTTTAAAAAACATGTTCAGGTTTATTAAATGCCAAGTAAAACCAAGAGCTTAACTCAAAAATTATACATTTAGATGAATAATTTTTGTATTGTGCAAGCAAATTATACTTCCTGTAAACCTATGATAAATGCATAATTATGACTTGCATTTATCAATACTATAGATCAGAACAAAATAAATTCATTTTGGTATCTATGTCAAGAAGAGTTGAAGAAGTCATTCATTCATCAATTCAACATACGCTCATTGATATCTATTTATTGAGCACTTCACTAGGCACAGGGCAATGGTGAATAGATTCATTCTTCTAAATTATTCCCAATTCCCTATGGAAAGTCAGACATGAAAAGACTTCCTTAAAATCCATGACAACATATAGCTTTCCAATTGTGCAAAATGTGTTTGGTTGCCATTAAAAGAATTAACAACTTTGCATTTCTATTTAATGTGTAGTTTGGTGATGTGAGCAGAAAAAAAGGAAGGATGGGAAGTTATTTTGCAAGAGACACACTGGTGAGAATGAGGATGAGGACAATAAAATTCAGGGTGATTTATTTAAGAAGGTGAGTGTTATGTAGTATTATGGATAGGGTTGGAAAGCTTTTAAGTAGAAAGATGAAATAGACGTTTTCCAATAAAAATATTATGATCCAATGAAATATATCTGTCTCTTTCCCTGGTAAGCATTCAAGAATAATCTATTCAGCAAACATTTTTTGTATAACTACTTTTTACCATACATGATTATAAATACTAGGAACTCAAATGAGTAACTAGTATGAAAGTTTAGAAAATATTTTTAGTTAAACAGAAAAATTACAGACAATCCTGTATTAGTAATACTGGAAACCATATGAATGTATCAATGGATGCAAGCATCAAAATTTTACTTTGCATGTCTTTCAGTCACAGTTAACATCATTTTCACAAGTCACATTAGTCAGATCTAGACAGGGAAACAGAATCTATGTCACATACTAAATAGAAATAATTTAGAATGGGAAACTAGTTAACAACGAATGTGGGAGGAATTGAAAAGTCAATTTGATGGTTGAATGGATTTTTATTAAAAAATAAAGGAAGATATAAACCCATTTAGTGTTGGAGAAACCAGAAGAGAAGTGGTGATAGCCACCTAGGGACTGGGGCAGGGCCCTGGACTCTGGAACCACAGTGTTGTTAAAACCATGGAAGAGCATCAACCTCTAAAATAGTGATATGGGAGGATCACCTTGGAAATTTTCTTCTGCCTCTCTCTAGTCCTTCACATTGGCAATTCTTAGACAATTGGCAAGGAACCTGGGAACTTAGGCCTCCAGGAATTAGTCATCTGCAATGCAGAGCACAGCCAAAGAGAAGAAGGGAATGAATCTGAAAAGAAAGGAAATGAGTACCACAGTTCTCCCATTTCAACTCAGTATCCATTCTTACCCACTTTCTATAACTAATGGTCTCATAACTGCAATGTAATACTTCAGCCTCCCGTGACCCAACTGTTCTTCACGTAAAGATATTGTAAAGTAGTCCCCTCAAGGAAAGACTGTGTCCCAACAATCTCTGTATTCTTCTTGAGTCCAGAATCTTCAAGTTCAATGCAGTATTCTCTTTAAGGTCCAAATATGATTTGTCATGATATTCTTGGTTAATACTCCTATAAAATAGTAAAAGAACAAGAGGATAGTAGGGAGAAAAATTCCGTCTGTTCATCTACCTAGCTGTTACAGTTTCAGCTGTGATCAGTAGATCACGGAACTGTGGTTGACATTTATTAATTTTATTCTTCCACTATCAATTCCACATTATCATTGTTCTCTGTGCTTACCATTATCACATTCAGCATCTAGTAATTTGTATGACTGGATGATCCAGATCATTAGCTTGGTTGAGTAAAAGAAACCATTCCTAAAAGATCTCAGTCTGTAAGTCTCTGGTTTTAAGTTGTCGAGTTCATTTGTTCATACCTATTATTGGATGTACAGTTACTAAGAGAGGCCAATGAATCCCTCTCCAAGTTGTGGACAATAGTGTCCATGTTCTTTTTGTATAACAGCAATCTATTCTTCCTTCTGTAATTAAGATAAATTTCCCCAGGCAAGAAGTTACCGGTTTCTTAGCCTGCTCATTCAGTGGTGGGAGGAGTCAACATGAGCTGAGAAGTAATTTAAATATAATTCAATAAAAAACAATGTTTTGCTTCATGGAGGCAATTCGTTTTTGAAACCTGGCTCTCTAATCTAACAGACCCCTAAGTTGAAAGTAGAAATTTTGAATAGAAACACTATGATGTCATTATTAAATGTAATAATGAAAATCATCTTTGTAAGGTGACTTTGCAAGCCAATACATATTTAATGAAAACAAAACTGTTATCAAGGGTTTTCTCCAGAACTAATGAAATTCCCTGTAGGACTATAGTGTGGCTCACAGAAGCTCCTTTCAATATCCATATTTGCTACATTAGGACTTGCTGAGCAACAAAGAATGAGTCATCAACCAGCTAGCACTGTAGCCTGAACCTGTCAGAGAGCATTCCCTTTCTCTCTTGTCTCCTCAAAACTAGAAAATAAGTGCCTAGATAAGTGGAGAAATCTAAATAAATTATCCCAAATCTAAAGAATCCCACCAAGCGTTTGTCTGTTTCATTGTGGTGGACAGAGCATAGTAGAGCATATTTTTTCTCCCTTTGGGGGTATCCTGGGATACCACCTCAGACTGCTGGATTTCTAGAGCTTTCGTCTTAAATTTTCATGGTATTTATCACTTTCAGATGTGCATGGATCTTGTTAAAGCATACAGTTTACTCATTACCTCTCACTGCTTTGAATGATCATAATATCTGATTTTTGTACCATTTTAAGATGATTAAAAGACTTGTGAACTTGATGATGTGTTAAGGACATCTGCCATAGCCACAAGATGTGTCAGTGTCGATGTGATGTTGTCCTACCAGCTAAAAGGAGGTTTATATTTTTTCCTGCTATTTGATAAAGAATAAACAAATGAATAAAATTATATAAATAACTTATGTCCAATAAAAAGATGCATACTAGATGCTTAGTGTCCAGTTGCTTTTCTCTCAGTAAAGAACTCCAAAAACACAAAAGCAGAATGTTTTCTCTGATATGCAGATGCTAATTGACAATGGGGAGTGCTAGGGAAGAATAGAATTATTTTAGATTAGATAGGGGGGATTAAAGGGAGAGGAGGGGGTATGGGGAAACACAGAAATCTATTATTAGAATATTATTAGAATATTCAAACACAATGCTTATTAATTTTTAAATGGGTAAGGATAATTTTGACCCAAGCCCATATCACAGTGGACTGTTGAACCTTCAGACCCATTTTATAGTTAGACCTCTCACTCCTGAAAGCATAGTTTATTAGATATATTTATCATTTGAATATCACCATGTTGACTCTCAGATCTGTGAACTACATGTTATTTTGACAGGAAAGGCCAAATGGAAGTCTCCTATAGACCATTCCTCCAGTATCACATACCAAAAGGGGTAAATACTGTACCCCTTAGGGAACTGGCGAGATTAATGTCAACATTAAAGTATTAAAGTATGATGGACCTGAGCAAAATCCAAACAGATATTAGAGAAGGACTAAATTTTCTTCAACCTAATTATGAAATAAATGGCTGCTCTTCTAGGTATGGGTTCTTTTTCTTTTAAAGTTCTTAATTTGTTTTAGTTACACATGACAATAGAATGCACTTTGATATATATAATGGAGTATAATTTCTCATTCTTCTGGTTATACATGATGTAGAATCCCACTGGTCAATAGTTAAATATGTATAATGAACACTTATGGGATATTTTCTTGTAGAATTGCAATGATGTTACAGGTTATTTTTCTCTAGAGATTTATCTTTGTCATCCCAATTTCTTTTTTCATTCCAATCTTAGGTTTAAATCTTCCCAAACCAATCCCCAAATCATATTATTTAAAAAACATGAACGTTGAATATTTGTGTTTTAATTTACAACCAACCTAATTAGATTTAGGTCAAACTTTTAGCCATTTCTTACTTATAACTACCCAAAATTCAAAAGCTTGTTTAGGTCACAATGGCAACTCATTCATTCTCTGATTTTTTGAGATGAAAATTTAAAAGACTAAGCCTATAGTTAACTTTTTTTCAATCTCTACACAATGGTGAGAAGTGACCAGCAAATACTTGGCATCTTGAAGTTTTCCTGAACATGTATTTCATTCCAAACAAGCAAAGGTGGTAATGTGAATAATCCTAATGCATCTTCATACCATATATTACTGGTGTCACATTTATTTTTCTTTGACAAAATAGCTGTTGTGTGATCCAGTTCCAAGAAGAGAGTAATACAAATCTTGAATCTTATGCTGAAATTCTTTTGTGGAACCATTCTTGGTACTGTTTTAATAAGACTTTAATCAAAAGAAAAAAAGCATCCATTCTAGGTGGTTCAATAGAACAGAGTAGTTTTAAAAGAGATGGAAGAACTAGGAAACCAAAGAAGGAATGGTGAAGCAGCCAACTCTTAGTAACATCTGGAAAAAATGGTTGCCTTCAGATAAGGAGGAAAATGATGTGATCACAGTCAGTACCAGTGAGTGGAAATTGGAAATACAATGAAGGCTACCCAATGGGAACTGGAAAACTGAAAGAGAAACAGACAGTGCTGGTTACTTCTCTTCCTTTAACTCCTAAACTCTTTATTGTGTTTCTATTGATCAGGCCCAATGAGAATCCCTTCTCATGGGATCCTTGGAAAGGTAATTTGAAGAATTCATAACTCCATTCAAGCAAATTACCTCCGGAATAGTTCAGGGAGTGGATTGAAAGCAAACAGAGAAATGACATACTCATTCACTGTCAAAACCATTCTTCAAAATTTATAGGATATTAATGCATTAGCATTCTTTAGATGTCACCATAGCCTTTTACTTAAAACCACTATTGTTTCTAGAAAAAGATTGCCTTACCCTATACTTTTTCTTAGTAATCAGCTGTATAGTCTAATCATGGGTCCTTCAGTCTTGAAGTTCTTATTTCAATTTAAAATCTGGTATTAAAATCAATTCCATTGATCCTGTCCATTGAAGAAGTCATTATGAAAAAATAGCCATATCTATTTTAATCCTTGACTTCTTAGTGTTCATATAAGAATACTTCGTAATTTTACTTCATGTGTATATGTCACATCTGTAAATTACCTACATGTATTTTAAAAGCTTTTATTTCTTTTCTAACATCTGATTTCCTATATTGATTCTCAGAGTGTCTTTCTTTGCAAAACAGGCAAATGTGCATGAATGATTGAATTAATTCTGAAAAAGTTGAAAACCTTTCATTATAGTGATTTAATTCAGAGTAAAAATTTCAAAAGCATGCATTTTGAGGAAAGACAGACCAGTTAGAGAACAACAACAACAGAACATTAGTTTTCCTCAGTTTGCTTACCTCAATGGGATATATATATATATATACACACATATATATATATATATATATAGAAAGCTTCTTACTCCCCATATTGTCCAATGAGAGCATGAATATATCCCAGGCCATATCAGTTATATTATACCAAAACTAAAGGGAGGGGCAATATAGCAAGCTGGAATTATAATAAGCTTGGGAACCATGTACATCTAGGCTATAAAACTGTCTGTATGATTCAGTCAATTTGTAATCTTGGGAGGGTAAATTTATTGCTCTGATTGTGTGTCTTTTCACACAAATATGAGGGTTAATAAAATCCACATTATAAGGCAGTTGAAAAGATATATTTCTATATAAATATATATACATATATTCACATTATTGTAGTGAACAATTGATCAACAACTTGTCTGAATAATTATAATGTTGGCAATTGCATCACTTTAGACTGTGATACATAGCCTCTTCAGTGAGATAACAATGAGTAGGAGTGGTTAATCTAACCTGCTCCTTAAGAAGGTCACAGGACTTCCAATCCAATATTGAGTGCCTGCTCTGTTAGGTAGACTTTTGGCATTTTACAAAAATAATTTATTTAATTAAGGGTAAGAAAAGTTATTACCAGAGGAAAAGGAACAAGTGTATAAGCAAAATTCTGGCCAGTGATATGAATAATTAAAAAGAGACAAATTTATAAGATTAGAGTGCATCTTGAAGGAATATTTATCTGTTTTTTTGTTTGTTTGCAGATTTTAGCAATAATTGCCTCCTCCTGTTACCAAAATAAGCCCAATATAATGGACACAAAATGTTTCCTTCTTCATAAGTATAAGTTTAAAATTTCTTTTAAAATACTTTTGGAAACATATGTCCTTCAGTATTCAGACAATTTTTGATAAAGCAAATTATAATTATAAACAGCAATTTTATCAGGTTTCTTGAGACATAATTTACATGCATAAATATCAACTGCTTAAAGTTGCAATGCAATGTTCTCTAGTATATTTACAGATGTAGACAACCATTTTATGCTAATCTAAGAACATTTTTAATAATTGCATAAAGAAATGTGAAATAATATGTAAAAGTACCACAGCATTGGGACCCACACTCATTGTGAGTATCCCAGGATCTCCAAATGCATCAATATCTAGATGAAACTAAAGTAGACCATAATCCAGTGGGTCTGGGGTCTTTTTAATATGAGGCGATTATATCACAGAGACACCAGGATCATACAGGAACAAAAGAAAGACTTGTTAGGACACAGGGAGGTGGTCATCTTCAAGCCAAGGAGAGAAACCTTAGAATAAACCAAAGCTACCAATGCCTCAGTCCTGAACTTCTAGTCTCTAGAATTGTGAGAAAATAAATTTCTACTGTGTAAACCACCTAGTCTGTGGTATTTTGTTGTGGCAGCCCTAGAAACCCAATATGCATGTGTATTATTCTTTACATATACTACACTGAATTCTTGTAACACGCAATGACAAATATACCTCTTAATATGTAATTCTCAGCAAACCTGAGGGAAAAACTTCCTAACCAAATTAATATACCAACAGCACAACAAATGAATGTTCACACTAAGTGGGGAAATTAAAACTATACCTAGATTTACAGCTATGTGTGTCAGATTTAACTGCTAAATGAATCAAACTTCCCCCCCAAAAAAATTTAGAAAGAAAACCCTTTAGTTTTTAGTAATATCGATTTCCTTCTCAAATAACTTTATAAATTTCATTCTTGTCAGATCTACAAAAACCCTTAAAATGTTTTAGACACTGTAAATTATAGCGTAGTAAATATAAACGTGGTGTTTTTCTAAAAAAACTTGAAGTCCACTATGAGCCTTAGTGTAACATAGCCAATATATTAAAAATGCTAATAAAGTGAGACCAGAGAGCGTCTACAAAACAGGCCCCTGGAAATTATACTCCCTAGAGTCCCATTTCAATTCCTAGTAAAACAATGGCACTAATATAGAATAGTATTGGGGCTATTAAATAGATTTAGGAATATTATGAATTAAACGTGATAGTCTTTACTAGAATTATAAAATTGGACTTATATAAAAATAATACTTTTATTCTTATTCCAAAGGTTACTTGATAGTGTCTCAGGGAAAAATGTTCGGATCTCATTTCAGACTAAGGAGGCATGTTCCATCCTAAAGCACCGTTAATTAATAAACCTTCTGCTGGTTTTGTTTCACCTTACAAGGTCAAATCCATTTGACCCAGACTATTGCTTTTAGTTTTCTTTGCTGATCTTATGGTTTCTGTATCAATGGAAAATTCTAAAAATCAAGTTGGTATTTAGGTATGTTGCCAAATGCCGGTTTGGGTCACCCACAAACAGTGCAATTTGCTTGTTTTGCAGCGTGAAGATGAGAAGGTGATAATATTTATGTAAAAACTACTCAGGACTTGTGTTTAATACATGAGAGGACTGGCAGTAATCTGGGTTAAGGAACTCTTCAATGAGAGAGCAAGAGACCTTTTGGGAAAGAGAGGCGATATGGTGAAGACTCATCTGATACCTTTCTAGACCTCAAAATTATTTTTAACACTCTGTCCTTCTTCATTTCATGAATAAGACAGGAAACCACCATTTTCCTAACAGGCATTTTTTTTTAAATGCCCAAACTGGAGAATGTGTTCATGACCATATATTTGTGACTTTTAATTTCAAAAGTTGAATCAGATGTAATATAGAAAATACTAGAAGAGTATACAATTAGGCAGAATCAGACCATATATGTTCCCTGTATCTTTCCATTTCAAACAGAGATAACCTGGCCAGAATTTCATCTCACCACCATGTTACAGTAGATTGGATATGACTGAGTGAGTCATGAATGCCAAGACGATTTTCCATACTTCAGGGTTGTAGGAAGTTGAGCGAGTTTCTCACCACATACCTGTAATTGATCAAGTAAAAATTGTGTACTATGCAGTATGCTCTGTGCTTAAATTTCACATGCAGTATCTCCCATGCATAAATCAGATGATTAAGCATCTTGCTGATGTTCTCTTAGCATAATCTGAAAAATCTGGAATTGAAACCAACATTTGGTTTCAAAGATAGTGGGGGAAAAATAAGTGAAGGGGAATTATTTGAAAATGAACAATTTTTTTGAGTTTGGAAACCGTTAGCTAGTGAATTTTATGAAAGTGATCAAGAGAGAAAATTTGTGTTAAGGAAGGTAAATATCAGGGACAGTCTCTCAATAAGAAAAATATTAGCTTTGTAAGCTGACATTAAAAAATAAAGCAATAATTGCAATCTTGAAGGCAAGTATCATGTTTTCTTTTTTTAACATTTAAAAATTTCTTTTGTACACAAATGGGGTACAACGTTTCATTTCTATGGTTGTACACAGTGTAGATTCACATGATTCATGTAACCTTACATATGCATAGGGTAATACTGTCTGTATCAGTCTACTATCTTTCCTTCCCCCACCCTCTCCCATCCAACTTTCCTCTACACCTTCCAAAGTTCCTCCTTTCTTCTCTTGTCCCCCACTTCTCCTCCTCCTGTTAAGTATCATCATCCACTTATCAGAGAAAATATTTGGCCTTTGTTTTTGGGGGACTGATTTCACTTACCATGATATTCTCCAACTCTACCCATTTACCAGCAAATGCCATAATTTTATTCTTCTTTATGGTGAGTAATATTCCATTGAGTATATATACCACAGTTTCTTTATCCATTCATCAATTGAAGGGCATCTAAGTTGGTTCTGCAATCTAGCTATTGTGAATTAAGCAGCTGTGAACATTGATGTGGTGCATCACTGTAATATGCTGATTTGAAGTCCTTTGGGTATAAACTGAGAAGCCAGATAGCTGGGTCAAATGGTGGGTTCATTCCAAGTTTTTTGAGGAATCTCCATACCACTTTCCAGAGTGGCTGCACCAATTCTCAACTTCGCCAGCAATGTATGAATGTGTCCTTTTCCCCACATCCATGCCAACACTTATTATTGCTTGTGCTCCTGATAATAGCCATTCTAACAGGAGTTAGATGAAATCTTAGAGTGGTTTAATGTGCATTTCTCTAATTACTAGAGATGATGAGCACTTTTTCATATATTTGTTGACCACCTGTATATCTTCCTCTGTGAAGTGACTGCCCAGTTCCTTAGCCCATTTATTGATTGGTGTCCTTGTATTTTTGGTATAAAGTTTCTTAAGTTCTTTATAAATTTTGGAGATCAGTGCTCTGTCTGAAGTGTGTGTGGAAAAAATTTTCTCCCACTCTGTAGGCTCTCTTTTCACATTATTGATTGTTTCCTTTGCTGAGAAAAAGCTCTTTACTTTGAATCCATCCCATTTATTCATTCTTTCTTTTATTTCTTGTGCTCTGGGGGTCATGTTAAGGAAGTCTGGTCCTAAGCCAACAAGATGAAGATTCAGGCCTACTTTTTCTCCTATTTTGTGAAGGGTCGCGGGTCTAATTTCTAGATCCTTGATCCATTTTGAGTTGAGTTTTGTACAGGATGATATATAGGGGTTTAATTTCATTTTACTGCATATGGATTTCCAGTTTTGCCAGCACCATTTGTTGAAGAGGCTATCTTTTCTCCATTGTATGTTTTTGGCATTTTGTCTAGTATGAGATAACTGTACTTATGTGGGTTTGTCTCTGTGTCTTCTGTTCAGTCTATGTGTCTATTTTGGTGCCAAAACCATTCTGTTTTTGTTACTATTGCTCTATAGTAGAGTTTAATGTCTGGCATTGTGATACCTCCTGCATCATTCTTCCTGCCCAGGATTCCTTTTGACACTCTTTGGATGTTTAATGTGCTTGTGAAATGAACTATCAGGCCATGAGAATTTGGTTGAGCTCTTAGGTGTGCATATCTAAGGGTATGTGTGTGTGTGTGTGTGTGTGTGTGTGTGTGTGTAATATATACATCCATTATCATTCAAGCTGTATGCTGGAAAAAAGTGTTTTAATATTTCCCTTCCTTGGGCTCAAACATTATTATTTTTAGAAATCAAGAACAAAGTGGCTTGTTCTTCTAAGAGAAATTATTAATGTCCAGTGATAAACTTCATTTATTTCTGTATGTGCCTCTAATAACATTTATCCCATCCTACTCTATCTTTTTTGTGCCTGTTTATTCTTTTAGACTATTTTTTCTCTCTCTCTCCTTCTTTATACTTCTTGTATCTAGCACACGTCCTGGCATATAGCAGATGTTAAACATGTCTGGAGTATGTCTCTGCTGTTTCACCAATCTATCCCATCTTTCTAGATTTATAGGATGGGAGGAGTTATAAAAGAAAAACATTCATGGCAAAACTGATCTGAAATGCAGACATGTAAACTTACCTAGAAGAGGAAGTGAATTAATTTGTGGAGGCTGTCACTTAAAAGGTTCTGAGAATGTAAGGACAATTGAGGGATGGAAATTCTGACAGTGATATGGAGGGATGTTCCCTGAGAGCTATAAAGAAGGTGGTGTTGGGAATTTTGAAATTATGGTGCAATTATTTTACATATGAAGAAAGCAGAGTTTAGGAAATTATCGTTTCCTAAATATAGGAATGTGAAAATTCTAGCATAAGATTAGTAAGGTCGTTAAATAAAAGAGTCAGTTGGAAAAAGAGGTCATCTAACATCAGGAATAGCATTATACCCCTACATGAGCTCATTTGACTTTGCATATTAAACATCTGTTTTGTAACTACATGACTTAGGGGTTTCTAATCCTTTTTTCATGTCTGGATAACCAAAATATAATTTAAGATTAAGTTATAATTTTACCTTTTAATTATTATTATTTTCTGACTTATTTTGCTTTGACTATTTTTGTTTTTTTAAATTATTGTTTCTTCCCTGGTCTCAATGGCAAAGGAATACTCTTTAAAAAAAAAAACATTTTTAGCTGCAGATGGATATAATAACTCTATTTTTTTTATTTTTTATATGATGCTGAGTATTGAATCCAGTGCCTCACATGTGCTAGGCAGGTGCTCTACCAGTGAGACACAACCTCATCCCAAAGGGATATTCCTAATTCAAATATATTATGCAGGATATGTGCAAATGGTGATAAAGGGTAAATAAATTAAAAGTCTACAAAATAAAAGTAAGAGACGGTTTCAATGTAAAACTGACATTTTCCAGGTCTTTGAAGTGATGATAAAACTCTTTCTTTTAATTTATTTTTGATTCATTGTACACAAATGGTTTACAACCAGCTAAGACTCTTCTTCCCCCTACTCTTCTTCTATCCTCTTCTTCCTTTACTTTTATGTCTTTCCTCTTTTCTCTTACTTCCTTTTCTCCTTTCTTCAATCCTGTCTTCCTTGATCTTTATGATTTTATTCATTGTTTGCTGCGAATTATCTCTAAGGAATTTCATATTATGATATGCTCAATGCTTCCTCTATGTTGGTTATTGGCACATTATTTTGTTTAACTTAATTCTTATATCTCTCTGAGTTTGTACATTTAAAAGTACTTAAAATGTGTGTGTGTTCACATGCATGCATTAAGACCTTGAAAAGTATATCAAATTCTTTATGTTCATTATTTCATTTAGTGCTAGAAATGATCCAATGAGGAAGGTACTCTCAATTTCTTCTAGGCCTGAGAAATCTAAACCTAAGAGTGAATGAAATGAAAACTCTGAATTGGACTCCTGTAATTAATTATATAACTGAGATGCAAATTCAATTCTGTTTAATTTCAGAATTTTAGTTTTTGACTATAGCAATTATTGCTTTCATTACACTAAATTTTATAATCCTATTTGGAGAGAAGTCTGTAGCAAATGTTAGAGCTAAGACTTCTGATTAACAATGCAAATGATCTCTATTTATCCATTTATATGATATACATGTATATGCCATTAGCAAGGAAATGGATGGAATCAGAAGACATCAAAATGATGCAAACAAGCAAAATAAGCCAGATGCAGAAAGACAAGCATCACATATTTTCTTTAATATGTGGGAAAAAATATGATCATGAAGTAGAAGAGGTACGTTAAAGAGAAAGAAAAAGAGATGGAGGAAGGGGGAAGAGTGGAGGGAAAGGGAAAGAGAGAGCAAAAAGGAATGTGGACATCATCAAGGCAATAATACATGCAAGTATATAAGTGTTACAAAAAACATTAAGTTGTACAATCAATATATGTTAATTACAACAGCAATAAAAGAAAATAGCAGCCTTGAACACTAATCAATAAATATGAAATTTTTAAAACTTTAAAAAATTATTTTAATGACATGGGTATATTAATTCCTTAACTATCAAAAGGTCATCATAAAACTAAAAAAACATTCTAATGTAAGATTCTTACCATTAAGCACTTTATAAAGTAATTGAGACTAACAGGCAGATACAAGAAACTTGACACACTTCTGTGTGGTAAGAGAACCTAAAAGTACTCTCTTAGTAAAATTTCAATAAACAATGAAAATTATTAACTTTAATCCTCCGGCAGTAATTAGGTACCTATATTTATTCCTCCTATACAATCACAATATTGTGCCCTTCAACCTATGACCCTATTTTCTTTCCTTCCCTGTCCCTAATAACCACCATTCTACTCTGTTTTTATGTATTCAAGCTTTTTCAAATTCCACATACGAGTGAGATTTTGCAGTATTTTTCTTTCTGTGTCTGGCTTATTTCACTTAGGATGATGTTCTCCAGATTCAGTGAGATTATTACAAATGGCAAAAAAGTTTATTGACAGTGAGGTTGTTTCCACATCTTGACTATTGTGGATAATGCTGCAGAGAACAGATGCAGAGAGCAGATGTCTCTACAAGGTGCTGATTTTCATGTTCTTCATGCATATTCTTAAAAGAAGGATTACTGGGTCATATGGTAGCTCTATTTTTAATACTTTGAGGAATCTAGAAACTGTTTTCCATAATGACTGCACAATTTGAATTTACATTAACAGTGTATATAAGTGTTCCTTTTTCTCCACTCCCTCACCAACAATTGTCTTTTACATTAATCAAAAGAGGACAGACATCCTAATAGTTATGAAATGGTATTTTATTGTGGTTTTGATTCACATTAGTATATCTCTGTTTATTATTGGTGTTGAACATATTTTCATATACCTCCTGGTCACTTCTATGTCTTCTCTGGAAAAAATGCTTGTTCAGGTTCTTTGTCTACTTTTGAGTAGTAAGTTTTATTTTTTCTATTGAGCTGTATGACTTTCTTCATGTTTATTAGACATATTTTATTTTTCCTTCCAAAGACATTAAAAGTTTTCTATCATTATCTTTCAGAACATCTTTTTATGTCCATTTCTCTCTCTCTCTCCTCCTTCTAAATGGACATATTGTTTTACTTCATGGTGTTCCATAAGTTTCTTAAACTTCACTGTTTTTTATTTTCTTTCATTTTTATTTTTGCTCCTCAAATTGGATAATTTCCAATGGCCTGTTTTTATAATTACTGAGCCTTTGTTTCTTCTGATGTAGTGTGTTGAAATCTATTGAATTTTTGTTATTGCATTTTCAATTCTATTGCTTATGTTTTTGCTTTTTAAAAATATTGTTTAAAATTTCTCTCCTTATTAAAATTGTTTTTCTTATATCATTTTCCTGATATCAGTGAATATTTTATGGCCATTCTTTTGAAATTTCTCTTTGTTTAAATAACATGTATCCATTAAATTAGAGTTAGTTTATGGAGATGTTTGTTTTATTTCTATATATTCTCTCCATTTACCTTGACTCTCTCTGTTGGTTTCTGCACATCAGAAAAGGCAACCACCTGATCCTGCCTTGTTTGACTAAACTTTTGCAGGAGATGTACTTTAGAAATCATCCCAAAAAGAAAATCCAGGTGCCTCCCAAATTTTTGTTCTTGTTCAAACCACTGTCTTTGCTCTGATATTCTATCAGTGTCCCAACATGGTTGAGATAGACACCAGCCTTTTCAGATGCAGATGGAAAAGTAGGGAGTCTCAGATATGTGTTCCAGTTCTTTCAATCCTTAGGGAAAATCTGAAGTCTAGACTTTCTTTTCTAATCACTGTACTGAGAGAGCATCAGTAGCAAATGCCTGCATTGTTTTTCAGAGTTCATGATTTGAACTTGGGGGATATCTGCTGGAGGTGCATTCATTTAAAAAACACATCTTTATTCACTAGGTTCCAGGAAGATTTGGGGATGCAAAGACCATTCCATTCCCAGAGCTAGGTGATTCAGAAGGCAGTCCTCAGCTATAAAAGTTTAGATGCTCAATATGTTCAGAAACTTTTTGGGAGAAACTGCAGACCTGGATTTATTGATTTACTGAGTCAAGAGAGGTACATGAAATCCTCTGAGGGTCTGTTCTAGTGGCTTCCAGGTGCAGGCTAGTTAGAAGCACCCCTTTTACACAGTAGCTGGAAAGTGTGCAAAATCCTCCCATCGCGAAACAGAGCTAAGAGTTAGAGCCCATTTACTTGACACTGCTTATAATGGCAACAGCAACTGTAAGTACATGTGTACCATTTAAGGTGCTTCTTTGCTCTCTGTGGCTTAGGGATTTTCATGAATACTGGGTCTCCTCCACTCCCAGATCTAGGAGATTTGACACTGAAATCTATAAATTTGGAGTCATGCCACATATGCATCCCAATCTCTTCACTTTTCACAAAGAAGCTAAGAGGTGAGACTTCCTTCCTGGGTGTATGAGGGTTGTACATGACTTTGTCCCAGATTTTCCTGTCTGTTCTGATGTGAATATTTTCTCAATTATCCAGTGTGTAGGGGTCTCTCAACCACTTTCTGGCATTCTGTCAGAAGAAGTTGATCTGTACCTAGACGTTTACATGGTGCATTCATAGAAGGAGGGAAAGTGAACAGCATCCAGTTCTGCCATCCTGCTGACACCCTCCCTGCTCCATTGACTTTGATTCATAACTTGTGCTTACCTTCCACTGCCATAGCATGTGGATGTTTCTTGAGTAGTGAATACTCTGTGCAGCACCAAGAAGAGGCGCTGGAATAATTTACTAATTTCTGTATTATGTTGTATTCAACTTCATAAAAACTTATTTGAGGGATAAAATGAGCTACAGGTGAATAAGGGTAAATTTGCTTTCAAAATTATGTGTTAAACTCAGAAAAAATATTAAGTCTGAAATGGTAAGCAGATAACCTACAATTTATTTTATTTTTTAAAATTATATTCCTATTCTATATTGGCCTTGGGTGGAAAAAAATAGTAACTTCTCTTGGACTCATTACCTATTTCAAAATATGTTTATTGCTTGCCTGCTGAGAGTTACCAGTGCGGGGGTGGGAGGAGAGCAAAATCAATGAACAAAAGAAAAAAAGAGAGAAGTTTCCTGACTTCACAAAATTCCCATTCTAAATTATTTGAGAAATGATAATCAATACATATAATAAATAAGAAAACTAACGTGCTTTAGAAGTGAAAGTGCTAAGAATAAATACATAAGTATATAAGTGGGGATGAGGGCAAAGTAAATGATGTGGTAGGAAAAAAGCCACAATTTTTTAATGAAACAACATTTTTCATAAATCATTTCCAGGTAATTCTCATGAAAGAGCTTGGGGTCCTTGAGGAAGTCTTTAGGCAAAGGTCAAACATGGTTACTATTCCAGTTATAAATGGAACCCTAGATTTCTGTCTGAACATTGGAAGTAGAGTGCTTGTGAAGAGAAACTATAAGAATATAATACTCTGAGTAAGAGATGGCATTTATTGAATGCTCATTATATAACATTCTGTTCAGTTCCATAATTTTTTTTTAAAAAACACTAAAAACAATGTAGCAATATAGACAAATATCCCCAATATACAGATGGATAAAAGGAGGTTCAGGAGGTTAGTGGAAAATTCAAGTTCTGAAATTCTGTAGTTGGACAAGGAAAGATTTCTCATCCATGAATCCTTAGACAGGTCTATAACTACCAGCTTTTATCTAGGTGCATATGTAACCTTATATCCTAGACTCTCTAAATCAACTGAAGAAAAATCTATTTAGTTCATATCTAATTATATAATGAAATAATAGATTTGAGATCTGTTTCAGAAGGAGTGTAGAAGTAAATGTTGTGGGACTTTTGTCCTGAACCATAGCATGGTAATGACAGAACCTACTTAAACATAAGGGTTCCAGGTCAGTGGTGGGATAGGAGTGTCTGGAGGTCCTTGGTCTCCCTGAGTAGTCTTTCAATCTTCCTCACTTGTCTAGCTTACTCTGTCAAGGACCCCAATGTGAACAATTCTTCAAATGCATCAAGAACTAAAATCCATTAGTCCTACCTCTTTCACTATGTTTAAAGATTATTTCCCTCTTTTCTAGATATATTATATGGATTTGTTTTGTGTGTTCAATCTTCCTTCACCTTTTTTTTTTTTTTTGGTACTAGGGATTGAACTCAGGGCACTTGACCACTTGACCACTAAGCCATATCCCCAACACTCTTTTGTATTTTATTTAGAGATATAGTCTCACTGCTTTTGCGGAGGTTGACTTTTGTATAGAACAGTGACAGAGAATAGGAGAACAATGACTGAGATTGAGGGTCTCTGATGACCTCATGGCTGTGGCTTACCTGCTGCCTAGGAATGTTTCTGTGCAAGGGCACAGGATGTCCAGTTGCTATGGTAATACCCTGCCAGAGGAGGCTCTGTGCAAGAGTCTTACCAGCTTTGACCTCAATCTCAGGCACATAGCTCCCAGGGATAGAGGAATTCTCATGCTAGACAACCACAATGTTTTGTCAGCTCTGCTGCTCCTGAGCCTACTTGCTTAATAGTAACTTTAAACAATGGGTCTTCTTGAGCACTACAGAAAGCTCCTAACATTGTACATTGCAACATCAAAAAGCTACATAGATGTTTCTAGTTCTGTAACTTTCCTGAGTATAAACAATGATTCTTGCATAGTCTTTAACCTGATAATAAAACACATATAAATAAAGATTGCTGGTGTAACTCTTTAGATCTGCTTCTCTATCAGAGGGCAGCACTCCACCTGATCCCAGCTATTTATCTTCACCTGTGTGTGTGTGTGTGTGTGTGTGTGTATGTGTGTGTGTGTGTGTGTTTCTTTCCTAGTCCCCCATTGCCCCTCACTTGTACCTTGAGTTTGGCCGTACTGGTCCAGGTAAGCTCTCAACTCATGTTCCTCTTGCCTTAGCCTCTCCAACCACTGAGATTACAGGCATATGCCACCATGCCTAGCCTTCACTTATTCTTAAATCCCTTGAATTTCTCACTTGCAAACTTGGTTCAATTCAAATATGCCCTGTACCTGCTTATTCTGGACTACCTGGATGTATCTAGAGAACATTACACAATTATGCTGACTTTCCGATGTCAAATTCATTTACATCAAGTAGTCTTCATGGCCATGCCTTCATGCTTATTCTCTTATATGCTGCTATCTGACCTGTGCTTTTACTCAACTCTACAAAACCTGCAACTCTAGGACTCTTGCTCTGAAAATAAATCATACATGAAAACAATCTCTGTTGATGAAGGAACTAATGTGGTGACCATTTTACATTTGTTTTTATTTTAGAGCTTTCTTTTTACACTAAATTACTCCCAAAAGGAGAAACAATTTAGAAGATGAATTATCTTTTTTCAGTTGTACATTTTAGTATTTCTTTCATTTAAGTTTCCAGATTATTTTCACAAACTGTATTCAGTCAAGCTTATATTCTTTCTTGTTCTAGTGTCAAAACAAATTTTTGTTGTTGTGAAGTTTATTCCTCACTTAAGAGCTTAAATCAATATTTTAATATTTCTAAAACTGTTAGTGAAAACAAAACAACATGCTATTTTCATAATGCTTCTTATTATCTTAACTGAGGGTCATTCTTTTATTTCTGCTGGAATTTATAAGCATGTATCATTGATCACATTATACAGATTCATACATGGCCATCTTCAAAATATTCATTTTTCTTTTTAAATTTTTTAAAACTTATTTTATTTGATACATAAAAACAAAAAAAGTACATATTATGGGATACCATTTGATATGTCAATACATTTATCCATTTTGTAATGACTAAATCAAGTTAGATATATCTATCTCCTTAAATATTTATCCTGTCTTTATGATGAAAATATTTAAACTGCTTCCTTCTTGTTTTTTTGTATCCCACTTGGTCATCTTGAGTGATCTTTTTAACGAACTGTTGAGTTTGGTTTGTTAATATGTTTTTGAGTACCTTTACTTCTATATTCATCAAGCATATTGATCTGTAACTTTGATTTTTATAATATTCTTGTTCATTTCTCTTTTTTAAAATGTAGAACTAAGTGAGAAGAGAATTCTTTCTAAAATATTCATCATTTGCAGGAATAAAATTTCAAATAAGTTCTAGGAACAGAGATGTTTACTTGTACACTGACTCACTCATGTGCTGAAGCAAAGACAAAGGTGACACCTTGGGAGTTGGTGGCACACTTTTAAAAACAATTTATTCTATCATTTGCATTCAGTGACAAGTAAGAAAACAGTTCTGACAAAAGTTAGTGAGTTGCAACTTACTTTTAATTATAATATATTCTATTTATTTGTGTATATGTTTTCAGATTGCTTCTCCAAAAATTACCTATAATGCATAGCTCAGAAATATCTACACCATCATGAAAATAAGGAAGGGCTTTCCCAAATAATAGTACTCTAATTTTGTTTTCCTATTTCTCTTTAAGACACTGTAAATTACAAAATAACCCATAGTAAAATAATATGCAATACTTAGATGTAGGCAAAATTTATTTTATCTTTGTGCTTAATATACAATAATGTGCCAGAAAATTTGAGAGTATTGTTATAATCTCCCATTTATAGATGCACTTTGTCTTAGAAAATTGCTATATTTCACATATATTATGTTCTATTTCTATTTTGTTTTTGCAAAACAAATCTGGTAAAACAACACTTTTTGCTTTGCTTTACTTTGTTGAAAGTCAGACTTCTTAGGCATTGGCATTTGTCATCAATTTCAAGAAACCACTGTGATAAAAGAAGGTAAATTATATAACCAAATATTTCATTATGTGTATTCCAGAAATATATGTCATATAACTTCAAAGTCTTACATTTAAAAACAAAGAAATAACTTATAAAAAACTAAGTCAAACCCAGTATAGAATGTAATGATGTAAAAGTGAGAGTACATTAAATTATTATTCATATCATTTTTTTCCTCAGAACTAAGATGTGTTTTTTATAGGCATGGTTGCCACAAATGGATGATAACTAAATCTTAGAGTAAAAAAGAACTTGGAATCTTAGATGATGCAATTTTCAAACTTTTAAAGCAAATTTGATCTACTGTTATATCAAATGTGAATAAAGAGACAAAAGCACAGCTGTTATGATTGGGGCTTTTTCAGTTCAGCTGTGAATTTGACCAATATTGATTGATTTAATAATCCTCTTTCTGATACACAAATATCATCTTAATAAATGGCCTTTACTTTGGTTTCCTCTGATGGGAAACTACTTTTTTTCTCAAAATAGTTTAACTTCATCTTTGCTGATATACTTCCAATAGATTTGTGAGGTTTTGACTACATGCACTTAAAGTGACATTTCAGATATCATCTAACTGGTTTGAAATGAATTACCTCCCATTATGTTGGAGGCTCTATGTCAGTGAAAGCAGCCTGTTATTAACTTTTGAGACAACTGCAAAACCATTTATCAGAAGCTATGTGACCACCTCGAATAATATCTATAATATCTTAATTTAGAAAGGATATTAAGTAAAAGTAAATGTCCTGTCATTTACAATTTCTCCCACCACCCTTTCCCCTTCTAGTATGCTTAATCCTTGTGTGTGTGTGTGTGTGTGTGTGTGTGTGTGTGTGTGTATTTATGTCTGTGGAACAGCTGTCAAATCATGATTCCATTTGTTTTGGAATCACCCTAAAATTAAAGAATGATGTGTCAGTGCCCATGTTTATACTGCCTTATCTACCTTCTGGTACTCAGAGATGATCTTTAGGTAAACAGATAGTTGAGATTTTCCATAATCTTCATCAGTACTTTCTCTTTTTTCTGGTACTAGGGGATTGAACCCAGGGCACCATGCATACTAAACATGTATCCTATCCTGACCTCACTGCCAGTACATTTTAGAAGGGATTTAGAAAAAAATAAGGACTTACCCAACTCTGGGATATATGTTATAAAAAAGTTGTTGGTGGCCATAATATAAACTATGAACTGACAGGTGATTTGGAGTTTGATGAAGGTGATATGCAGATAAGGAAAGGAATGAGGTAAGAGAGAGAATGTTAATATCTGAATTCTTGTGTCCAATGTCTAAATATATTCATTTATGCTGTGCTATTTTTGCTTATCATATGAAACACTTAATATGCTTTAAACCAATTCCCTTCTTTTTAATTAAGGGAGCTTGAGTCAGAATTCTGACCTCTAAAATCAAATGAAAAAAACGTTAATATTATGCACTTTTCTGTTTTTTTATTAATTTATATTTTAATTTTTGTTCTAATTAGTTGTACTTGAGAGTAGAGTGCGTTTATACATTTTGATAGATCAGAACAAAAATGGAGTGTAATCCATCATTTTTCTGATTATCCATATTGTAGGATCACATCTGTCATGCAGTCATATATGTACATGAGGTAATAAGGTCTATTTCACTCCACTATCACTCACTCCTATATGGCTCCTCCCCTCCCTTCACTCCCCTTTCTAAAATAAAGTAATTCTATTACTCCCTATCCCTGCTCTTATTGTGAATTAACATCCACATCAGAGAAAACATTTGGCCTTTGGTTTTTTGGGTTTGGCTTATTTCACTTAACATGATATTCTCTAAGTCCATCCATTTTCAGCAAATGTCATAATTTCATTCTTTAAAGCTGAGTAATATTCCATTGTATATATATGAACATATATACATATATATAGTATATATACATACATCGTGTACATATATATATATATATATATATCCCATTTTTTAAAATCCATTCATCTGTGGAAGGGCATCTAGGTTGGTTCCATAGTTTAGCTACTGTGAGTTGAGCTGATATAAACATTGATGTGGATGTGTCACTATAGTATGTTTATTTTAAGTCCCTTGGGTATAAACTGAGGAATGGAATAACTGGGTCAAATGGTGGTTCTATTCCAAGTTTTCTGAGAAATCTTTCCATAATGGTTGCACCAATTTGCATTCCCACCAGCAATGTATGAGTGTACCTTTTTTCCCACATCCTTGCCAACATTTATTGTTGTTTGCATTCTTGATAATTGCCATTCTGATTGGAGTCAGATAAAATCTTAATTTTAATTTACATTTCTCTAATTGCTAGAAATGTTGAACATTTTTCATACATTTGTTGATCAAATATATATCTTCTGTGAAGCATCTGCTCAGTTCCTTAGCACGTTTATTGATTGGATTATTGTTTTTATTGGTGGTAAGTTTTTTGAGTTCTTTATATATCTTAGAGATTAATGTTTTATCTGAGGTTCATGTGGTAAAGATTTTGTCTCAGTCTGCAGGCTCCCACTTCGCATTACTGATTGTGTTGCTGAAAAGAAGCTTTTTAGTTTGTGTCCATCCCATTTATTGATTCCTGATGTAATTTCTTGTGGTTTAGGGGTCTTGTTAAGGAAGTCAGATCCTAGGCCTACATGATGAAGATTTGGGTCTACTTTTGCTAGTAGTTGGAGGGTCTCTGTTTGAGTGCCTAAGTCTTTGATCCAGAGTGAGTTGAGTTTCATGCAGAGAGAGAGATAAAAGTTTAATTTCATTTTGTTACATGTAGCTTTCCATCACCATTTGTTGAATAAGCTATCTTTTCTCCAGTGAATGCTTTTTACACCTTTGTATACTATTTGATTTTTAATGATTTTTCTAATTTAGCAATATGTCATGGAAATTATAATATAATGAAGTTTTTGATTCTTTTTTGTAATACTTTTATCTCAACATTCTGAGACTACTATTCTTTGTGGTCACCTGTTTTGTCTCTATCACCCACAGTTGATTATTATGTTTTTCTAGAATAAAAAATTAATTTTAGTATTATTTTCCATTACTCACTATGAAAGATAGATCTTTTTATCACTGGAAGTAAAATCTGTTCACAACTCTCTCATTTACAGAACTGATAACTTAGAGTATAAGGCATACCTATAAATGGCTTTAAAAGTAAGGCAAATTTAAACACTAACAAAATAACAACAGCAACTATGACTTAGCAAGTGCTTATTATATGACAGTAATATATGCTGTATAACAATATGATATTCAAAAGTGCTTTAGCTTCTTTTGATCTACATTAAAAACATCTAAGTCAGGGATCATCTTTCTTATTTAACAGAAAATGATTCTAAAGAAGCTACATTGCTTGTTCAAAGCTTGAGAAAATATGCAGCTCAAGTCAATGTCTAATGACAAATGTTTATTCAAGGAATGTGCAGGGAATTAAGATGAGGCATCAGATATCTTTGAAATAAATTCTAGGTGGTAGATTGTTTAATATAAATTATACATGTTAGAATAAATTGAACTTAAGATGACAAAGTGACATCCAATAATACAGTAAAAATCAGACAACATTCACCACCAAGTAAATTCGGAATTCAAAGAAACTCCTACACAAAGTTAATGGGTATCCTTACCATTTGAGTGGAACCTCAATAAAACCATCATTGATTTACTAACCCTGTGGGAGCAATATTTTTAATATAGTTCCATAGAGTGGGTCAGTCTTGAACAATTGTCTTGTTGTATCAAAGATGGAGCACTACTACATTCAACATAAAATCTGTGATCTATTGTACATACATTATTATTATATACTAGATGCTTATTTGGGGCATTATAGAAAAACTATATTCCACTTTCATACCAAATTTGAGGAATTTGGGGGCCAAGCAAAGAAACATATTGCTGCACACTGACAGGAGTATATAGTGAATTTTATTTAGGCCACATGTTTACAGGTTTCCATGGGGAAGGGGTGATGGGTTCCTCAAAGCATAATATTTTCCAGAGTCTATGACATGGAGACTATATTAGTCATCTTTGTGTTACTGCACCACAGTGCCTGAGAGAAAAGGTGTATATAGCTCAAAGTTTTAGATGTTGCAGTCCAAGACAGTGTGAACCATTTCTTAGGAACTCTGATAAAGTAACATGTCAACTTTATCACCACTGTATCCAAAAGATCTGACAAGAGCAATTTTAGAGAAGGAAAATTTATTTGGGTCTCAGAATTTCAGAGGTTTCAGTCCATTGATGGCTGACTATTGCTCTGGACCAAAGGTAAGGCAAAACATCATGACAGAAAGGTAGAAAGGAGGAAAGCAGTTCAGGACATAATCAGGAAGCAGAGAGAGAGATAAACTAAGCTCAGCTTATAGGGGAGAAAATACATACTACAATGTCACTCCCAATGACTCACATCCTACCTGGCTACAATGATCACCCAGTTAATCCATATAAGTAGATTAATGCACTGATAAGGTTAAGTTTCTCATAACCTAATCTCACATCTAAAATTTCTAGTATTGTCTCACACATGAGCTTTTGCAGTATAACTTATATCTAAACCATAACATCACCTGATAGCAAATTGCTCACATCATAAGCCTGGAGGATGAGAGAGGAGACAAGTGGGAGTCCTATAATTCATCTCAAGGACTCAGCACAATGATAAACAAACCTCCCACTATGCCCTAAAGTTTCTACCACCTAGGGATCAAGCCTTTGACCATAACAGAGGCCACTATCCACAAGAAGAGAAGGCAAGGGAATTCCAAGATAGAGAGAAATGAGACAGGGGTCTTTGTATCTACTTGATGTCATTTAGCAACCTGTCGAGGTGTGTATGTGTGTGTGCACGTGTATGTATATACATACATATGTATATATACGTGTGTGTTTGTGTGTGTGTGTGTGCATGCATTAGGGTATTCCAGAGAAAAGAAGTCTCTGCTATATAGATCTATCTGGCTGTCTATCTGTGAGAGATAGTTATTTTGAGCAATCAGTTTACACAATTATTGAGGCCGAAAAACCTCATAAACCGCAATCTCCAAGCTGAAGACCCAAGAGACCATATGATATAACTCAGTCTGCATCTCAAAGCCTGCAAACCAGGAGATACCAGAAATTCCAGTCTGAGTTAAGTTTTTTAAGCTCTTTATATCTCCTGGAGATTAATGCTCTATCTGAGGGGCAGGTGGCAAAGATTTACTTCCATTCTATAGGCTCGCTCTTTATACTCTCGATTATTTCCTTTACTGCAAAGAAGCTTTTTTTGTTTGATATAATACCATATATTGATTCTTGAACTTACTTCTTGCACTTTAGGAGTCTTGTTGAGGAAGTTAGATCCTAAGCCAACATGATGGAGTGTTGTGCCTACATTTTCTTCTAGTAGGTACAGGGTCTCTGGTCTAATGCCTAGGTCCTTGACCCAGTTTGAGCTGAGTTTTGTGCAGGGTGAGAGATAGGGGTTCAATTTCATTCTGCTACATATGGATTTCTAGTTGCTCCAGCACCCTTTGTTGAACAGGCACTTCACAGAAGAAGAAATAGGATCAGTCAACAAATATATGAAAAACGTTCAAAATATCTAGTAGTTACAGAAATGCAAATCAAAACTGCACTGAGATTCCATCTCACTCCAATCAAAATGATAATTATCAAGAATACAAGTGACAATAAATGTTGGTGAGGATGTGGGGGGAAAGGTACACTCATACATTGCTGGTGGGACTGCAAATTGGTGCAACCACTTTGGAGAGCAGTATGGAAATTCCTCAGAAAACTTGGAATGGAACCACCATTTGACCCAGTTATCTCACTCCTCAGTATATACCCAAAGGACATAAGATCAGCATACTATAGTGTTTATAGAAACTCAATTAACAATAGTAAATCTATGGAACCAATCCAGGTTCCCTTCAATAGATGCATGGATAAAAATTCAAGGTGTCAAATGTCAATGTAAATTTACTGAAATGTAATACTAATTAGAACAAATTTTCAAAAAAGAAAATGTGGTATATATACACAGTGGAATATTATTCAGCCATAAAAAAGAATGACTTCATGACTTTTGTCAGTAAATGGATAGATTTGGAGACTATCATGCTAAATGAAATAAGCCAATTCCCCAAAACCAAACATTGAATATTCTCTCTGATATGCAGATGCTTTCACACAACCAGGCTGCAGAGGGGTGGAGAATAGAAATTTGGTGGATTAGACAAAGGGGAATAAAGGGAAGAGAGGGAGGATGGGAATAGGAAAGATAGTAGAACGAATTGCTCATAAGTTCATATATGAACACAACAGTGAAATTCCACATCATGTATAACCACAAGAATGGGATCCTAATTAGAATAAGTCATACTCCATGTATGTATAGTATGTCAAAATACACTCTACTTTCTTGTATATATGAAAAGTACACATGAAAACAAATCTTTTGAAAAGCTGTCTTGGTCATGCATACCTTTAATTCCAATAGCTTGGGAAGCTGAGGCAGAAGAATTTCAAGTTCAAGGCCAGCCTCAGAAAATTAATGAGGCCCTAAGCAATGTAGTGAGAACCTGTCTCAAAATACAAAAATTGAAAAGAACTGGTAACGTGGCTCAGTGGTTAAGGGTCACTGGGTTCAATTTCAGGTTTGGGGCTGGTCTTATGATCTAGGATATGGATTTATTTTATACGTTTTTCATATGCACTGGAAAATCATTTTAATGGGTGGAGTGTTATTTCCCATTCTCTTCACAGTATTCTAAATACATTTATATGTCTGTCAAGTCTGCCTGTTTGACACTGTCATTCAAGACTTGTCTGCTCACTGGTTTTATATCTGCTCTATCAAGAAAGAGGCCATTTGAAATTTCCTACCATGTTTATGGGGTTCTCTCTGTCTCTCTCTCTCTCTCTTTACCTCTCTCTCTCTCAAATGCTTTGAAGTGTTATATTAGGTGTATAATCACTTAGGTGTCTCATATCCTTTTGATAAACTGATCCCCTTATATCTTCAAATGTTCTTCTTTCATCCCTAGTAATATTCCTTCCTGTGAAATCTACTTTGTCTGATATTACTATAGCATCCCAAATCTCCTCTTTTGTATTAATATATCTTTTCTTTCACTTTTAACATGTTCAAGTCTTTGCATTTAATGTTTGTTCTTTGGTAGTAGCATGTGTCTAAGACTGGAATTTTTTAGAGCATTATAATTACACATAGTATTGTATTCATTTTGACAAAATAATACATACAAGGAATTTCATTTCAATTCTCATTCCCCCTTTATCTGTTCCTTCTCCAGCCCCCCTCCCTGATTCTCTTTTCTATTTATCTTCCTTCATTCCTTTATTTATTTATTTTTGATTGGTATTATTTAGAAACATATGCAGGTAGAATTTCTTGGTGCATTTATGTATGTTTGCAACATGCTATTTTCTAATTCCTTTCATATTTCTACCTTTTTCCCTTCTTTCCTCACTCTACTTGTTCTTCTTCTTCTATATTTTTATGATCTGTGATCTCCTTTCTTGCCACATTCTTACCCTTATCTTGCTCTAGCTTCTGCATATGAGAGAAAACATTCAATTCTTGATATTCTGAATCTGGCTTATTGCACTTAGTATGAGGTTTCTCCATTTCCATCAATTTATTAGAAATTGCCATTATTTCATCCTTCTTTATAGCTGAGCAGAACTCCATTGTATATATATGCCACATTTTCTTGATCTAGTTATCTGTTGAAGGGCACCTAGTTTGGCTCCATAATTTGCCTATTGTGAATTATATGGCTATAAACATTGAAGTGGCTGTATTGTTATAAATTGTGATTTATGTTTTATTTTTGTGGGAGAAGTAATAAATACCAAAGAGTGGGATAGTTGGGTCATAGGGTTGTTCCATTCCTGGTTTTTTAAGGAGTCTTCACAGTGCTTTCCATAGTGTTTGCACTAATTTGCAGTCCCACAAGCAAAGTGTCAGTGTACCTTTTCCCCCACATTCTCCCCAGCATTTATTGTTGTTTGTGTTCTTTTTAAAATTTTTTTTATTTTTACTGACTGCATGTTGATTCATTATACACAAATGGGGTACATCATTTTTGTTTCTGTGGTTGTGCATGACATAGATTCATACCATTCATGTAATCATACATGTATATGGGGGTAATGATATCTGACTCATTCCACCATTTTTCATACCTGCCTCCATCTCATTTCCCTGTACATAATATAAAGTTCCTCCATTCTTTTCTCACCCCCATACCCCCATTACACATCATCATCCACTTATCAGGGAAAACATTCAGCCTTTGGTTTTTTGGGCTTGGCTTATTTCACTTAGCATGATAGTCTCCAACTCCATCCATTTATCTGCAAATGCCATAATGCTATTCTTCTTTATGCCTGGAAAATATTCCATTGTGTAAATATACCACAGTTTCTTTATCTATTCATCTGGTGAAGGGCATCTAGGTTGATTTCACAATCTAGCTATTGTGAATTGAGCTGCTATAAACATTGATGTGGCTGCATCACTGTAGTATGCTAATTTTAAGTCCTTAGCAGGACTGGGATAACTGGGTCAAAAGGTGCGTCCATTCCAAGTTTTCTGAGGATTCTCCACACTGCTTTCCAGAGTGGCTGTACCAATTTGAAACTCAACCAGCAAAGTAAAACTGAGCCTTTTTCCCCACATCCACACCAACATCTATTATTCTGTTCTTGATAATAGCCATTCTAATTGGAGTACTATAAAATTTTAGAGTTGTTTTAATTTGCATTTCTCTAATTACTAGAGATATTGAACACTTTTTGATGTACTTATTAATCACCTGTATATCTTTTTCTGTAAAGCATCTGTCCAATTCCTTGTCCTATTTATTGATTGAGTTCTTTGTATTTTTGGTGTAAAGTTTTGTAAGTTCTTTGTAAATTTCGGAGATTAGTGCTCTCATTGAAGTGCATGTAGAAAAGACTTTTTTCACACTCTGTAGGCTCTCTTTTCACATTGTTGATTGTATCCTTTGCTGAAAAAAGCTTTTTAGTTTGAACCCATCCCATTTATTGATGCTTGCTTTGATTTCTTGTGCTTTGGGAGTCTTATTAAGGAAGTCTGATCCTAAGCCAACATGAGGAAGATTTGGGTCTACTTTGACTTCTATTTGGTGCAGGGTCTGTGGTCCGATTCCTAAGTCATTGATCCATTTTGAGTTTAGTTTTGTGCATGGTGAGAGATAGTGGTTTAATTTCATTTTGCTGCATTTGGATTTCCAGTTTTCCCAACACCGTTTGTTGAACAGACTTTTTTCCATTATATGTTTTTGGCTTCTTTGTCTAGTATAAAGTAATTATATTTATATGGGTTTGTCTCTGTGTCTTCTATTCTGTACCATTGGTCTGCCTGTCTATTTTGGTGCCAATACTATGCTATTTTTGTTATGATTGCTCTGTAGTATAGTTGAAGGTCTGGTATTGTGATACCTCCTGCTTCACTTTTCCTGCTCAGGATTGTTTTGGCTATTCAAGCTCTCTTATTCTTTCAGATGAAGTTCAGGATTGCTTTCTCTATTTCTGTGAGGAATGTCACTGAGATTTTAATTGGAATTGCAATGAATCTGTACAGCGCCTTTGGTAGTATGGCCATTTTGACAATATTAATTCTGCTTATCCAAGAACATGGGAGTTCTTTTCATCTTCTAAGGTTTTCTTCAATTTCTTTCTTTAGTGTTCTGTAGTTTTCATTGTAGAGGTCTTTTCATCTCTTTTGTTAGATTGATTCCCAAGTATTTTATTTTCTTTTTAGGCTGTTGGGAATTGAGTGGTTTTCCTAATTTCTTTTTCAGAGGATTCATCATTTATGAATAGAAATGCATTAGATTTATGTGTATTGATTTTATATCCTGCAACTTTGCTGAATTCATTTATTAGTTCTAGAAGATTTTAGTGAAGATTTTGGCTCCTCTAAATATAGAATCATGTCATCAGCAAATAGTGATAGTTTGAGTTCTTTTTTCCTATTTGTACCCCTTTAATTTCTTTGGTGTATTTAATTGCTCTGACTAGTGTTTCAAGGATTATGTTGAATAGAAGTGGTGAAAGAGGGCATTCCTGTCTTGTTCCAGTTTTAGAGGGAATGCTTTCATTTTTTCTCCATTTAGAATGATGTTGGCCAGGGGCTTAGCACAGACAATCTTTAAAATATTGAGTTATGTTCCTACTATCCCTATTTTTTCTAGTGTTTTAATCATGAAGGGTGCTGTATTTATCAAACGCTTTCTCAACAGCTACTGAAATAGTCATATGATTCATAACTTTAAGTCTATTGATGTGATGAATTACATTTATTGATTTTCAGATGTTGAACCCAACATTGCATCCCTGGGATAAACCCCACTTGATCATGGTGCACTATTTTTGAATTTGTTTTTGTATGTGATTTGCCAGGATTTTGTTAAGGATTTTTGCATCTATGTTCATCTAAAGCTTTCTTTCCTTGATGACTCTTTCTCTGGTTTTGGTATCAGAGTGATACTAGCTTCATAGAACGAGTTTGAAAGGGTTCCCTCCTTTTCTATGGAATACTCCTGGAATACTTTGAGGAATATTGGTATTAGTTCCTCTTTAAAGGTCTTATAGAACTTGGCTCAGAATCTGTGTGGTCTTGGACTTTTCTTGGTTGGTAGGCTTTTGATAGCTTCTTCTATTTTGGTGCTTGAAATTGATCTGCTTAAATTATGTATGTCTTTCTGATTCAGTTTGAGAGGATCGTATGTCTCTAAAAATTTGTAAATGTCTTCAATATTGTCTACTTTGTTGCAGTATAGATTTTCAAAGTAGCTTTTAATTGTGTTATGTATTTCAATGGTGTCTGTCGTGATCTTTCCTTTTTCATCACAAATTCTAGTAATTTGAGTTTTCTCTCTCCTTCTCTTCATTAGTGTGGCTAAGGGTTTATCAATTTTGTTTACTTTTTCAAAGAACCAGCTTTTCTTTTTGTCAATTTTTTTTAATTGTTTCTCTTGTTTCAATTTCATTGATTTCTGCTCAGATTTTGATTATTTCCTGTCTTTTGCTATGTTTGGTGTTGATCTGTTCTTCTTTTTCTAGGGTTTGATATGTAATGTTAAGTCATTTAATTGTTGACATTTTATTTTTTTAATGTATGAGCTCAATGCAATGAACTTTCCTCTTAGTACTTCTTTAACAGTGTCCCAGAGATTTTGATATGTTGTATCATTGTTCTTGTTTACCTTAAGAATGTTTTTATTTCCTTCATAATATCTTCTGTTATCATTGCATCATTCAATATCATATTGTTTAGTATCCAGGTATAGGAGTAGTTTTTTTTTTTTTTATCATTGATTTCTAATTGCATTCCATTATGATCTGATAGAATACAAAGTAGTATCTCTATTTTTTTGTATTTACTAATGGCTTCTTTGTGACATAGCATATGGTCTATTTTGGAGAAGGATCCATGAGCTGCTGAGAAGAAAGTATATTCACTTGATGATAGATGAAATACTCTGTATGTGTCCGTTAAGTCTACATCATTGATTGTATTATTTGGTTCTATGGTTTCTTTTCAGGTTTTGTTTGGAGGATCTATCCAGTGGTGAGAGCAGTGTGTTAAAGTCACCCACGATTACTGTGTTTTGGTTCATTTGATTCTTAAAATTGAGAAGGCTTTGTTTGATGTACATAGATGCTCCATTGTTTGGGACATAAATTTTTAAAATTGTTATGTCTTGCTGGTTTAGGGTTCCCTGGAGCAGTATGAAATGTCCTTCTTTATCTCTTCTGACTAACTTAGGTTTGAAGTTCACTTTATCTGATATGAGGATGGAGACCCCTGCTTTTTTACTGAATCCATGTGCATGGTATGTTTTTCCCCATCCTTTCACCTTTAGTCTGTTGATGACTTGTTCTATGAGATGAGCCTCTTGAAGGCAGCATATTGTTGGGTCTTTCTTTTGAATCCAATCTGTCAGTCTCTGTCTTTTGATTAATGAGGTTGGGCCATTAACATTTAGGGTTATTATTGTGATATGATTTGTATTCCTGGTCATTTTGGCTTATTTTTGGTTTTTAACTTGACCTGTTTTGTCCTTTGATTGGCTTTTATTTTAGGATAGTTCCTCTCTGCTGACTTGTACTGTTGTTTTTTACTTCTGCCTCATGAAATATTTTGCTGAGAATGTTATATAGTACAGGCTTTCTATTTGCAAATTCTTTCAACTTTAGATTACCATGGAAAGATTTTATTTCATCATCAAATCTGAAGGCTAAATTTGCTGGCTATAGGATTCTTGGTTGGCATCCATGTTCTTTCAGAGCTTGAAATATATTGTTCCAGGCCCTTCTTGTTTTTGAGGTCTGGACTGAGAAATCTGCTGATAAAGGTAATCTGATAGGTAATCTGATGCTTTTCTCTTGCAGCCTTTAAAATCCTATCTTTATTTTGTATGTGAGGTATTTTCATTATCATGTGTCTAGGTGTGGATCTGTTATAATTTTATGCATTTGGTGTTCTGTAAGCCTCTTGTATTTGGGTTTCCATTTCATTTTTCAGGTTTGGGAAATTTTCTGATATTATTTCATTGAACAGGCTGTTCATTCCTTTGGTTTGTTTCTCTGTGCCTTCCTCAATCCCAATAATTCTTAAATTTGGTCTTTTCATGATATTCCATAATTCTTGGAGGTTCTTTTCAAGATTAAATATTTTGTCTTCATTGTCTGAGATTCTCTCTTCCATGAGATCTATTGTGTTGGTGATGTTCTCTATTTAGTTTTTAATTTGGTTTATTGTTTCTTTCATTTCAAGTATTTCTGTTTTGTTTTTGTTTTTGTTTTTGTTTTCAGAATACCTGTCTCTTTATTGAAGTGCCCTTTCGCTTCCTGCATTTGCTCTTTCATTGGAGTGATCATGCTTTGCCTGTATTTGCTCTCTTTTCTCATCTTTTGCTTCACGCATGATTTTAATCCTGTAGATTCTAAACTCTTTTTCTGTCATTTCTACTGCCATGTTGTAGAAATTAGCTGCCACTAGCTTCTATCAAAATAGCATCTTGTTTTGTTAGGGACAATTTTTTCCCCTGTTTTTTTTTTTTCATATTGTTTCTGTATATTCCCCTCTAGCAGGGAAGATCTGATGCACTACAGTTCCCATTTCTTGAAGGCTTATGGTGACCCTGCAGGTTTCCAGTACCTCTCCTTTGAGGAGGACACCAACCCCAGCAGCACCCAATACAACAATATGCTGCCATAAACCAGATAGCCCCAATAAAGACTTTAGCATTATTGTAATAAACAGTATGACTGTGATTATTATCTACAGTATTTCTAGTGATGGACGAAGAAGATGGGAAGGGGTGTAGGATGTAACTATTAATGGGAAAAAAAGTGAGTAAATAGAGGTACCTGATCAAGGGAAGAGAGAGAGCACGGTCAAAAGAAGTTGGTCTTTAGCATGAGAAAAGGGAGAAAGAGACTCCAAGGGAATAGGTAAATAAAAGAAAAATAGAGTGAGAGAAAACAAAAAAGAAGAATAAGAAATAAAAAATTAAAAACAACAAAAAAACTATGGTTCACATCCATTTACCACTCAAACCTCCCAGTCCTCAGCATCTCTGTGCCTGTGTGGTACCTGTCAAAGGACCTCCACTCTCCTGTAGGGGTCTCAGGAAAGGAGCTGCCCCTCTAATGATGGTGACCACGCCCTCAGGAATAATTCAAAATATCTGTACCAGCCTTCAAAGAAGCTGAGAAGTCTCAGTGCAGGTGCGTTGAGTCTATGCGGGGTGGCAGGTGGATGTGGTCTCTGGTGCCCATCTGCTGCAGGACAACCTGTTTGTGTTCTTGATAATTGCCATTCTGACTGGGGTGAGAAGAAATCTTTGTGTTGCTTTGATTTGCATTTCCCTGATTGCTGGAGATGTTGAGCATTTTTCATGTATTTTTTGGCCATTTGTATTTCTTCTTTCAAGAAGTTTCTTTTTAGTACTTTAACCCATTTATGAACTGGATTATTTGGTTTTGGCATTGAGTTTTTTGAGTTCTTTATATATTCTGGATAATAATCCACTGTCAGAAGAAGAGCTGGCAAAGATTTTTTTCTCCCATTCTCTAGGCTCTCCCTCCACTCTTTTAATCATTTCCTTTGATGTGCAGAAAGACATCCCACTTATTGATTCTTGGTTTTATTTCTTGAACTTTATGGTTTCTGTTGAAGAAGTCATTGCCTATACCTATATGATGAAATGTTAACCCTAGATTTTCTTCTAACAGTTGCATGGTTTCTGGTTTAATTCTCAAGTCTTTGATTCATTTTGATTTGACTTTTGTGCAGGGTGAAATATATGAATTTAATTTCATTCTTCTATGTATGGATATCCAATTTTCTTAGCATAATTTGTTAAACAGATTACCTTTTTCCAACATATATTTTACACCTGTATCAAGAATCAGATGGCTGTTAAGTATTGGGGTTTGTCTCGATATCTTCTATTGTATTCCATTGGTCTTCATGTCTATTTTGATGCCCAAATTCAATCAGGAAGATGTAGAAAAGCTAAATAGATATATATCAAGTAATGAAATGAAGACAGCAATCAAAAGCCTACCAATGAAGAAAAGCCCAGGACCAGATGAATTCTCAGTAGAGTTCTATCAGACCATTTAAAGAAAAACTAACATCAGTCATTCCAAATTTATTCCATGAAATTGAAAGGAAGGGAACACTTCCAATTACATTCTATGAAGCTAGCATAACCCTGACACCAAAACCAGATAAATACACAGTAAGGAAAGAAACTAGAGACCAATATCCCTGATGAACATAAATGCAAGAATCTTCAATAAAATACTAACAAATCACTTTCAAAAAATATTAAGAATATATCACAATAAATTAGGGTTTATTACAGTGATCCAATATTGGTTTAACATCAATAAGAATCATATCATGTTATCAATAGATGAAGAAAAAGCCTTTGATAAAATCCAGCAACCATTCATGTTCAAAACATTGGAGAAACTAGGGATAAAGGAGCTTAATTCAACATGATGAAGGCAATATTCAACAAACCCAAGGCTAGCATCATACTAAATGCAAAGAAGCTGAAAGCTAATCCTCCAGAATCAGGGATAAGAGAGGATGTCCACTCTTACCACTTCTATTCAACAGAGTTGCCAGTACTCTCACCAGAGTCCTCAGTCAAGAGAAAGAAATTAAAGGAATACAAATCAGAAAAGGAACAAACTATTACTGTTTGCTGGTGACATGACAACTTTGAATCTAGAAGACCCGAAAACACCAGAATATTTCTAGAACTTCTAAATGATTCAGCAAAGTAGCAGGATACGATATCAACTCATAAATCAGTATCTTTTCTATATTCTAACAGCAAATAAATAATCCCTTTCACAATAACCATCCCTTTTCACAATAGCCTCAAGAAAAAATATATGGGAATTAAACTAGCATTTTTATCCAATCTAACAATCTCTACTTTTTTTTTTCCCAGTGTTCCCTATTTTTTTTTCTTTTTCTTGGTGCATTATAGTTACACATAACAGTGATAATTGTTGTTACCTTATCGCACATACACACAATATAATAGTATAATTTAGTCAACTTCATTTGCTATTAGGGATAATGGTGCTTAATTTTCATTATTTACATTTAAAATAATCTATTTGTTTTCAATTTGTGCTATTGCTTTTTTGTCCTCTTTCCCCTCTTCTCTGCCTTCCTTTTGTCCAGGTATTTTTATGACTCTATTTCCTTGGTATATTAGTTACAACTCTTTATTTTGCTATTTTAATAATTGTTTTGAGGTTTATAATATCTTTGGTCAGTTTTGTGTTACCACAATAAAATACCTGAGGCAGGCAAGCTGTATAAAGAAAAGGGTAGTTTAGTTAGCTCACATTTCTGGAGGTTCAAAGTTCAAGATCAGGAGGCCCCATATGGTTCAGCCTCTTGTGAGGGACTAAAAGAAAATTTCATTACATATGACAGGAGCACATGTGGTGGAAAGAGATTACATCTTGAAACAGGAGGGCACAGAGGTGGATGTGGCCAGGGTCATGCTTTTATAACCCTCTCATGAGAATTACCTTAATTCTTCCCAAGGACAGTAACTTCATTTGACATAAGGACTTCCCACTAAATCAGACCTATTAAAGGTCCCATCTGGCAATATCACCACCATAAGAATCAGGCTTCTAACACATGAATTCTTGGGGGACAATCCACATTCAAACTACAGCAGTCTTCAACCTATCATAAACTACCACTTAGAGATTCAATTATTTCGTATGCAGGGTAAGAAGTTTCTAACACCATATTTTTATTTCTTCAATCCCTGCTTTGTTCTATCATTGTCATTTATTTTATTTCTACATATGTCATAAACTCCATACCACATTGTTACTGGTTTTTCTTAAATACTAAGCTATCTTTGAAGAATATTTACAGAATAAGAAATGATAAAATACAACATAAATTGGTTTACAAAAAAAAACAAAAACAAAAACAAGTAATTATAAAGGAAGAGAAAACCAAAAGAGATTTTGCATCCTGAACTACATCCCCCCATTGATAAGTACAATAATTCTTGGAAGATTGGAAATAAAAAAATTAAGATGCCTAAGATAATAATGAGATTGGCAGGATACAATCAAAGATGGTTTTCGGCTATACGAAGACTATGGAATTAACCTTTTGGAGTTAATTATTCCACTGTGGTTGGAGGAAGCAGTGTTTGGAAAGAAACTGCTTGGTTTATATTTTTCATTTTACTTTTCCTGAATCATGATTCTGATTGGCATGGTTGAGGTATGCCAACAATTTCACCTTTCAGCTATAGAAAAAGAGATATCTGTGCAAAGCACCCCATGTGTTCTAGCACAAACAGCACAAGCTCAAATGTTATTTTCCCATCCCTGTGGAACAGTTTAAGCTCCCCTCCTGGAATAGCCCCTTAACATAAAACTCTACAAACATTTGAAAACACTAAACGATGCAAGAGAAAGCACACAATTTCCACAAAACTCTTCTCTTTCCTAACAAGCTTTATGATGGTGACATTAATGAATTTCACTGGGGAAAAAAATTTCTGAAACTATCCAGCTAGAAATATGAGCTCTGCAAAGATAAAAAAAATCAAGTTAAGGTTGAATTTACTGAAAGAGAAAATAAAACAATATTTCTATTATTTGTAGCGCAAAAGGCAAAGAACCAAGAATTACAAACCTTATTCAATTGCTACTACATGCCAATGTACATTAAGAGAATTAAGAAATGATGCACGTCACTGTAATTCACTTTTATTAGCCAAAGTAAACCATATAGCCACAGCCAACTTCCAAATGGGGAGCAAGAGCAATTCTCCTGTGTTCGTGGAAGGAGTGAACTACATTCTTCTCCCTCTCTTTCTCTCTCTCTCTCTCCCTCCCTTCCTCTCTTTCTTTCTTCTTTCTTTTCCTTCCTTTCTTTCTCCCCCTCTTCTTCTCCTTTCCTCCTTCTTTCCTTTCCCCTTCACTCCCTCCCTTCTTCTTCCCTTTCCTTTTCCTTCCTTCCTTCCTTTCATCCTTCTTTTTCCCCTTTCTTTGTTCTCTAAGTTTCTCTCTCTCTCTCTCTCTCTTTTTTTTTTTTTTTTTTTTTTTGCGGTGCTGGGGATTTGAACCAAGGGCCTGGTGCTTACAAAGCAAGCACTCTACCAACTAAGCTGTACCCCTAGCCCAAGTTTTTCTTGTTTTCATAGACATTGTTTATTGATTTCTATTGTACTATCAGACATTCCATAAATAAAATATTTTTCTTTTTCTATAAAACAGTAGGAAAAATCATCTTACAGTTTTAGGTTCTGCAACATGGTGGTTTGGCAAGGTGTTTTTGATATGGCACTGTTAATGGCACGAACATTCAGAACCTATTTAGAGTCTCTTATGTGTGCTCTAATATGTTAAGTAGTACTGTGAAAAATAAAAGTATCAATGAATGATGCCAAGGATTGTTTCATTTCTTTTTCTTTCCTTTTGGATGTGATCCAAACAATCCTTTCTGAAACATTAACCATGAGGTGATTTTTAAAACAGATTTCAGTAGGGGAAAACTCCCAGACATCTTCAGATTTTAAAATTTATTTATAATATAGTTTATTATATAGTCTTCTTATGTTTAGTCAACAGTTAGTATGTGATCATGAGTATAATACATGGCATCTAACATAAAAATATAAAATAAATCTATAATATTTATATAATATATAATATTCAGAAAATGGATCTTTTATATTTTTATATTCACATTTCATCATCCATATATAAAAAATCTCATTAACATTTAATTTTCTCATCTATGAATTTGGAATAATGTTATATTTATAAGATAAATTTACATATCTATATTTACCTATATTTATATAGTTAAAATGAAGTAGAATATTTCATGTATAGCATCTACCAATCTGCTATTTTGTAATCAAGCTAAGAATATTCATCTAGTCACCCTGGATATTTTTAAGTACAAAAAGCATTTTTTAAAACTAGTGTTTATTAAGGAGAAAAATAGCAAATAAACAAAAAGTATATAACCATATAGTGCAACAAGAATTACTTTATGAAGGAAAGAACACTTCAAAAATTACATTCCCCATGTTGAAAGAGATGGAGAAAATATAAAATCTGAGAATGTTGATAAGGAACAAAAAGCTAGGGGGAGGAGATAGAATATATTTTATAAAGAGGAAGAAACAGAAAGGACAGACTCCCTCTCCTCCAGTGAAAAGTGGTATGGAAAGTACGCTGGATGAGATTAGAAAATAAATGGAATATAATAATGAAGATGTTTTCGAATTAAAAATTAGACACAATAAATTGCAAAATAAGTATTTAATGAAATTGGAATATGTACTACAGGCTTAAAGAAATTATACAAAATGAAATGGAAAATAAAATGGCAAAGAACAACATTTAAGAAATGATAAGAAATTAGAGAGCATAAATATAATAAATATTCTTTAAAAAGAAAATAAATTAATTAAAAGATATTCTGGTATAAATAATAAAAAGATACTCTAGTATAAAAAGAGAAAAGTTTCCTGAAATAAAGGAATATGCTGAAAGCACATTTCAAGATGAAGAATGTACAAAAAGGATTAGAAAATTTTCCTTGGTTAAAACAGCAGGGGAGAGAAGAAATGGGAACAGAAATGGAAAGAAGCCAAACAATGATATGATACCTAGTAAAAAAAACTGGAAGAATCCACGAGCACACTGCAACAGGACAGGTCTGGAGACAGCATGGTTCATGAGTGAGAGCTGTCCCAGTAGAGGCAAGGGACCTATAACGTTTATGCCTTGCCTGCTTCGGTCCTTGTTTAAAAGTTGCTCTCAGGCCAGGTGGGGATATAAATTCCCAGGTCTTCTGGTTTTCCAAGGCAGGCAAAATGAGCCTGGTAGCCTGTGACAACCCTGTAACAGAGACTCAAGTACTCATAGTGACTAAAGCACCTGTGAGTTGGTTTACAGGGAAATACCAAAGGTATTTGAAATGAGATAGATGTAAAACAGTGTTTCCTGCAACTTGCATCTTTACATTGAAGATGCAAAGCCAGTTCCAAGAAATCTTGTGCAGGATGATCAACTATAGGGCATAATTTTTTTTCAATTCATTCTATGGTCTCCAAACATAAAATGTCAATCACTTACTAGTGAAAACAACAAAACATCAGTATGACTTCAAAGCTGTTGCATATGATTCATTAATCAATAGTAGAAGATAAATTTGTTAGGCCTATAAAAGTTTGAGAGACATGGTATTACTAAATTTTATTCCCAGCCTATTATTGATTTGTTCCCAAAGCTTGGTCCTTGTCCCCAGTGCCAATTCAATAATGAGGACATGGTTTTGAGACAAAGGAAAAAGAAGGTTTCTTGCCTTGTTAGCAGAGGAGAAACACAGGGACTCCTATTCCAAAGGCTGTGATTCTGCTCATCATCAGGAATAGGGGGCTTTTAAAGAGGTGACTCAAAAGCTATATTTCACATGTTCTCTGTCTGGAATTGTAATTCACTTGCTAATTTGGGAGACTGTCATTTCTGACACTTTCTAGTACCATCCCCAAAGTCTGGATTACTTGTTCCTATGGTGGGTGTATACTCAGGGACAGATAACTCTGTGCTAGGATGTGGAAGAAAGATAATCCTGTTTCCCCTTAGATTAGGGAGGGGGAGAGATTAGGGAGGAGCAGGGAGAAAGTAAGAGAAAGAAACATGTCCCTTCTAAAAATATGTTGCAGTGGCAGAGCAGCAAGGGTTATATTCAAAGCATGAAGTGGACCACTGTTACATTTCCCACTGTCAATTTCTACATTCCACTCCTATGGAAAAATGGGCAAGGACATCTCCAACTGCTTCCTGCTGAAAGGGGACAAAGTTGGGGGAAGTAACCCAAAGTCCTTGTTCTCTATCAGGTGGGGTGTGCACAGTTAAGGGCATTCAGCCTCAGAGCAGTCCAGAGGTCCACAGTGGCAGATGGCAGGTGAGTGGACAATGCATATATAGGACAGGGGAGATACATGCATAATTTAAATAGAAATATTTCTAAGCTATATTAATTAAAAGGTCTTAGGGTCTTACTCTGTCTCTTAAAAGACAGAGTAAGAAAAACTTTCCCATAGGATCAAATAACTTGTGAATAGTTGCTACGTTTCGGATATGGAGGAAGTGCATGGTTTTGGAATAGAGAAGAAAGGCATCTAATTTTTAGTTTATCCTTTGTACTATCTAGATTTTAACACATCCATTTACTACTTTAAAAAGTAAAATAGTCCTTCCAAAAATCTTCAATGCTGAAAATGTAATTGCTTAGACTGTTGGGAAATTTTCTTTTTGGACTAGTACTTCTAGGTAATCTGTATTTTTCTACAGAATACTAAAAGTTTGTGCATGAAATCAGTTTTACTATGAGGATTCTACTTCACTCAAATTTTTATTAATCTTTTCCTGATTCTAATCCTGTTTCAAACATTATAATATATGTCATATAGGATTTTTCAGTATCCCTTGACTCTGCTATGGATCAGATGAATCCATACATAAGTAAATTCTAGACTTAAGGAGGAGTCACTCCACAAATGCTTTAAATACCATGAAGCTTATTTGAAAATATTGCAGCTGTTTCTCATATCTGCATTAATTTTAGCAGACTTCATATTTACCCATAGAAATTATGTTTTAGTAAAAATGTAGACATTTCTATTTAACAGGGGACTTCTTACTCTGAAAAATACCAAAAAGTAAAGGTCTAACATTTTCATTGATATGTGTAAGCTAACTCACAATTAGGAGGAGGGGAAAGAATAGATATTCAGTAGATTAGACATAGGTGAAGAAGGGAAGGGAGGGGAATAGGAAAAGAAAAGATAGTGAAATAAATCTGAAATAATTTTCCTATTAACATATAAATAAAACAAAGTTAAGCTATTTAAAAAATATTAGGAAATTGCATAATATAAAGTAAGCTTATAATGTATTCACATATAGTGTAGGCTTGTTTCAAGAGGCGGGCAAAAGGAGAGTAGATGGAGAGGCTCTGTCTAACACAGTCATTCAGAAATTTTTTTGTTTTGTTTTGATTCATTGTACATAAATGCGGTATAGCTGTTGTTTCTCTGGTTGTCCACAAGTAGAGTCACACCATTTGTGTAATCATACATGTACATAGGGTAATGATGTTTGTCTCATTTTGTTATTATTCTTACCCCCCCCTTTTTTCCCAATGCAATGCATCATTCCTCCATTCTTGTCTCCCTCCCACCCTGTATTATGTATCATCATCCACTTATCAGAGAGATCATTCAGCCTGTGGTTTTTTGGGATTGGCTAATCTCACTCAACATGACCATCTCCAACTCCATCCATTTACCTGCAAATGCCATAATTTTATTCTTCTTTATGGCTGAATAATATTCCATTGTGCATATATACCACAGTTTGTTTATCCATTCATCTATTGAAGGGTATTTAGGTTGATTCCACAATCTAGCTATTTTGAATTGAGCAGTTATGAACATTGATGTGGCTGCATCACTGTAGTATGTTTATTTTAAGTCCTTTGCATATAGACCAAGGGGTGGGATAGATGGGTCACATGGTGGATCCATTCCAAGTTTTCTAAGGAATCTCCACACCACTTTCCAGATTGGCTGCACTGGTTTGCAATCCCACCAGCAATGTATGAGTGTATCTTTTTCCCCATATCCTCACCAACACCTATTGTTGCTTATATTCTTGATAATAGACATTCTAATTGGGGTGAGATGGAATCTCAGGGTGGTTTTGATTTGCATTTCTCTTATTACTAGGGATGTCAAAAATTTTTTCATAAATCAGTTGATTGCTTGTAGGTCTTCTTCTGTAAAGTGTCTGCCCATTTCCTTAGCCCATTTATTGATTGGGTTATTTGTTTTCTTGGGGTACAGTTTTTTGAGTTCTTTATAGATTCTGGAAATGAGTGCTCTATCTGAAGTGTGTGTGGCAAAGATTTTCTCCCACTCTGTAGGCTCTCTCTTTACATTTCTGATTGTTTCCTTTGCTGAGGAAAAGCTTTTTAGTTTGAATCTATCCCAATTATTGATACTTGGGAATCAATCTAACAAAAGAGGTGAAAGACCTCTGCAATGAGAACTACAAAACACTAAAGAAAGAAATTGTAGAAAATCTGAAAAGATGGAAAGATCTCCCACGTTCTTGGATAGGCAGAATTAATATTATCAAAATGGCCATACTACCAAACGTGCTATACAAATTCAATGCAATTTCAATTAAAATCCCAATGACAGACCTCATAGAAATAGAGCAAGCAATCATGAAATTCATTTGGAGGAATAAGAGACCCAGAATAGCTAAAGCAATTCTTAGCAAGAAGAGCGAAGCAGGGGGCATCAAAATACCAGACCTTCAACTATACTATAGAGCAATAGTAACAAAAACAGCATGGTATTGGCACCAAAATAGACAGGTTTTCAATGTTACAGAATAGAGGACACAGAGACAAACCCATATAAATACAGGTATCTCATACTTCACAAAGGAGCCAAAAACATACAATGGAGAAAAGACAGCCTCTTCAACAAATGGTGCTGGGAAAACTGGAAATCCATATGCAGCAAAATGAAACTAAACTGATATCTCTCACCCTGCATAAAACTCAACTCAGGGTGAGAGATATCAGTTTAGTCTAATTTCTAGAAATTAGACCAGAGACCCTGCACCTAATAGAAGAGAAAATAGGACCAAATTTTCATCATGTGGGATTAGGACCAGATTTCCTTAACATGACTCCCAAAGCACAAGAAATCATTCAGAGACTAAGGCTGAGTGAAGTTTGTTCTTCATTATCTGGGTTTTAATGCCATTGGCCATGCAATCCTAATGCATTGGGAAGGAGAAAAAATGGACAATATCTATGTGAGATTTAATTGGTTAAGTCTGAAGGCACCCAACACCACTTCATCTCAGTATTTCATAAACTAGATTTCAGTCAGATGGCTACAGTCAATAGAACTGGGGGGTGGAAAGCAGGTTTAATGACATACCTCTGTCAGATCTAAAAATGTCCAAATATTTCAACATTTCAGGAAGGGATGGAGTCTTTCCGCTACCTATGAATCTGGTCTTGCTGAAAAGAACTTGTTTTAACCAAAAGAATATGATGTACATGACTTCGCATATTTTCAGTTTAGGGCTCAAAAGTCTCGTGGTTTACTTCTGTCTTTCTCTTGGAATACTGCTAAGATTGGTAGTCAATCCAAATTGTGTATTGAGACAACTTGACAAATGGCCTGGCAAACCACCAAATACACGAGTGAAGTCATCCTAGATACACAAAGAACAAATTGTCTATCAGTTATCTGCAGGCTCCTGAATAAGCCCAGCCAGAGGATAAAGCCTTTAGTCAAACTCAACCCAAATCACTGACTCACAGAATTAGCAACAATAACAAAAACAAGATTGTCATTTGAAACAAGTTTGGGGTCAATTGTGAGCACAGACTGATTCCTTCAGTGCCCATACAAGTAGCACATTTGTGGCACTCATTTTATGCTAGGAAATAGATCTAAAATTATGTAGATTTTCACTATTTTCCAAATTTCTTAATGGCAGAAATTAGTAGGTCTTCATGATTTTTAGGTTATTTTAAATTCATAGAGGAAATAATATTAAATGATAATTGGGATGCTCCTTAATTTAACATTTACAAATTGATGCTCTGTGACATAAAAAACATTAAAACCTGATACCCAAATCACTTCTGATTTGCAAAAAATGTTTTTCTGCTCTCCATTTTTACATTTTTGTAAGAATTGGAGGCCTAGATTTAGCTATAATATGTTTCATGACTAAATATTTTTAATTGAAGGGAATATATTGAGAATATGTACACTTGGCAGAATATGTACAATTTCAAATTCACAAAAAAAGAACGTAACCAAGAAGAAGTAAGGTTAAGAAGATAGTAGGATGGAGATGCATAAGAAAAGAAAGTTGATAGCAGTATGCGATGCCTTAATATTTCTCAATCTTTACCAACTGCCCTAGATATTTTAGTATTATATGGTGGCTACATTTTCCAAACTAGTATAAGATATAGAAATAAATGGATATGGACTAGTTGCTAGAAGAGTTAAATTCAGGAAAGTTTAAGGCTCTTAGATGTAGAAATTTCTAATTGTTTCTTATGTCATGTATGCTTCATATTCACACTTTTTTCTTTTTTTGCACAGGGGATAGAACTCAGGGGCACTGGACTACTGAGCCACATCCCCAGCCCTATTTTGTATTTTATTTAGAGACAGGGTCTCACTGAATTGCTTAGGGCCTCGCTTTTGCTGAGACTGACTTTGAACTTGCAATCCTCTTACTTGAGACTCCTGAGCCATTGGGATTACACGTGTGCACCACTGTGCCCTGCCACATATTTGTTTTGAACTATAAAATAAATTGAACTGATGCCACATAATAAAATTTCTATCCAATCTCTGACATAAATTAAAATTTTGACAGTAAGATATAGTTCTCTTCTTATTTAATATAAGCTAATATATATATCTAAAATACATTTCTTAAATTAAATTATATATCCTTAAAGTGTCTCAAGGTAGATATTTTAAATTTTAATTAAAATAAAATTTTATCATCTGTCTTAGAGACAGTTTTTACAAATGATCCATATTGCAACGCAATATAATCCAAATAATTCTGTGGGATGCCTTGTTTCATTTATAGAATTACTCAGTTTCTTTGACCCTTTCATCACAAATATTTCAACAAACATAAACAGCTGTGCTTTTATAGATGAAGGGTTTTCAATGAAATTTATTCCTTAAGCTTACCAAAAAATTGTATGGACAGTTAAAGTAGTTGAGCATGTTTCAACACTGGAATTATCAATACATTTTTAGATAATGGCATGAAAATGGCTTTATCTAATTTTCTTATGAAAGTGAAATTTTCAGGACATATTATATGGAATATAATGTAGAAATGAACTTCCTTCCTTTGTCTAACTATATTCTTTGGAACTACAGAAGAAATTGAAGGTAAATTAGTTCCTTTGCTCAGCTTCTTCCGACATTTATCTTATGTGCATTTCAAAAGAGGTACAGTTATATGCAGCATTTCCAAATATATGTAACCAAATAACATATTCTCAAGAAAAATTTCATTGAATTAGGGTTCTACACAATATACTTTGGGGAATTCCAGCCTAACAGTTCGAAGAAAAACTCTTTACAGTGGATATCTAAGTAAAAACGTTATAGATTAGCAAGTTTTAGCATCAGAAAGAGCATCACAGACAGATGGTTGGATCAAAACCACTGCTAAGGTTCTTGACTTATTTGAAGCACATTAGGGAGCCTAGGCCTGGGTTGGTACAGCTAAAAGATAAGTTCATTTCATGTCTAATTCAACCACTTGGGAATAATCAGAGCTGTGAAATTTTTATCTGAATCAATTTTAAAACATTTTATCACCCCTGAATGAATGCATCCTACATAGTACAGCTATCACATGCCATCCCCTACCCTCCCAGTTCTAAGCACCACCTAATTTATTTTCTATCTTTAGAGATATAAGATCCAGGTTTTTAGGAGCTACTGAAAAGAGTTTAGCCTTTAACTTTGAGTGAGAGAAGAAACTGTTTGAGAATTTGAGCACAGAACTGACATGAATGACATAACAATTTAAGTGAAAAACTTCATATGTTGTGTTGCAAATAAATCGATAGAGGCAGCCATGGAAATAATTCTTCAAACACTGATCTTGCCTTGGAATAGCATAACATTGGTGGAAGTGGAAATTGGATATGCTTTACGCTTAATGAAAAAATAATTTCAGATGATCTGATAGTAGCAGAGGAGTGTCTGTTTTTTTTATACGACTTTTTTCAAGTATATTCTGAACATGGAATTCTTTCCCAGTATTTTGCTCTGGTGTCACATTCCATTCAAAGCATATGCTGAGCATCTCAAAGAGAGAATTTAGTGATGTTTTCTTTCAAGCAATTACCAGCTTAACTTTCCCTGTTTAGATGCGTAGATGTTTAGAACTGTCATGTCTGTTGAGATTTTTGATTTGTTGTTTTGCATAAACCATGGGAAGTTAGTTTTTGTTATTGCTACAAATAGTCATATTACATATATATATATTTATATATATATATTCATTTAAAAGATGAAGAAGCTGAAATTTATGGAGATTAAGTACCTTTTCTTTATATAGCAAAAATGCAAAAATCAGTATTTATACCAAAATCCATGTGTTTACAGAGGTGACATTTTTAACAGTCACACCAAATTAATAAAAAGGCAACAAACTTTGCAGCATAGTCATATGTGACCAAGAAACAAAATCCCCCCATTTTGATTTTGCTTCTCTTTTAACAACAAAGGAAGGGGGATATTATTAAGTGAAACTACAAGGAAACACATCATTTAAAAATTTGTCCTACACATCAAGGAAAGAAAATTTCAGACCCATATCTCTAATGAACATAGATGCAAAAATTCTTAACAAAATTTTAGCGAA
>JAJEJO010004712.1:48426-209660 GCA_020662805.1 Glaucomys volans | reverse complement strand
CCTCCCCCGCGCAAGCCGCCCGGCGGCCCCGCACGCCCGCGGAGGCTCGGGGCTCGGGCCGGGCTCCGCGCGGAGTTGCAGCGGTGGCCGGATGCCAAGTGTAAGTGTAAGTTGCTATGGAAACCCCGACTGAGGCGAGTTCCGAATCCGGAGCGAGACGGAGCCCCGGGCGCCGCCGGATCCGCCCCTCGCATCCCGGCCCCCGGCCGTTCTCTGCACTCAGGCCCCAGCCCCGGGCAGGCTAGAGGTGCTTCTCCTCCTGCCCGGCACCCAGCTCCGGAAATTCCAGGGATGCAGATAGAACAGAATTTGTTTTCCCTTTGTAAGCGTCAGAACCTGCCAGGTTCTGGTTGCTTGAGCCGTCTAAAACTATAAGAGCTCCAGGGTTTTCGACTGGAGGTCTGTGAGGAAGTTTTACAATAAATTCGGAGACCTGGAACAAGCCCTAGTGATTAGTAAATATCTGCGGGGACTGTGGTGTCCTCCAGCCTCCAGTCAGGCTGGAGGACAAATGGAAGAAAGAGGCTCGAATACGCTGAGCTCCCAGCCCCCACCACAGACCTTTTCATCTCCCTCCAGGAATGACCTGAGAGACCAGATGTAACTTTAGTTGGATCGTCACCATATCAGTAGAATTTACTCAGATCTGATTAGTAAATTCTTCTGTAGAAAACATAAGGACTGTCCAGCTGTATAGTGTTAAACGAGTTTTATGAATGCCTCAGCGTTTCAGAGTGTACAATTACTAGGAGTTAGAGATAATCTGGATTCATTTTCTTTGAATTATGGCCAATATCTCTGTGTCTTACAGATCTTTCATAAAGCAGAAATGCATCGAACAACCAGAATCAAGATCACGGAGCTAAATCCCCACCTAATGTGTGTGCTTTGTGGAGGGTACTTCATTGATGCCACAACCATAATAGAATGTCTACATTCCTGTAAGTACAGAGCTTTAGCCACCCTTTTTTGTGTCACCTCTATTTCCATAGTTCATCCTGAAGTTTATAAAAATTATCAACAATTCCTATAATCCTTGGGAATATTGGTACAGACTGGTGGGAGTCATTTTCTTCTCTTTAATATAGTGACTTTTTATTACTACCTATTTTATTACAAGTATGCAATGTATAAGTGTTCTTGAGATATTGATTGGTGTAGTTTGTTTCCTTGGAAATATCTTTTGCTATTTATCATCTCTCTTTTAATTCTAAGTTTCTAACGCTATTTTAATTAGCTTCTAATTTCTAAATTTACAAAACCTTTACATGTTCCTTCTAGTCTGTAAAACATGTATTGTACGTTACCTGGAGACCAGCAAGTATTGTCCTATCTGTGATGTCCAAGTTCACAAAACCAGACCACTGCTGAATATAAGGTAAGAAAATGATTAAAGTCCTTGTTTGTAATTGTTACTGGAGTTGCATAATTTACGGACAGAATGTGATCTGTGTGCTTTGTGGAGGGTAGTCCTTTAATTCTTCCTAAAGAATTAATTTCTTTTAATGGTGACCAAGCTTAGACAATGTTCAATACTATTCAAGTGACTTTAAGTTTTTTCTGTCCTTTAAAAACTGAAATAGTTCTTTTTGTATTCCCTTATTGATGTCATGACAGATGAGAATAAGACTTTTAAAGTTCTTCCATATTCTTTCTATTTACTATTCATACTAGCAAATTTAGTAACTTGAAAGGCACAAAGTATGTTTCTGTACTGATTTAAAAGAGCACTACTATGTAAAGAACTTTATTCTCATAATTTTAATTTTAGTATAGTTATAGAAAATATCACAATCAAGTAAGATTCTATAGCCCACACACAAAAAAATAAAGAATCTCTAAAAATTTAGGAACATTTTCAGTTTTGCCATATTAATGATTCACTTATTCTTTTTCAGGTCTGATAAAACACTTCAAGATATCGTATACAAATTAGTTCCAGGGCTTTTCAAAAGTGAGTAACTTGCTTACGTGAATTTAAGGAGATTATTCATTGGTTTTGTCTGCTATACCAAATGTTTAAATCATTTTCCCCCATAGATGAAATGAAGAGAAGAAGGGATTTTTATGCAGCTCATCCTTCAGCTGATGGTAAACTGTGTGTGTGTGTGGTGGGGGGAGCAAGGGTTATTTTATGTGGGGGAGGACCCATACAGTAATTAAATTTTATTAAAATTGAGTTTACTCCAGAGTACCCCTTCCATTTTCCTATGTTAAAATATTTTATATGTTCAATTTTTAAAAAATTAAACTTTCTAATGTCTTTGTAGCTGCCAATGGCTCTAATGAAGATAGAGGAGAAGTTGCAGATGAAGATAAGAGAATTATAACTGATGATGAGATAATAAGCTTATCTATTGAATTCTTTGACCAGAATAGGTAAATTCTCTGGGAATCTTATTTTATGCTAATGTGCTTATTAGACACATTGTTTCACCAATTAATTTCCATTTCTTAGATTGGATCGGAAAGTAAACAAAGACAAAGAGAAGTCTAAGGAGGAGGTATGTTCCATATTACAAAAACTAAAGAATAGGGGCTGGGGTTGTGGCTCAGTGGTAGAGCGCTTGCCTAGCACATGTGAGGCACTGGGTTCAATTCTCAGCACCACATAAAAATAAATAAACAAACAAAGGTTAAAAAAAAAGGATTAAAAAAAACTAAAGAATTATGGGTTCTTGATTTTATGAGGGCTTATGTTGCTCTCTTGAATATTCAGGGATCGAGTGCTGCTGTTAATTAGAAGACATGGTCATGATTAATGTTTATAAGGGATCTACATAGGATATTTAATAATTAGATAAATTTACAATTTATTTTATATATGGTTGCTTTTACAAAATATTTTACATAGTTCATGTTTAATACTTTAATATACTTAAGAGTGTACTAGCAATTCATATAGTATTTATTTTAATAGTGAATTCAAAGTATAGGTGAGTTTAGTTGCATCTGATTTTGCATCTCTTTTATCATATTTAGGCAATTGAATTGAAATTTTCTTCTTATCTGAAAGTTAGGAATTTAAAAACATTACTTTTGTAAATATGCTCTTAGGTGAATGATAAAAGATATTTACGATGTCCAGCAGCAATGACTGTGATGCACTTAAGAAAGTTTCTCAGAAGTAAAATGGACATACCTAATACTTTCCAGGTATCTCTTTATTAAGTTTAATTTTTTTCTTTTTGAATTTTGAAATCCAAAAATCAATATAAAAAATTTAAATTTGGTGTAAAAGTTTAATATATCTCTTAAAATATTTTGGGTATTTTTTATTCTATGAAAACAAATCCCTTAGTAATTTCTGGAAATGATTTCTGTTTGAAATGTGAAGAATTCTTTGTCCAAGTGTTTGGAGAAAAAAAAATTTAAAGTACTCTTGAATTATATTTAGATGACAAAAACATGTACATTTATCTTTGTTCTTTTGTTAATAATTGAAATATCTTTCAATAGATTGATGTTATGTATGAAGAGGAACCTTTGAAGGATTACTATACACTAATGGATATTGCATACATTTATACCTGGAGAAGGGTAAGTAGCATATCTATTCTTAAATTAAGGTGGTCCAGTTCATGCAAAGAATTAAGAGTGATTTTTTTTTTCCTTTTAACTCTGTAGAATGGTCCACTTCCTTTGAAATATAGAGTTCGACCTACTTGTAAAAGAATGAAGATCAGTCACCAGAGGGATGGACTGACAAATGCTGGAGAACTGGAAAGTGACTCTGGGAGTGACAAGGCCAACAGCCCAGCAGGAGGTATTCCCTCCACCTCTTCTTGTTTGCCTAGCCCCAGTACTCCAGTGCAGTCTCCTCATCCACAGTTTCCTCACATTTCCAGTACTATGAATGGAACCAGCAACAGCCCCAGCGGTAACCACCAATCTTCCTTTGCCAATAGACCTCGAAAATCATCAGTAAATGGGTCGTCAGCAACTTCATCTGGTTGATTCCTGAGACTATTAAGGAAAAAAATTTTAAACCCCTGATTTATATAGATATCTTCATGCCATTACAGCTTTATAGATGCTAATACATGTGACTATCGTCCAATTTGCTTTCTTTTGTAGTGACATTAAATTTGACTATAAAAGATGGACTAGATGTGATATTCATATGGACGTTAATTGAAAAGAAAGATTGTTCCTATAAAGAATTGGATTCTGAGAAGGCAGGCAAGGTTTTTGTTTTTGTTTTGTTTTGTTTTTCTGTGTGTTAGGAAAGATGTGAAATGGTTTCTGTAACCATTGTTTGGATTTGGAAATACTCTGCAGTGGATAGAAGCATTGGGCCATAGTTTGTTAATCTCAACTAACGCCTACATTACATTCTCCTTGATTGTTCTTGTTATTACGCTGTTTTGTGAACCTGTAGAAAACAAGTGCTTTTTATCTCGAAATTCAACAAACAGAAAGAATAAGCATAGAATAATGCATTCTATGTAGCCATGTCACTGTGAATAACAATTTCTTGCATATTTAGCCATTTTGATTCCTGTTTGATTTTTACTTCTCTGTTGCTACGCAAAACCGATCAAAGGAAAGTAAACTTAAGTTTTACAATCTGTATGCCTAAAAGCGGGTACTACCCTTTATTTTACTGACTTGTTTAAATGATTCGCTTTTGTAAGAATCAGATGGCATTATGCTTGTTGTACAATGCCATATTGGTATATGACATAACAGGAAACAGTATTGTATGATATATTTATAAATACTATAAAGAAAATATTGTGTTTCATGCATTCAGAAATGGTTGTTAAAATTCTCCCAGCTGGTTCGACCTTTGCAGATTCCCATGCCCTATGTTGAACCTTGCTTTTACCAGCATAGATTATTTTCAACATGGATATCTAATTCTAGATTCTGTTCATTGGAAGCATTTGGCAAGTCATCATAATACTGACTTCTCCAATTAATACATGTTTGCTTTAAAAATTATTGTTGCAGTCAAGAAGAGCTTTAAAGAATATGGAAATAGTGTTTTAACTTTCCATTGGTTATGGTGGAATTGTGTTTTTAAAATGCATATTTATCACTAATTCTAAAACAAATTTTTAAATAAACCAGCTAAGTGCAGGAAGAAGGCATTTTATCTAAAGTTATTTTAATGTGTGTTATAAGAATAATTTCAAAATTAAGCATTGCTTTAACAACAGTTAACAATGGAGTATGCCTTCTCCGTAATGTCTGGAAATACAAGTGATTTATTATGAGCTTCTATAGGTATTTTTTAAATAGAGCAAGCATGTTAAATTTAAAACATGAACAACCTCAACACTTTTCAGTTTGTGTTTTGCTTTGGTCGAACTAGATGTTTGTTCATCACCCATCAGTTATTTGTGAGGGTGTTTATTCTATATGAAAATTGTTTCATGTTTGTATGAAAAATTGTAGCTAAACATTTCATTGTCCCCAGTCTGCAAAAGAAGCACAATTCTATTGCTTTGTCTTGCTTATAGTCATTAAATCATTACTTTTACATATATTGCTGTTACTTCTACTTTCTTTAAAGATTCAGTAAATAATGTTTTATGAAGCTACAAAATACATATATTTTTATTTTGACCTAAATTTGTACAGTCCCATAGTACGTGTTGTTTCTAATTATAGATGTAAAATGAAATTTCATTTGTAATTGGGAAAAATTCAATAAAAGGATATTCATTTAGAAAATAGCTAAGATCTTTAATAAAAATTTGATATAAAAAGCACAATGTGCAGAAGTTTTGGAAACCCTGTAGTGGATTACAACAGGTAAAAGTTTAAGGAGAATACATTGCTGTCTTATAGTGATGTTGCTAAGAAGTACACGCTTTGTTGTATATTGCTTGAGAATCCAATGAAAGATGTATCTGTTTATTTACTATACAATCTTTGAAGTAAAAGTTACCAATGTTTGCCAATTTTGGTGAATTTAACTCATTTTTCTAGGCTTTTATGTTTTTCATGTTATCTATGACAAAGAAAAGTTAGTTGATGGAAGTTTCAAGTATTGTTTTTACTTTAGATTATCATGTATAAAGAATGAAAAATATTTTTCAAAGCCTAAAAACTAAATGCTGGTGGACTGTCATTTGATTTACACAAACCAAGTTATGAAATCACTGAACTCAAGGACTTGACACCTCAACCTCTTTATGATGACTTATTTTTGAAATTATTAAAATATCAGATGCATTTATGGTTTACTTAGCACTTTCACATACTTTTAAGTTAGTCAATTTATTTTATATGGGAATGGATATTTGCCCCTACTTAATTTGAAAATTTCCTAAGTTTAAAAGGACATTTCAGCTGAAATTTCTTTGCCTTTTACTAAAAAGCTGATCATGGTTTGCATTCTTAACCATTACAGTTCTGGCAACTAAGGTTCAAAACCTTTGCTAAACTACCACTTTAAAAATCTTAACCTTGTGAAAATCATCTTATCAATCAAATCAGGTCACATGAAAAGTCAGCTTTAAAGTTTGACTTTTGCTTGTGATAGTATTCTAGGATCCTATAATACAAAGTTAGTTCTAGTAAAATAATCCACAGAAAATGCTTACATTGATTCCACAGATTTTTAGCTTAAATGCAAAAAGAAAAATGAGACTGGTTGCTCTTGTACAAATAGTAATCTGTCTTGCTTTACACTTGCATACCACTTCACAAGTACTTTTTGCTTTTTAAATAGCCGGCCGGCCGTTAATTGCTCTGAGTTGAAAAAAGAAAGTTGCCCTTTAGTTGACTTACCCCTTCAATCGCCTTGCTTCGTTTCCATATCCATATGTTCAAATGTTAGGATCTGTAGGTAAAATGCAGAAGAAAAAGTAAACTGGTAGGAATGTTCCCTCATCCTTTTCTCTTTCTCCAATATTTAGGATTACAATTCGTTTGTGAAGTCTTTCATTATATTTATTGTGTAGGCCTGTCAAGATAAAGTTTTTGTTATGAAAGTTTAATAGGAACTTAAGTACCCATGTGAAAGGCTACTTGCATTGACCAATAAGAAATGAAGACATTTGATCTTTTTAAATAGCTTATGATAATCTTTGGAGGGGATGAGATTTTAGAAACAATCTGCACCTGGAACCCGGTCTCTTTTCTAATCCTGGGGTGAAGGAAGTGTTAAATTTTTTCATTTCTCTCATCTTTTTCTTGCCATTGCACCAGAAATGACAGTCGGAAATTCTGAATTAGTACTTACATGAAACAGAGGCTCTATTGCATTTTTGAACCATTATGATTGTTTCCCCATGTAGTCTTCCTTGCATTTTATCACAAACAAACAGCTCTTGATCAATTTACATTAAAAAGGCTAAAGTTTTATCGTGTTAGGTCTGAGCATCTTCTAACAGAATACTAATTAAACTCTTTTCAAAAATCGTATATTCCTTTAAGACATTTAAAGTACTACAGAGCACAGAACCCAGCTCTAACACCAAGGTCTTGGGTTAGATAAATCATTTCACTTGAGAGTGTTTCTTCATGTTCAAAATGAACACTACAACAGGTGATTACTTCTAAACTTGCTCTTTAAAAAAAAAAAATTGTGGCGCCTACACATCTGCACACACACATAAACGCTTGAACTGAACTGGAACCACAGAATCAAATAGGTTCTACACAAGGAAGACACAAGGTATTAAGTATTCCAGTCTCCCAGTAAATCAGACTTGATAAATAGCCCTGGGGAAGCCTTGGAGCCGGTCAGGTCTTCTACAAATCTCAAGATCACCCAGTTTTGATTATGAAAGTCTCAGAAAATGTTTACAGAGTCGAGTGTTTCCTGTTTCCGCAGTTAATTTTTTTAACGGTTTTTTTTTTTCTTCTTTTGGTTCTTGAAACGGATTTCCTTTATTTGCACTAGTTTCTTTTTCTTAGTGTGCAATTTCTGGAGGTCTCACATGAAGAACTACACTATCTGTCTTCATCAAGTCGACGACATCAAAAGTTACTTATCACTGGAAAGGCTGCTTATAGGATCCTTGTGGGTTTTCTGAAGAAGTTTAAGTGTAAAACTCATCCTGAAATCCCATTTAGCTCTCTAAATAAATAGCAAGCATTCAATAATAACTTCCAATGAATTAAATTACTCTCATTCTTCTGACCCTTGCCTTAAAAAATATTCCTTCCAGAGATTATCAGAAGTAACTTATAAAAACAGCAGATGTTGCTCCCTCAGAATCACTTACACGTCGGTAGAAATATTCCTTCTTGCTCCGATTGTTGGGTCATCATAGCATCCAAACTTCACAGTGAGCGTGATTTCAAGGTCCGTGCCAATTTGGAGATCCCCAACTCTATGCCCTCCTACATCATCTAGAACCCAAGATGAGAGCACAGACTTTGGTGGAAGACTAGGGAGGGTACCTTTCCTAAGTTGGAATGGAAAGGATGAGAACATTACAGAGGTAAATTAAGAGGTCACTGGAGTCAGAGGAGCTTGTCAAGCCCGTCTTAGGTCTAAATGACCCAGAAAGTGTTAAGCACAATGCGCTGTGCGGAAGATGAAGCCGAGGACGAGGAAGACTAGAGCGAGGAAGAGCCATGGCCCTCCACCAAAAGGGGGTGGGGGGAAACCCCAAAACCAAAAACGCTTCTTAGGTTCTAGCACTCTGTGGAAAGGACCCCCACCTGGAAGAAATGACCTCGCTTCGCTTGCAGCGCTGCCTTCCCTGTCAGGGTTGCCTTTACCAAAAGGGCATGTTAAGGAGGAAACGGCTCTTCTCCCTTTCCTTATTTTTTAACTAGTAGCTCTCCAAGGAGTGGAAAGAGCCACAGCGCCAACTCGGTTCCGAACAGCGCGGCGGGCGCTCTGCCTTCCTCGGCGCGCGAGCAGCGGCTGCGGGCAACCAGGAGGCCATTTTGCGCGTGCGCCGCTCGCCGCGCGCAGTCCTCCACTCGGCGTACGTGGATCCCGCCAAATTTGAAAGCGAGATTGTCAGGCCCTACAGGGCTCGGAGAGGTCTGGAGACCACGTAGTCCACCCAAATCGGATCCGGTGGTGAGCAGCGGCGACAGCCTGGGCGCGTGCAACCTCTCAAGGTGGACACTTTCCTTTCGCAGGCTTGCACATTGTCGGGGCCTCCCGGCAGCCGAGGCGCGAAGATGAACCCACAGACCCCAAGCTCTGCAGGAAACCCACCCGCACTCGGGGTAGCAAGACGCTTCGTAAGCAGAATCCACAGACCCGTGTTTTAATGAGAACCATGCACGGCAATCGTCTCTTTGTCTTCCTCTCCTTTCCCGCTTCAAATCCCAAACCCTTTTTCCTTCAATAAAGAGGACTCCTTGGAGTTTATTTTGTTAGGTGGATTTTAAACAAAATTCTTAACAAATACAAAACTGCCAAGGTTCCCCAAAATGACTTTGTGGTAGGTAACGGGCTAGAACCAGCGGAGAGCATCCTGCTGAGCTTGGGTAGGATCCTTGACAGACTGACAGTGTTGAGGGGAGTAGCTGTGTGATCAGGAGTATCAAGATCTGGCCAAAAGATCATACCTTCGGACCCAAGGGTGAAGCCTAAATGGGTTCCCGGGCGGGGTGAATCTGAGAGGCTATCGCCCTCTCGCTACTGGTCGCTGGGGGGGGGGGGGGGGGGGGTGTGAGGCTGGGACGTCGTCTCCAAAAGCTGCCCGGACGCTGGCGGCTTCCTGCAGAGCCCTAGTTCGCTGGACTCCCAGGGCGTTAGCGCTTCACTGACCCGGGGTCCCACTGGGAGAGGAAGGAGCGACCTGGGTAAAGGCTTTGGGGAACCGCGGAAAAGTGAAAGCAGCCTAAAATGGGCGACGCCTGGAGAGTCCTCTTTATCAGTGCAGCAGGCTGCAGGAGCCGCCATTTGGTGGCGGATTTCGGTATTTCAGTAGCACTTGGTGCTGAACGTCACAACTGGCTAGTCTACGTGGAATCCTCGTATTTTTTTTTTTTTAACCGCTGTTTTACCAAATGCAAATTTCCCTCTAGCTTGCCTCCTCTGGGGACATTGAACCCTTCCTCCCCAACTCCGGGTGGACCGCTCCTGATCCTTCAGGCAGTGCAACCACTCCGGGGTGGGCCTGGGGACATTTCCTGGGGCGACACTGTGCCTAACGGCCAAAGGAAAGCTGATGGAGCTCAGGGTGGTTCTAAAGGGGCGTTTTGTACCCCCATTTTCCCGAGACTGGGGCGATTCTGAGCCCGCAGCTTTCCTCTCCCTAGTGCAGAGAAATCTCATCTCCTTTGGGGTCTTGATGGACATTGTCTTTGGCCCCATCGTGCCTCTTCCCTGGTTTCCCGCCTCACACCTCTAGACAGCGGAGAAGGGAAAGAACAAGCCCAGGTCTGGCAGGAGATGGGCGACCCGACGAGAGCGACTCCGCTGAAAGCATGGGGTTAGGATCCTGCCCTGGTCCTTCCAGGTCTGCCCAGCTCTGCCCAGAACTCCTGATGACCAGGAAAGGCAGTCATTTCTGTGAAGTGCCAGAGTCTGGTATCCCCGCCTTGGGTGGCCAAATCGTCGAGGGTTGAGATTTAAAGCCCCCAAAGCGTGCGTGGGTACTGAGTGGAGAACAAAGGGCCAAGGGGTGCAGGCGACGCGAGTCGGAGTGCGCGGCTCCCTCTGCTCGGCGAGACTGTGTCGGGGGCGCAGGCAGGGCTGACTCTGGGCCTGGAGACCCGCTTGCGGCGCTCTGCAGAGTCCGCGGGCCTGCCTCCAGACCGACCGAATGATCCCAGTCTTCGAGTCCGAGCTGCCATGTTGCATTCACGCAGGGCGCCTGTGTTTTGACGCTTCCGAGTCAGCGACGCCCCCAATTCGAGAGCCCTTTGGCCCTTCGCGCCACACAGCTGAAGTCAAAGCCCCGAGGACCTACAGGGCTTTGGAGGGAGCGAAAGCCCTGTGGGTGGCCAAGGCGGTGTTGCCGCCGAGCCGCAGCCGCTTCCCCTTGCCACCTTCGTTCCAGGGGCTGCGGGCTGCGCGCTCGGCAGAGGCTCGGTTGCCAGTAGCAACCACACGACGGCGATTTGCAGCCAGGGCCGCTGCTGCCGCCGCTGGTACCACTGCTTCCTCAAACGCCTTCGGGTCGAGCATTTGAAACCTTGGGGGTTGCAGTCGGTGACATCGCTTGTCCCCACCTCCGGTCCTCATCCTCCAGTGCCCCCAGCTCCTCTCAAAAGCAGGCTCCCCTGGCTTGGCCCTGCCCCCACGGCAGACAATAGGGGCGACTGGGAGCGCACACCGCTGCGCGAGCCTTGCGGAACAGGCACCTGAGCCCAGAGATGGGGTCGCTTTGCTTCGTCCCAGCCCCAGGTGCCCTCTTTTCCGACCTGAGCGGAAATTCTTTTCCCATGGCTAGTTAGAAAGCTTTTGTTGAAATCAGAAACAAGGATGGTGCCAAAGAAGTCAAGATGCCTCCTCTCTTTCCACCGACACAAAGAGCTTATGGTTGTGTCTGCTCTTGGTCACTGAGGCTTTCCTCGCGGTGAGAGTCACAGGCACAGGCACACACTAGTCTTCACTCTTCTTTGTCTACTATGAACACTTTGTATGAAATCCAGAATGTGATCACTAGCGTTGGCTCAAGCATTACATTCATATATTTGGTTCTCGTTATTCATTAGTGGATGGCGCACTCCTCCACCCCGCCCCGTTTCATTTGATGAATCACATCAGCCCTTGGCAGTGGGGACTGAGTGGTCTAATACATAAAGGCAGTGATTGACATTAACCCTTAGGGATCTTTCTGCCTTTTCTGTAGTTCTAGGGCACTGCTTTAACTTTTTTTTTTTTAAGAGTAGAACTCTTGTTAATGTTTTAAATAGTTTTTATTGAAGAAAAAATCTCCAAAGTATTCAGTTAAGTCTTTTATTTAGCTACAAGGACAAGTGTATTGCCAAATTTCTTCATTAAGCCAACTGGGGGTTTTTTGTGGATTAAAATTTCATTTAAATCTCAGATGTGCTGAAGTTTAAAGCTCATCGAGGGTAAGCACCTGTCTTATGCTCCGGAGTTCTTTTATATAACTCATCAAATATTTGTCAGATTTCCAGAAGATTCCAGAAGTCTCAACAACTCTCATTAGAAAAAAATAGTAATAACTATCACAGAGCTTGACTATGTTTAATGAATTCAATGAAACCTAAATAGTTTTTCAAGCTACTGGCATTAATCAGGTATTCTCATTCATGCATATTTGAATCTAATTATATCTCAAATGTGATAGACTAGTTTAAAATATCTGACAGATGTTTTCAGCATTCTGAGAATGACAAATTATACATAAGAACTTCTAACTTTCTCAGTAACTGTCTACAAAAATTGGTTTAAAAGCTATTTAATGAGGTAAGTTTTTAAAGTGCCTTTCATATAGCACAGACATGCCATTAAATGTCTTTGTGATTCAACAGGAATACTTAAGGGGCTAGTATCGGAAATTGCTAATCTACTAAAACAATACACCTTGAAATATCCTATTTTATTTAAGCTTTAAAACACTAAAAAGTCACTATGTCTTAATCATAAATGATAGTAAACTCAAATTAACAATGCCTCCTAAAATGACTCTTAGATATGTTATAAAAGGGATTCACTTTTAAGCTTCACAAAATGTCAAGTTCATTAAATAAGACAGTTCACTTCAAAGAAGAAAGTTAGCATTCCTTGGTTCCTAGAGGCAACAGAACAACCTGTAGCTTGCCCAACCACCCCCACCATCACCTTAAAAATAAGCAAGGCTTTAGTGAAAAGTTCCTTTCTACGGTCTTTCAAGAAAGAAAAGCTTCAACAACTTGCTTTGGACCAAGTTAAAGAGATTATCTCCCTTTTTCATTACGACTGTGTCTTTCAATGAATTGAAGGATAAGATCAAAGTGCATTCATATTCATGTGAATTATCGCTATTGACTTGAATAATGATGGATTTCATTGTTTTATTTAAACTGAAACCAGGAACGCTGCTGTGTTTGAGGCTACACCCCTAAGGCTGTAGAATTTCTTCTAGGAGGACTCAAAAACCAAGCAATTAGGTCTGACAACCACGTCATTTCCATAATGTACTTCCGTACAGAGAACTTTTTATTGGAATCAGTTACATTCCTATAGAATCTTACCCCTCAATTTTTGACTCTTTTCCAGTCTTCTTGACAAGAGTCATAAGTTCAGCAAGTACTCTTCCAACATACTTATGAATCAATTGTAGTGGGAAGATACAGTGATGTTTAGAAAGCTTTTAGCTGTTGACAAATTAGTGTTATCAGTAATTAGCTCATGGGAGTGTTTTTGCTTTGAACATGATTCATTACAGTTTATTTTCTAGTGTAACTGAAGAACTCAGGGGGAGCTTGGGAAAATGTGTTTACCAGCTGTTTCTAAATATGCCTCATGACAATTTTCTTAAAATATTTTCACTTGGGTTTTCCTCAGACTCTCCCATCATTTTCTTAAGAGAAGGAGGCTACCAGATTCAATGGAACGCACTTACTTTTACCAAATGATCATTCTGCTCGAATAATTCCACTTATTTAAATGCCTATCACTTTGGAGAACACATCTTAGGCAATTTTTTACAATAAAGTGAGCTTACCATTGAATAATGTAAGCAACATTTAATACAAACTTAGGGAAATGCATTTTCATGAACCTTTAAAATACACAAAGCATATAGCCTCTCTTATGGGGAGATCAGTGCAACCCAAGTCTATTATATCACCGTGGTCTGCAATAGGTTTGGGGAATATCCTTTCCCAGAAAGATAATTGGTACTAGTTACTTGGTATCTCTTAAACTTTTCCATACACTTATTTAAAAATTGAATGTTTTCCTATCCAATTGGGTATACAAGAAATCTCAATTTTTCACTTTACCCATTTTATGTACTTAGGATTGCCAATAGTTTCTTAGTAATTTTTTCTCTTTGGGAGGTAACCATAACCATAAACATACTGAATCTATTTGTACAATTGTATTTGTAAACTTTCAAGACCTTTACTCTTGACTTATAAATAACATGGTAAGCAATTGTGTATTATTTCACCAGGGTGGAAAAAAACACTCCTGCAACAAAAAGCATTTCTTTTTAATTCATTTTCTTTAAACTAAATCTTTTTTACTAATGGAAAAAGTATCAGTATTTTCTTCATATAATTGCTTTATCTTTATATTGTCCATATGATAACCTTTAATCTTCACTCCAAAAATTAAACATGGAGTAACACTGGAATAGGAGGTAAATTAAAATAATTCGGTTGACATATATATATATATATATATATATATATACATATATAAATCCCCACCCCAAACGAGGGTGCAAGTTGCATTGTCAGCATCTCCTCTGAAAAAATGAGACGTAGTAGCTGTAGTGCCACTGTGTCCTCGAACTTAGTGTTGGCTTTAGCGGAGCTTATTCTCCGCTCAGATAAGGTCTGTAAGGAGAACGGACCTGCAGAGTGGAGAAACAGGACGCTATTTCTGTTTCAAAGGTTTCAGAAATCTTGAAAAACCTTCTCTCTACTTTCGCAGTCCTTTCCAGAAGTCGGAAAATACACTCAATTATTCTCCAGAGAAACCAGTGCACAAGACATTTTGACTTGGGACTTGCTATAGCTAAATAATGGCAAAAGTTACAGAGGGGGAAAAAAAATTTTTTTTGAGGCTTGCACATGCGCAGTGAGAGGCAGCTTTTTTTTTTTTCTTCGCCTCTTCAAAATAAGCTATTGGCTCCTCTTCTTGCCTCTGGGATCCGGCCCGCGCCAGCTCTCAGGGAGCTGGCTGCTGTAAGACAGTGCAGGTTCTCACATACCACTCCTGGCAAAGCGACCTTGAAGCCCTTGCCCACCCTCTCCCCAGCAAAGGGGCTCTCTGAACGTCCCGGGAGAAAGCAGCGCAAAGCAGGCCGATCCGAGCAGCCGCGGGAGGAATTTGGCTGCGCGGGTGCTGCGGCCTCGGTGCTCGCGGTTCCGATGTCCGCAGGGTCCCGGGTGGTCCCCACGGGTCAGCCTCGCCGAGGGGAGTCTTGGGCCTGGACCTTTGCCCGAGACCGCGGACAGTTTTGCGGTTAGGGTGGAAGGCCTGGCCCGGGAACCAAAGCGAAAGGATAGAGGCCTTCACCTCCCAATTGCCCCACGGCGCCTTCCCTCCTGATCCCAGGCCCGCGGCGGGCAGAGCTGCAAGGGAGCGGGAGGGTGGACCGTCCGCCCCGAAGCGACAGAGCCCGGGTCAGCCCTGGGAGGCCCAGCGGGGCAGACACCCGGGCGGATCCTGCGAGGTTCTTCCGCACTCGCGACCTCGGGCCGGGCGCCCCCGCCCTTTCCTCCCGCGACGCCCGCGGGCTGGTGCCCGCTGACCTGGCCCGGCTCCGCGCGCCTCCTCCGCAGCTGCGACCCCGGACGCACTGCGGGCCCGCCGGCAGCCCCCTGCCCTGCTGGGAACTTCGCGGAGACTGCGAAGCTGCTGTTGGGAGTTGGGAAAACTTTGCGCGAATGGAAAAAGCCAAGGAAGTTGGGGTCCTCCTCTCGGCCCGACACCCCTGTCACCACGGGACACAGCTGCCTTGTAGGGGCACCGGGATAGAACTGGGGACTCCACCCGCGGGGTTGGGGGTTTGCTGATGTCCATTTTCGGGTCGGGGTAGTCGGGTCAGCCCCGGCCCTGTCCTGGTAGGACTGGCACCTGAGGGATGCGGGAGCTGTGTCTTCCCCGACGCCGGCTTGATGCTCTGTAGGGTTTCCTTTGTGGTACCTTCCATCTTTGTCGCTTGGGTTGTGTACAAAATAATAATGACAATAAAAGGTGGGAGTGGGAAAATGCCTACATTCTCTAAGAAAAGTCCTACAATGCCAAAATTTTAAGGAAGTGGAATGCTGACGGGATGTTGAGAGAGTGGCTTTCAAACTTTCCTACTAGACGATGCTGGCTTTGGTACAATTTTTAATTAAGAAAATCAAGCAAATCTTTAAAAAGAAGATATTCACTCTCACACATACTAAACAGCAACTTTTTTTTTTATGCGTGCACGTTATTGCCTTAGAAAATGTTATGCTGGTTTTGGCTTCTACATCAAAAGCGTCAAGTTTTAGTATCAATCACTTCCTGCTACATGGTGCCTTCTTTTTGGAAGTGAAATCATTCATGTGTGGGATTCACCCTAATCACCGCTATGTGGGTGGAAAAGATAGTTCAATCTCTGCATCCACGGAATTACTATAAAGGAAGCCTCCCTAAGGACAGGTGTATCTTCAGGACTTTGAGGCTAGCTAACTAAATCACTGTCATCTGAACATTCTATTGGCCTTACCATTGAAAAGAAACATAAAAACTTTAAAGTTTAAAATGTGGGGAGTTGACTTTAAAAAGTTTGAAAAGCATAAAATGAGAAATAAGACATAAATACAAAGTATCCATAGAAATGTCAATCTTCTCCCCCTCTGGGACATGTCCAAATCTCTACTGCTCTCCTGACAAACTGGATGGCACAACTGGATGGATGGTCTGCTTGGACCCGAGTGTAAAAAAGCTGAAGCTATTTCTCCAAAGAGGGGCAACTGCAACATTTAAGGTAGTCATGTTTGTTTTCATCATTACAGAGGACATTTTGGGTCATCTGAGCTATGGAGTCTGTAAAGCCTTCATTTTGAATTCAAGTATGTAAATATGGAGTTATTTCAGCAACTTTAGATTTGTTGTTGGCAACATGATTATTCTCATAACTTAAATTACTGCATGCTATTACCAATTGGATGCCTGTTAAAATACTAACATAATGTTTTAATTCTTTTTTAAGATTTCATACCTAAAAATCAGCTATTTTGTTAAAAACAAGAATTTTTTTATTTAGATGATATCTTAGATATTTTCACCTTTTTATCAACTACTTTACCCTAAGTCTCACATCTTTTCTCCTAAAACACTTAGAGCAACTACACTCCTTGAAACAGTGGCAGGTATATGCTTGTTGAATTAATACAGGCTGCAATATGTGCTTGCATAATGAATTAATGTCTATCTCTTACTAGACTTCATACCCAGGAAGATATAGACACATTATCTCATTAGCAAAATGTTTGGTACACATTGATATTTAGTGTGTTTGACTTGATAGAAGATTATATATACATATATGTGTACACACACACACTCCATGCACTTCAACAAGTTTTTAAAATGTGGATGTTAATATTTAATTAGCCCATATACAGCTTAATTTTTAAAATCAGCTTGGAGCTGAAAAAATACATGCATGTTAAAATTAGCAAAGCTTCCTTTAGGTATATATATAACATATATTTCCATGATAACTCTGCATTCTTAAAGATTTGTAAAGAGAAACAGAACATGATTTTTTCAGAACAAGATTTCAAGATTGATTTTATACTGTTTTGTTTTTTCAATCTCATCTTCAGAAAGAAGGAATTAAGTGGGAAATTCAATTTCAAAAAAGATTTTGAAATTACACAATTAGCCCTTTATTCCAAAAGGAGCCAAAGGTTTTCAAACAAACTTTTCATGGAAACACTTTTGTAAGTTGTTTAGATAATGTTTCAGTCTCAAAGAAAAATCAAGTACATTGTACAACTCTAAAGTCAGTTGGTACTTTTAACAGTGAACGTTGTTTCAAACTTTAAAAAAAAAATTAGTATCTCTTTGAGTAGTTTTCTTTTTCATTGTTGTTAGTTTACAGGTGTGCATGTGATCTTGGAGCATTCATTCAACTTTGTAAAACAGAGTGTCATTTTGTTTTAAAGTTATAAAGTTGAAAAATGGACCAGAAAATATTCATATTTTTTGGTCAGTAAAAGTAATGTTTGCCATATTTTATATGGTATAGATATAGTATAGATCACTAACTATTTCATTTACACATACATTGAGTATTCTTACAGTTCTCCATTTAAGACTTTTTAAAAATACATAGAATAAAGAGCAAAGCTCCAACTTGAATACATTCAATTTCAGATATAAAAAGTAGGCATCCGATATTGTGTTTTGTCAGAGATAATACAATTTATCTAATGGGCATTGTTAATGACAGATATTCAGATTCTACAGCTTAAAATAATTTGCATGCCATTTGAATTTGTTTTCAAACTTTGTAGCATCCCACAGTAGACTGTTAATAGGTTTAGTTTTTTCATTATTGAGCTTAAAAAAAGAACCACTTTACAAGTAGAAAATATAAAGTTGTTACTAAAAATGGCAGGTGTAGTAGTTTAGGAGCTTGAATTGTTTGTTTAAAGACTGAAACTAAATATGGAACCTTTTAGTTTTAAGGGGATTTTTATTTTCATAATGCAACAAGGAACTGAAAATAAAATTGTGAAGGTTTAGCAATTTCAATTATTTACTTGATGTTCCCTCTACACCTTTACAAGAGAACACACAACAACTTTTACTTGGAGTTTATTTTAAAGGACTTGTTAAGAAAATGTAGAGGTCATTGGGAAATTTATAGCTTACAGCTGAGTGAAGATATTGCATCACTTGCTTCTGAACTGCAGAGGACAAAACATGCACCTACTCTGGGGATATCAGGAACCCCACTAGATCCCCCTTTCCCTTCCTGTGATTGTTGGTCCATTCCACAACTAATTTGGGGGCTCCACAAAATGTCAGGACTTCACCAGGGAGCTCAGATGAGTGTGAGATCTCAAGGATTATTGTAGAGGACTCACTGCTAATATGACAACCCAGCTAAATTTGCATGTTCCCTTCTATTGAAGTAGAGGTATCAAGGATATCCTGTCTTGGCACTACCCAGCAGCTGTCTCTGTCTATCTGCATATTTGACACCTGGTGAAATTGTAGTTTCTGAATGAAGCAATATTTAAAGTTGACACCTGTCATTGAAACATTTGGTATACAGTTTTCAAAGACAGTCTAGAAACCAGTGGTAGATTCGGTACTTAAATTTTGTTTAAAAAGAAACTGGGGAAAGAGTTCAAGTTGTATAAAGTAGGGAAGTCTGGCTTTCCAGGTAAAGATTCTCTCTCCCTTTTGTAAATGTCACTCAGTAATAAAATGAAGCCTAAATTTAAATGACAAAATATTTTAAAATCACAGAAAAATTAGGAAACAGCAAACTTGTTCAATTAGGAGAAAGCGACCAAAGACAGGACATTTATCATGTTATTCCCACCTCTTCTTTTCCCATTGAATCGCTAAGGGTGCTTATCAAATGCTTTTAATATAGTGCAATTAAGTGTGTGAGCATCCTTGTGACTCTCTAGGAATCTTGAAAAAAGAAAAGACGGGTATATCATAGCTGCGTTAAAAAGGAAAATACTGAGTTTAGGGTTGCATTAACAACAATGTATTTATCAGATTAGACACTGTCACGTGAGATCTCTCTTGATGGTCGAAGCTCAGACAACTCCACTGCTGCTCACTTGTCTTGCCGCACTAAAACCCAACTCCCACGGTGCATGGGGACTCTCCCCGCGCCCTGCCCCGGCCACTGCGGCAGTCAAGACACCGCGCGGGTCTGGGTGGGTTTGTCCTCCTGGCGGCCGCCCGGACCACCCGCAGGCCCGGCGGGCAGTGACACTCGACGGCGGAGGACCCGCGCGCGGTGTGGCGAGTCTGGCCCACCGGGAGAGCCCTTGCAGGCGGAGTTCCCCCGGGGCTGGCCGTCCTGGCGCTGCCGCCCAGCGCGGGCCTCCCCGACCGCGGCCATGACGTCACGCCCGGGACTGGCCGTTGCCGCGAGACGGCCGCGTTCCGGTTCCGGTCGGTTGCCCGGGAGACGCGGGTACACAGAGAAACGGATCCCGTCGGAGGCCGGGTTCTCGCAGCGGTCCCCCACTGCGCGGACTCGTGGGCTGGGCGCTGGCGAACCGGGGTGCCGCGGAGCTGGCCCCGGGCAGACGGCGGCCGCGGGCGCCATGAGTCAGAGGCAGGTGCTCCAAGGTAGGCCGGGGGCGGGCGGGGCGCCCCGACGGGCTGGCGGCGTAGCGGCCGGCGAGGCGGGCCGCCCACCGAGTCTCTCTCCCGCAGTGTTCGAGCAGTACCAGAAAGCCCGGACCCAGTTCGTGCAGATGGTGGCGGAGCTGGCCACCAGACCCCAAAACATCGAGACTCTGCAGAACGCGGGTGAGCGCCCACCCGAACGCGGCCTTCGCCCTTCGCGGGTCGCCCCTCGCGCTTAACCCTCTGCCCGACAGTACCCGTCGCCCCCGGCCTCGCCTAGCGCAGGCGTCGGGTCGCTAATCCCCGCTCGCCCTCCGCTCTGCCTCGCCTCGCGTGGCCCAGTGCCCTTGGCTTCTCTTGATCCCGCTCCGGGTCCCTCGGCTTTCCCCAGCTTCTGGGCGTCGGGCTCCGCTATCAGCTGAACTTTTGGGGGAGGGGTGGGATGGGGACGCGAGGACCGCGCCCCTAACTTCCTCCAGCCCCCTGCAAAGACTAGGTCATTCTCCTTCCAGCTGGTCTTGGGGGTGAGGCCCAGCGGGCGAAGCTGCTAGGTTGGTGTGAGGGGGGCTGATTTCCTTTTTCCATTTTTCATTGCAATCAGGCCATTTTTCATTGCAATCAGGCCACATGGAGGCCATACGAATTGCCTGGAAGTTATTTTACGTGGATGAAAATCTACCCTACTCAGATCCATTTTATCTAGGTGCCATTGCATGTCACCCTGTCTTTGACCACCTTTGCTTTCCTCACTGTAAAGAAATCCCAAACTGGTTTACGCAGTATTTCTTTATCTTGCATTAGTGAAAGAAAAATTATATGCTTGAATCTTTTCCCAGAGATTAGAAGTCTGTAAAGATCAGTCTTTGAGAATCCTTACGGTGCTCTCATTCCACACCCGCAGTCCAAAGTTGAGGGTGGGGTGGGGGAGGATTTGCTTCTTATCAATCAGCATACACGGACAGAGGAGATAATGGTGGCTTTCCTCTCTCTTTAAATCTTTTTATATTAAAGATGATTTCACCACCATTTGAAGTGTAAGGTAACAATTTATCAGTACTATGTCATCAGAAATCTTGAATTTACAGGATATGGCACTTTAATTTAAATTAACATCATTTAAAATAAATTGAGAACATATTGGCAAAGCAAGAATATAATGTTTATTCTGGGTTTTTTTGAGGGGAATTACTATTACATCTATGTGGTAATTTCTTTTGTCAGTGGGATTTGATATTTATTACTTGGGTGTTTTGGGGCAGGTGTATTTAGAATACATAAAGTGTATTTTTAACCTTTAAAAATATTTAAGTTTGAGATAATTATAGATTCACAGGCAGTCGTGTGGAATTATACAGATTCCCTGGTACCCTTTAGTTTCCCCCAGTGTAAACATCTTACAAACTATATATCACAACCAGGATGTTGACATTCATAAAAATTCATTGAACTTATTCAGGTTTCCCCAGTTATATTTAAGTATTTTTGAGTGTGTGTGTGTTTCACTGTATGCAATTTTATTCCATGTGTAGGATTCACCACCATAGTCAAGATACAGAATACTTTTCATCTTTACAATAACAACACCCACTTCCTGCCATCCTAACTCTGGGTAACCATTAATCTAATCTCCATTTCTAAAAATTTTGACTTTTCAAAATTGATAATCTTTAGTTCTGTGGTTTTTTAATGTAGATTAATTTTTTTTATTCTGTGTGTGTGTGTGTGTGCGCGCATGCACACAGACACTTCAAAGTACCCAGAACAATTCTTCACACATAGTATTTTAGATATACAGACCATTCTATTAGGGCATGTACATTTTTAAATGAAGTTACTTTCGAAGTTTTTTTTTTTTTTTCTCAGTCCTACTCTGTGTCCTTTGTGAATCAATGGACGCTATTTAGAAAGATTTGCTTTCAGGACAATATGTATATAGGTATATTAAAATTTTATTTTTTTTAAAAATGGGAAAATAATTTGTCATTTTAGAAATTTAATACTGAGCTATACATAGCACTTAAGACATGTAGTATCATCTTTTATGATAATAGTGCAGGTTACTTCTTTCTGTAAGTGTACAATATAGAGTATATTATGGCATTATTTATCCATGCATCCATCTATCCATCCATCTATGCATCTATCCTTCCTTCCTTGTTTTGAGACCAGGTCTTGCTATGTTGCCTAGTGTGGCCTCAAACCCCTGGGCTCAAGTGACCTTCCTATCTCAGCCTATGAGTAGCTGGAAGTACCACACCTCACTTCTATTATGGAATTTAATCCATGCTGGCAGGCCAAGTGATCACCAAAGTATAAGTGGGTTAAAATGGACATTTTATGGTCTGGCTTGAGAAGAAATAGAATACAAAAGGAATGTAACAATGTTTTAAAATTATCTTCTTTTGACTGTTATCTTGATGGCATGCTAAGATTTTTTGTTTTCCTGAAGAATTTATTTTTAAACTGATGTTATTGAGATTCAACTTCAGCCTTCCTTTAGTAACTTTAAATAGAGACTGATCCTGAAGATAGCAATATATTTATTCTTTTAATTAAAAAATAGCCTGCAAGTTTGTTATGTCAGCTTTTCTTTCTTGTCAGTAAACTTAACCAAATTGTTTATTCTTTTAAAAATTACTGTGGATTTAAAAAGCTTTTGAATGGACCACAATATTTGTGCATCAATTATGTAATATAATCAAGCTTTTTTTTCAGGCAAATGCCTTATTTGGGTAGTATACCAATGCATTTTACTCCTGACTTTGACATATTTTTTTCTCCTTTTCTTCTTAATATGCTGTTTAAGTAAACATGTATTATGGATCCAGTATAACATGAAAAGTGCTTTCCATTTAGACATCACGATTAAACAATAATTATCTTGTTAAGAATTTTGAATCTTTGTATGTAAAAGTATTAAAGGTGAATATTATCAAAGGGGTTTATTGCATTTTAAATTTCCAGTGTTTTTCATTGTGTTTTTGATGTGCTAATGAAAAAATTTGCCTTATTTAATACATCAGAAGTCATTACCAAAGCAATCAAAATGTTGCAGGATCTCTTCTTTAGAGAGTTTGGAAAAGAGTTTGATTTCTAAATCAAAATTGTTACTCCAGAGAACTGTGTACAAATGTCTATAACCTTGAATTTTTTTCCCCATTGAAGTTCATTCCTTCTAAATCAGAAGAACACATGAAAACATTAAAAAGTTTAATGTTTGTTATAAAATCTCTTTATGTACCTCAAACCCTGTATGTTTGGACCATTACATCTTGTAGCTATTTAAAAATGAATTTTGATACTTCCTCTCTCTGAATAATCAGCAACACATGACTATAATAGTAGAGACAATACATTGTTACTTTTACCAATTATAAGATTTCAGCAATTGGTTAGTTTTAAAATATAAGAAACATATTTTGTGGCATATTGGAATACCAGGCCCCTCTTAGGTCTGTTTAGGAGGTCTTCTAAAGTAAGCTGTATAAGTTCCAAAAAATTATTTTTAAACTGCTTAGCTACATAAAATAGACTTTTTCTGAACCAGCTATTTATATAAATGGGGGTACAGTTCTATAATATTTTACATATAACCTATAGAAAACAGTAAAACATGGCAAATCAGTGCTTATACACATTTTTAGAAGACTAAGAATAAATAAGTTTGTATAACACTTTAAATATGCCTCTGAGGCTGTTTGCTGATTGAGACATTTTAATAGGTTCAGGATTTAAGAAAATAACATACATGTTGACATAAAATGATTTTAAATTGCAGGTATCTGGAGCAGGGCAAAAATCTTCAGATTATTTAATACTTCAATATGCTGTGAGAAGGAAAAGCTCCTAGTTAGCATTTATAATGTACTTAAAATATATCTTGCTATGTACATGTACCATGATTCTCTTATAGAACATGCTGTACTAATGGATATTGCAACTGAAAATTATCAGTGACTTTAAAAACTTAACCAATCATGCTTTAAATTTGATGTATTTTACAATATAAAAGGATTCTGAAAATTGTGAATACAAAAGACAATTAACTCAAAGCACTAACTTTTTCTGAAAAAAAGGGATGAAAAGGTTTGTTACATAAGTTTGAGTGGAAAATATTCCAGGGTGTTGTAAAAATTATGAATTTGTAGCCAGATGTGGTGGTGATCCCAGCAGCTGGTGAGGCTGAGGCAAGAGGATCCCAAGTTCAAAGCCAACTTCAACATATTAGCAAAGCCCTAAGCAACTTAGTGAGATCCTGTCTCAAAGTAAAAACTAAAATGGACTGGGGGTGAGGCTCAGTGGTTAAGTGCCTCTTGTTCAATCACTGGTACAACAAACAAACAAACAAACAACAATAACAAAACCCTTAGCAATACATCTTAAAAACAAAAGATTATTTTCAGAATTTTATTCAGTGTCCCAAACCACTGCTCCTTCATGGACATTTGTCTGTTTTCTTATTTAAGTATTGGGACATAGTAGAAAATAATGGAGCAAGGGCTAGGGTCTCAGTGTATTCTTAGCAAAAATCAGACAATTAAAAAATATTCCAAGGTATAAATGAGTCTTAAATAGAGGGCAAGGCCTATACGTTGCAACTTTTGTGGGTTAAATTTAAATATTATAAGTGTTTTATTTTTTTCAAAAATGTTTGAATAATTACCCAAATATTCCATAATTCCACTTTACATTTTACTGTTCTTTCAGTGCTTTCGCTCTTCTGCCTGGAATTTTTCCCTGTACTTCTTTCTCTAACTAAATTCTAACCATACTTTATGGCTCTTTTTGGTTGTTGATTACTCAAGGAAACTTTCCCTGAACTCTCACAGTAAGTCAAGTCTCTGGATTTATGCTTCCCTTACTTCTACTATTTCTCTTTCATAGTACTTACCACAGTTGAAATTAGTTTCTATTTAGCCCCCCATGGTGCTAGGAATTTAGGCAAGCATTGGACTACTGAGTCATGTTCCTAGCCCAAAATTATTTAGTTTCTGTTTTTTCCAATTATTATGCATTCCATGCCTAGCATAATTCTTTTTCTTTTTGGCCGAACTAGAGATTAAACCCAGAGCTTTCATACATGCTAGGCAAGCACTCTTACTACTGAGCTAAAGCCCAGCTCTTTTTAAAATTTGGAGACAGGGTTTTGCTGCTTTGCCTAGGCTGACTTGTGAGTTGTGATCCTTCTGCTTCAGTCTCTTGAGGAGCTGGGATTATAGGTGGGAACTACCACACCGAGCTCACCCCTAGCAAAATGCTTTTGTTTAGTACTGGGAATTGAACCCAGGGATGCTTAATTGCTGAGCCACATCCCAAGCCCCTTTTATTTTCTATTTTGAGACAGGGTCTCACTAAGTTGCTTGAAGCCTCACTAAATTGCTGAGGCTGACTTTGAATTTATGATCCTTCTGACCTCAGCCTACTGAATCTTTGGGATTACAGGTGTGTGCTACCACCCCTGGCACACCTAGCATAATTCTAAGCAGAGAATAGGTGTTCAAAATATTTAAATAGGATGAAGGAAGGATTATTTTTGTTTTCATATCTCTTAAAAATTAGATTCTTAGAATAGCTCAGATGAATAGAGTAGTGTAGGTATTTAAGCCCAAAGAGCATTTGGTAGTTGCCCTCATCATAAAGTAAGTTAGCTAAAATCATTTTTTTTTCCTTCCAAAGAAAAGTCTTTATTCTGCAACCAAGCCACAAGTGTTCAGTGAGGCCTAGCACCATACCAGGTACACTCAACTAAGCATAAACACAAAAGTGTGAGATGTAGTTCCTGCCAATTTCAGGAGTACAATCTAAATATTTCTCAGAATTACTTTGTGGTTAAAAATAAATCTGGACTTAGTTGCCAGTATTACAATGTAATGTTTTAACCATGTTTACCATAGCTTGATGATTTTTCCTATTATAACTTCATCATTATCAATAAACAAGGTTTACTTTTGTTAAAATTCATCTTAAATTCCCTTCTCTATAATTTGAATCAAGATTTTTTTTAAGGAATTTTAAAACTTTAATGAAAGTGCTCAGATACAAATGTAGCCAACAGTTGTTTGGACAAAAGGGCTCTAGACTGAATGAACTTAGCTAGTTTCATTAATATTTGGAGGCAATATAAAGCATAAAGCCACTTCCAAACAGTTCCTAAAATGTTACTACCATCCAAGAGCAGGAGTTAGAACCATGGAGTGTGATCTAGACAAGTGATGTTTTTCATAGAAGATTTAGAACAACTGGGGGCCAATACCAATGGTGGTGGGGAGGCAACTTCTTCCCTCAGATTAACCTTTTGGTGCTCACAAACCCTCACAGCTCACAAGTGAGGTTCTGGGAACAGACACTAACCAATAGCCTAAGGTGGAATAAGACAGTTGTACATGGTAATGACTCCACAAAGGAGTGAGCCTCCTGCTCTGTGTAGAACATTCCACACAGAGCAGGGAAGTGGGGTCAGCAACCTTAGGACCTAAAACCTGTGACAGTGACACCAGAACACAAAAACAACACCCCTTGCTTCCTCCACCTGACCCTCACCCTCCTTCCACTGTGGACTGAGGCTTTAGGAAAGAGCCTTGGCCTTGTGCTGGGCTAGTAAAAGGGTGTCCATTTGGCAAGCAATGGAAAGGATTAACCTAAGGAAGGACTGGATAATTTTCTAGTATTACAGTGTCTTTTTACTCTAACAAAGAAGTCACTGATTTCTTTAAAGCATGTTAAATCAGGAAATCTGGGCTAAATAGAATGCAAAGGAAACACCCCAATCTGAACCTCTTCACATTGCTTTAAAGCACTCAAAAGTGAGCTGCTAACTTGGGCAGTAATGGGAAAGAATGACAATTCATTCCTTCCTTCTTACAAAATGAGGATTCCAGGTATACAAAGATGCCATATCCAGGACTGTAACTAGACCTGTCTGTACTCCACTCCAACTTCCTTGGCTTTCCATCCTGAAGACCACTTTGGCTATTGTGCACCAGGGAGCACTAAGGACTCCTCCATCAACAAAATGATCATCAAAGATATTGAAATGGAAGGTAGCATTTAAAACAACACAGGGTTTCTTAAAATGTAATACTAGTTTTCTTATAGCGTGTATAAGACACAGTATGAGAAAACTGCCCCCACTTGGAGTCACATAGCAACCAAGACTCTTCACACGTGCACATACACCCAGAGGAGGCCAGCTGGCTTTGCCACAATGCACAGGGGATAAAGTCTGCTTCAGGATACTCTTGGTTTTTGAGCTATTTGGAGAGCTAGCCCAGACCTTCATAAAGCCCATCTCCATTGGTAACACAAGTGGCCTGAATGTACACGAAGCTTGTCCATGATCTCTGCTGCATTCATGGCATTGGGAAGATCCTGTTTATTTACAAACAGCAATAAAACTGCATCTCTGAGTTCATGTTAGTTCTGGGGCCTCACTGACCATCTCTCTGTCATTACTGTCAACCACAAAAATCAGACCTTGGATGTTCTGGAATTAATATTGTCACAAAGGTCTGGTTTTGTCCTGGCTGCCAATATTCCAGACCATAAGCCATTATTTTTACATTCTACTGTCTCTACATTGAAACCTGTTGTAGGGATGATAGGCACAATCTCTCCCAGCTTCAATTTATACAAGATTGTGGGTTTTCCAGCTGCATCCAAACCCACCATAAGAATTCATATCTCTTTTTTTCCCCAAATAGGACTTTTAAACAGCAATTTTTAGATGTTTGCCATTGTAATTTAATTCTATAACCTATCACTGCTTAGAACTCATTTCTTTAAATTGCTGCTGATCTTGTGCTCTTTCTTCTTTAACTTATATTAGAAAATTATTTCTACAAGGCTCTAGAAATTCCTAATAAATTTTGATAGTAACTGTTGAAACAATTCCTCTCTTTAGGTAATTGGGTAACCAGTGGCTTCCAATAATTGTGAAACTTGGTGGGCTTTGAGATCTCCTTAACCATCATAGGAATTTGAGTGGAAGACAGATGTGAAAAATATTAATTGCCCAATCTCTGGAGGTGTAAGGGAGTGGGAGTGATATTTAGGGTTTAAACCAACCTCATAGCCCTAGAGAACTTCAGGCTTCTGTGGCTCCTAAGAAAAGTCTTATCAAACCAGAAGCTCTTGAAAAGCATCCAGGGAAAGATCTATAATCCCCGAGGAGGAGTTGAGAACCAAGATAGTAAGTACTTCAAAGGGTTGTGGGACTAGAAGCCTGCCTGGATCAAGGAGAATTCAGAAAAGACTTATTCTGACCCCTGGGCAGTCAGCTGCTCTGTAGTTTGCTGTCTCTCTGTCTCTCTCTATTATTTGGGATCAAATCCAGGGCCTTGCTCACATCCAGCAAATGTTCTAACCCCCATTACTTTTTCAGTTTTACTTAGAGACAGGATCTCACTAAGTTTCCCAGTCTGGTCTTGAATACTCAGCCTCCCAAGTAGTTGGAATTATAGGCGTGTACCTCTAGTCCTAAATATAGATTTGTTAATTAATTGCCTCCCAAATATTTCCTCTTTGAATATTATGCATGGAATCTTCTTGGAATAGGTAATCTTTTTTGGTACAACCTATTTGCCCTCTATCCTGCCTGATTCCTAGACATTTCTATCTTCTGTATTCCTTAAAGTTTTAGGAATTTGTGGTAATAGTGTCATTCATGTATCTGACATCTTATACTCAAAAAGAAAATCACCATGGACATATTATTTATTTTGTTTTTATTTTAACTATAATATACCTGAAGAAAATTACTCATTAATTTTCACAGTTGGTTCATTCATCATTCAGCGAATATTTATTTTGTATCCAAATACCAGAGGGATGCTTAAATGTTGATGATTACCAATGTAATCCCTGTCCTTAAGAGTGGCTTACTGGGGCTGGGGATATAGCTCAGTTGGCAGAGTGCTTGCCTTGCAAGCACAAGGCCCTGGGTTCAGTCCCCAGCACTGCTTAAGAGTGGCTTATTTGTTTTTTTGTTTGTTTGTTTGTTTGTTTGTTTTTTGGTACTGGGGATTGAACCCAGGGGCACTTGACCACTGAGCCACATCCCCAGCCCTATTTTGTATTTTATTTAGAGACAGGGTCTCACTGAGTTGCTTAGGGCCTTGCTAAGTTGCTGAGGCTGGCTTTGAACTCGAGATCTTCCTGCCTCAGACTCCCAAGTGCTGGGATTACAGGCGTGCGCCACCACACCCGGCAGGCTTATTTGTTGATGGTTGGATTGGAGAGTGGCTTATTTGTTGATGGTTGGATTGGATGGGCCCCTCTACCCCCTGTTTATTTGAAGGGCAACTAGGGGTTTAGGAATGAGGGACATTCTTTAAGGGATACATCTAGGAGTAGATATTATCTGATGAATTATGTAGGAGTTAAATGAAACAGCATCAGGTAGAGAGAACATTACATATGAAGTCACAAAGACAGGAGTAGAAAAGGGCAAGTTTTAGGTGTGGCTGGAGCTTGGAGTGATAGGGCAAGGGGGAGTGTAGTGTGTCATTAGTATTAGATTATATTATAGTATAGTATTGTGTTTGGAGAGGAAAACAGACCTAATCATAAAGGACCTCCTCATGTGAAGTTTGGATTTCTCTTGAAATATATGAAAAGCCCTTAAGGGGTTTTAGTCAGAGAATAATTGAACCCATCTTGTGTTTAGAAAAATGATTTTAGGTCTGGGGATGTAGCTCTGTGGTAGAATGCTTGCTTACCTAGCATATGTGAAGCTCTGGATTCCATCCCAACATCCCCCACTCCCACCAAAACACGGGGAAGATGATTGTAGCAAGTGTGGAGAATAGTTTGGAGGTTGTTAGAACAGGATCAGGAAGCCGAGGTGTTCATTTCTTGCTACAGCAGTCAATTTGGAAGTCTGCAGGATTTGGTGACTTAGGAGAAGGGAGCAGGGATAGGTATGGAGAGAGGTGAGTTCAAGATGACTCCCAGGCTTGTTGCTTAGATACATCAACATCTTTCCTTAATAGACAAAGGGGATGCAAGAAGCAAGGAAATGATGATTCATTCTTTAATATTGTTAAAGATGAAATGTGTCTGGGATCCCCACATGCCAGTGACTGGTTAGCTTTGGATTCAGAGGGCTGAAGCTCAGGGAGAGATCCTAGCCGGAAAGAAAGATTTTGGTTTTGTGGAACTTACATGTTCATTTGAAAACTATACAAAAAAACTCCATTTAATATTTTCTTATGCAATTATAAATAAGTAAGTTCCAGTCATTTTATCTAGAGTATAATGTGAATTTAATTTGAAAAAACTTTTTTTTCTTCACAGTGTTAGGAATTGAACCTAGGGTCTCACACTTGCTAGACAAGCATCCTACCACCGAACCTACAGCCCCAGTCCTGAAATAACTTACATGTTCTCTACATTCTCACTAGTTTAAAATTTCAGCAATAGTTGGTGACTAGTTAAGTGTGAGAAAGTTCACCATAAAAATGAATGGAGTTGTTATTTAAAACAGTAATCATGGAAAGGAACTACGGTAATGTTAATGGTAGAATAATGTGAATTCAATGGATTGCATCCTTTGATATGCATTCTAAATCTGGCACATAAACCAGTTTTCATTGATAAATGGGCTGTGATTGACAGTGAAAGGAGAAACAGGAGAGCATAGACGCTGAAAGCATAGATAGTTTCTACCTCATAGTATTGACTTGAAACAAAGATTAAGTGGGTTAATATTTATAAATTTCTTAGGGGAGTCCCTGCACATGGGACATACTACATAAGTGTTAAGTTAGTAAATTTGAACCGTTGTTCCTTGCCTTTTCAGAAGAGTTGCTAGATGCCCAGTAAGAGTCAATAGTCTCTGTCCTAGGTGTGGTAGTCTTTCACTGACAAACAACTGAACACTGCATCATCGAGCAAAATTCAGAAGATTACTATAGCTGATAAGAATAAATTTAAAAGGAGAAAATAGATTATTCTTACTCATAGTAGTTTCTTGAATTATTTATCATTACTATTGAATTATGTAAAAACACTATTTTATATGATTCATTCTGACCCTTTAAATAAATTACAAGATTCTCTATGAATTATCAGGGAAATAACATCTTAAATCATAGTTGACTTGATGGTTATCCTGCATCCTCAGTTTTGTTAACAGGTCAGTCCCATTTCACCTCTGAACTTAAGATGATACAGTTCCTTCTGGTTGCATCCTCTTCAGTCCTTCCCCGTTCCACATCCTCTAATTTTTTCATGGGGCTAGTCTGCTGGAGAGCCTGCAGATCCTGACTTTGATGTCACTTTTCCCCCAGGTTGCCTCCCGTCTTCCTCACAGTTGGGTTGGATGCTTTGTTGTATGTTTGCAGAGTAGCCTCTACCTCTATAGTTGCATGCATCATATATTTTGGGGATTATTTCTCACAACTCCTTTGTAAGTTCCTTGATGTCGAGGACAATTGTTTACAACACTTTGTATATTCTTAATATGTATATTTCTTGAATGAATTATTCATTCCATAGTAATTCTAAATTATATGGTAAAGAAAATCAATCTATGGGACCATGGAAACGTAACTATTTCTTCATTACAATAGAGGGTATTAATTAAGGGTTTTTCACTCATAAAATATGTTGATGAAAAACTGATTCCTTTAGCAGGAACTTGATGGTATTTATCAAGAACTTGTTGGTATTTTCTCCCAACTAATCTTCCTAGCACGTTATAAATTTTAACTTCTAATTCTCACAACTTTATGAGTAGTCATAGCATTGTCACCATTTTACATATGAGGAAACTGAGACCCAGATATATTAAATAACCTTTTCCAGGTTCCACAACTAAGAAGTAGTAGAGCCCAGATCTGAACAGTCTCCCTTTAGATTCATGCTTTTAACTACCTCCCTCTGTCTTTCAACATAAACAGTCATATAGCAAATAGGGCAAGACATTCCTTATATTTCTAAAGCATAAAGCTTCTATTATATCCTCATTGGACCCCAAACAGAATGCCTGAGTCATGTGATAACATTGACAGTCAAAGGTGAATCCTTAATGTTTATTTGGTTAATCATATGCAAAAATCACTTCCAAAACTTGAATGAACTATAGTAGCAGTTTCATACTAAATAGTTAAATGGTTACACGGCTTGAGATGAAAATAAAATACATTGTTGGAATTTAAATTTTTAAAGTTTTGTAAAATTTAAACTGAAAAAATTATCACATATTGTATAAGTTTATGATGATTAATTTTGAGTAGAATTAGAGAATAGAAAACTAATGGTAGAAATCTCATTTTAAATCTAAAAAAAAATGAAGGACATCAGAAGACATTATCAAGAGGATGTGAAGAAAACCAACAGAATGGGAAAAAATACTTGCAAAGCATAGACCTGATGAGATTATAGTCACAAGATGTAAAGAACCCTTACAATTCAGCAACAAAATAATCCAGTTCAAAAATGTGCAAAGGACTGGAATAGGTTATATTTTTTCAAGGAATATATACAAATAGCAATAAACATATGAAAAAATGCTCAATAGTCAGGGAAATGCAAATCAAAATCATATGAGGTGGCATGTGGGCCTGTAGTGCTTGTTGTCCAGGAGGCTAAGGCAGGAGAATTATGAGTTAAAGGTCAGTCTGGGCAACAACAGGGACACTCTACGAATGTAAAAGAATAAAAGGCTGGGAATGTAGATCAGTGCTAGAGTGCTTGCCTAGTACTGTGTTAAACACTTAGCACTGCAAAAATAAAGTTGATGTTCATTGGGATGGTATTATAGAAAAATCAAACCAAACCAAAAACTAAAAGTTGATGAGGATTTGAAACAATTGGAACCCTGGGGCTTTGCTGATGGGAATGTAAAATCGCTATGGAAAACAATTTGGCATCGCTCAAAAAGCAAACATGGAATCATCCTATGATTCCATGAAATAAGGCAGACAAAAAGGGACAAATACTGTATGTTCCACTTAAAAGAGGTACTTAGAATAGGAAAATAACAGAAACAGAAAAAAGAATAGAGGGTACCAGAGGCTGAGGGGGAGGGAAATGGGGAGGTATTGTTTAATGGGGTGTAGAGTTTCTGTTAGGAATGGTAAAATGTTCTGGAATTAGTGGTGATGTTTGTACAACACTGTGAAAAGCATTTAGTGCCACTAAATTGTGTACTTAAAAATGGTTAAAATAATAACCTTTATATATACAAATACCAAAAAAATACACAAATACCTTATTTGTGTTTTTTACTACAAGAAGAAATAAATAAAATTGAAAAATTTAAACAAAATAAAGCAGGTAAGAGGTAACAATAAATATTTTTTTTGTTTTTTCTTTTATTTATTTTTGGTACCAGGGATTAAACTCAGGGGCACTTAATCACTGAACCATATTCCCCAGACCTTTTTATATTTTATTTTTAGATAGGGTCTCACCAACTTACCTAGGGCCTTGGCAAGTTGCTGAGGTTGGCTTTGAACTTGCAGTCCTCTTGCCTCAGCTTTCCGAGATTACAGGAATTGCAGGCATGAACCCCCATACAGGCTCCTTTTATTTTTAAGATGGGATCTTTTTATATTGCCCAAGCTGGCCTTATGCTTCTGTGCTCAAGCAGTCCTCTGGCTTCAGCCTCATGAGCAGCTGGGACTATCAGTGCACATTACTACACCCAGCTCAAGAAATCTTTGCTATGATCTAAGTAGAGCAAAGGCCCAGTTTGCACATATTTTTTTAAAAAAAATGTTTATTACAAAGGTACTTTTCAAGGTTATTATAGTACAGTTGGACAGATTGAAAGAACTATAATTGTAGATACTTGTCTTTAAAGGAATGAAGTTTAGATGGTAAATATTTTTATAAAACACAACAGATTGAGGTAATATATGTATAAATTATACACATGTAATGTAAGAATGAATGAGTTATTTTTTATCATTGAAAATGGTTAACATGTTCTTCCTGATGATTTCTATATGTTATTGGCTACAAAATCAAACTTATTTGGTCTATATTGTATTAAATGGAGTTAAAGAGTTATGATTTCTTTGAGGTTATTTTGTAATTTTCACTAGATTGTTAATTTCTTGACAGTAGATGCTGCTTTAACTCATATATATTTATTTTTCTTGCCACTTGTTAAACCTGATCTGTTTTTTGAATGCATGACTATGGAAACAACAAGGTTTTTTGATTTATTTTTTTGTATAACTAAATTGCAATATAAGTATTAGAAGCAATGTTCCCAATATAGCTCTAAAACAACAACAAAAAATAGAATAGAAACTCAAAGCTATAATGTGTGTGTGTACATCTGTGCATATGTGTGTATGTGTATGAGAGTGAGTATATGTATATGTGGGGATTTAATAATTATCTTTAGGTTAAATTCCAAAAGTATTTTCACGTCATTTCATTCATTTTTATAGAGTAAACAGAACTATTTTATAGATCCTAGAGTACAGTATATGAATTTTTGACTTATTTTTATTTTTTTGTGGTGCTGAGGATTGAACCTATGTTCTTACAGATTCTAAGCAAGCTCAATGATATTATGGAGCCACACCCCAACATCTGAATTCTTTTTTTTAAAAATTTTTTTTCTGTAGTTGAGATGGACAGCATGTCTTTATTTCATTCATTTATTTTTGTATGTGGTATTAAGGATTGAACCCAGTGCCTCACATGTGCTAGGCAAGTGCTCTGTCACTCACTGAATTACAGTCCCAACCCCTGAAATCTGGTTTTTAATATTGGATATATTGTTGGTACATGTTGGGATCAGCCGTCGAGGTTCTACGTAAGTTGTTAGCTCCTCACTAATGTCCTTATCTGATATTATAGCAACTATTCAGGTTTCTGTTATTTATGGACTTTAAATTTTCATGCATGCATTTGCTGTGGACTGGATTCCTAATGGGCAGACAGGTAAGGAAAACATTTGTATTTATATGTTGCTGCTTTATTTTCTCTAATTCTCTGACTTTTTATTTATTTTTTTTCATTTAGTCATCATTTTTTATGCAGTTCCTCTTGAATCTTTATCTGTATTTTTAGGACAAACCTATAATTAGAAACACAGTTTCCATCCTCAATTTGTGTAAGAGGTAAGAACATATCCGTTTAGAGAAAGAGGAGCACATGGGGATTGACAATTATGAAGCCCTAAGAGGCAACTCAGGAACTAGACATTTAGAGCAGTATTTTTGAGAATTTATTTTTTTCTCCAATAAAAATGACCTAATTCAAGGTCAGTTATTTATTTATTTATTTATTTATTTATTTATTTATTTATTTATTTATTCTGTGCTGGAGACTGAATCCAGGACCCTCATTCATACTAGACAAGTTTTCTACCACTGCACTATATTCTCAGCCCACCGTCATTTATTGAATAAGGTCATACAAACAAAAATATTGCAAACTGACACATTATCTTTTTTTATATAAGTTTGGAGATTTAAACTTTTTTCAAAATTTGCATTGTGTTTCTGTTTGAACTAAGGAATAGAGAGCATAAGTATTGACAAGAAGCCTAACTTTGATACTGGATATAGAGAATTAGAAGGTAAAAAACTATGAGGCATTTTATTTTATGAGCCAAATGTAGTAGAAAATGGAGAAAACATATAAGAAAAAATTCTTTGGTTATATGGACTTGTGAAATACCATTTTGGGGGACAAAATATTTTCTTTTAAATTGTAAACTGAAATTTTCCAAAATTGAGAGACTTATGATATATTAGCTAAACACTATAAACACTGAGAATTAATATAACCCCAGATAAATTAATTCATTCTTTATATTCATAATAGTTCAAAGTTTTTGAGATTTCAGATTATAATACAATATAAATAACCCAGTATAGATTGACTTCCAAATTATATTTCAAAAGACAATAAACTGGACTGGGTTTGGGGCTCATGAGAGCACTTGCCTCACATGTGTGAGGCACTGGTTTGATTCTCAGCACCATATATAAATAAATGAATAAAATAAAGGTCTATCAACATCTAAAAAACATTAGAAAAAGACAATAAACCACTGCCTTCACATAATAGTATCAAGTGGGCAAACAGAACAAAATAGGAACAAAACACCAGAATCGTCTGAAAAAAATAACATGAAACATAACTGTGATTCTTTTTTTAACCTCTATTTAATTAATTAATTTTTATGTGGTGCTGAGGATCACACCCAGTGCCTCACACATGCTAGACAAGCACTCTACCACTGAGTTACAACCCCAGCCCAATTGTGATTCTTTTAAAACTACTCTAAGCATACTTTATATTTTTTGGCCTCATAGTATATTCATTATGAAACTTTATATGTTTACGAATTAGCTTTTCTCTTTAGAGTGTTGACCTTTTTTAGTTGAAAGGGTGTATATCCATTATCAAAAATACATGACAACAATGACAACAAAAACAACTCAATTCCAAAATGAGCAAAGGAGTTGAATAGACTTTTCTCCAAAGAGGATGTACAAATGAAATGGCCAAGAAGCACACAAAAGGATGCTCAACGCATTAGTGTTGGGGAAAGGCAAATCAAAACCACAGTGAGATACCACTTCACACACATTAGGATGAGTGGTAGTAGTATTTTAAATGGAAAATAACAGTTGATGAGGATGTAGAAAAATTGAACCCCTAGTACATTGCTGGTGGAAACGTAAAATGGTGCAGCCACCATGGAAAAGAGCTTGGTGGTTGTTAGGTGGTGATGGTTACATGACTTGCAAATGGTTACTGAATCATACATTTAAAAAGGGTCAGAATGATAATTTTGTGTTATTTATGTTTTTCCACATTAGATTCTTACAAAAAGTAAGAAGGCAAACTACAAATTGTTTTACATCCAAATTTCCAGAAATAACTTGTGTCAACATTTGGTAGTTATTCTAATACATTATTCTGTTAATAATATAGGCAATGTTCATGAGCATTTGGTTTGTTTACCATGAGCTATGATCCGTGTGTGAACAGGTGCCCTCCCACCCAGAGGTAACTAACCTGCATGGGATCCACACTTGGCAATGGTGGTCTTATAGAAGATGATCTAATCTAGCCAACTTGGATATAAAAATGATGACAATGAAACTGGAAACTAGGAAAAGTCACAGGTCACATCTTAAGTGTATTGATGATAAACATAGTTGTTTTCTGCTTATGTTATTTGGTAGTACCATTTCTTAATGTGGTCTGATCTTATGTGTTGTTGTAGTTATTATAAATGTTTCTTTTTATTCTATTCAAATATTTCTGGATATAACATGAAAAAAAGAAAATTAGTGATATTATTTTTTGTATGAGTGGGATATATTTTAAAAGAAAAGATGTAATGACATCAGGTTTAATAAATTGATGTAAATTAAATAAAACTTAGAAAATTAAGGGCACATTGTTCCAGCTCGAATTCTGTCATTATCTTTCTTGTAACTATAGACTCAAACAGCTTCATTAAAGCAGGAAATAGTAGTTGACTATTTTTCAGGCTTTTTAATAAGGCAATGTTGATATAAAGAGTTGGAATAGCCAGTAAAATAACCAGAATCCAATTATTATAGGTCTCCCTCTATTAATTTTTGATACTTATTAGTTATTTAATAATGATCTATAAAGAATGTGTAAATTCTAACCTTGCTCTTCCACATACTAGTTGTATGAAAATTTACTGTTCTCAGCTTTAATTTCCTACCCCATCAGTAAAACAGATATAATAATAGGGGCTACTTCATAGGTTTGTTATGAGAATTAAGTGAATTAATATGGAAAAAAGTCCTTAGAAGAATGCTTGCATGTAATAAATGCTGGAAAGCTATAAGCTACTTTCATTATGGTTGTGGCAGTGATGATAGTGATATACCTATATACCTACTAGGTATTCAGTCCTAGGATGAATATTCTGAAAGCTGGTAATATGTTATGCTTATCTCAAGGAATTTATTTGGAGGTAGTACTCATGCAGCTTGCATGAGTATGAGGCCCAAGCAGAATGGCCTTCCCAGCTGCCTGGGCTCTGAGAGAGAGCCTGATAAAATTTCTGTAATAAACTATAAGTTAGGTTAGAATAAGAGAAAAGACCAAATGGAGGACTTCATTGAGAAGAAAGGACCTGGGGGGACTTCCCCCTCCTGCTTCCTGCCTATGAGGTACTAGGCCTTATACCAAATACAGCTTTTTCTGCATTCCTCATGACAACCCTATCAGGTCACATAGCTATTTATGAGTTGAATCAGAGTTTTAATTTTTTAAATGTTTTTATTGGTGTATTATAGTTATTCATAATAGTGAGGTTCATTTTTACATAATCACACATGCTCATTCTCAGTCCCCAGTACTTCCCCTTTCTCTTCTCTTATTCCCTTCTCTTAACCCCTTTCTTTACTCTAGGGGTCTTCCATTTATTGTTTTCTTAACTCTGGTACATTATAGTTGTGCATAAAAGTGGAATTCATTATGATGTATTCATACATGGATATAGCATAATTTGTTCAGTTTCATTCCACAGTTATTCCTCTTACCCCCTTACCTCCCTTCCCTTCAATCCCCTTCCTCTCCTCCCCCCACCCCCCCTCCTCCTCTTCCCCCTCTTCTTCTTCTTCTTTTTTTTTTTTTTTGTTACTGGGGATTGATCTCAGTGGCCCTTGACCACCAATCCACAACCCCAGCCCTATTTTGTATTTTATTTAGAGACAGGGTCTCACTGAGTTGCTTAGCGCCCCGATTTTGCTGAGACTGGCTTTGAACTTGCAAACTTGCTGACTGAATGCCTCAGTCTCCAGAGTCTCTGGGATTACAGTCATGTGTCACCACACCTGGCTACTGCATTTCTTTTTGTTTTGAGATTTAAACTCATATCTAACTCCAAAGCCTTTCTTATTTCCATGCTGTGCTGCTTGCTTAATAATTACACTTTTTATGATTTTGTGTCTTGGCAGGTCAGATAACTCTAAATATCCCATTAGTTTTAAGTGGATGATTTTTTTGTTTGTACTGATTTTTCCCTTGATTTTCTTGTCTGCATATGTGTTAAGTCAGCTTTCTGTTACCATGAAAAACACTTGACAGAACTCACCATAAAGGAGGAAAGATTTATTTTGGCTCATGGTTTCAGAGGTTTCAGCACATGATCATTTGGCTGCAGTTTCTGGGCTGTGGTAGGGCAGAACATCATGGCAGGGAGCATTTGGTGGAGCAAAACTGCACAACTCATGGCAGCCAGGAAGGAAGGAAAGAGAGAGAGAGAGACAGAGACAGACAGACAGACAGACAGGAGCTGAGGAAAGGGCCTGGGACAAGATGTAAAACTTCAAGAGCATGCCCCCAGTGATCTGCTTCCTCCCACTAGGCTCACATCTAAAGTTTCCACCACCTCCCAGTAGTACTGCTACTAGCTGCAGACCAAACCCTGAACCCAGGAGCCTGGGGTACCTTCCAGAGCCAAACTGTAACATCGTATATATGCTGAATTGTATGTCTGCCTTTTAATTTAAATTTTGCTGATTTCTGTGTTTCATAATTCAACTCAGGTGTAATGTCTTTGCTGAGACCTCTTCTTCTGGATGTGGTCCCAACAATTCAACAGACTGCTGCTTTGGCTCTTGGAAGACTGGCCAATTATAATGATGACTTAGCAGAAGCAGTTGTGAAGGGCGACATTCTTCCACAGCTTGTTTATTCATTGGCAGAACAGAATGTAAGATTTAAAAAAAAAAAACACTTACATGCTTTTTGTTTTAGATTTTTTAAAATGTGGTAGATTGGGAAGAGTTATGAGCTTATAGGCATTTGAATTATTTGGATATTAATGAAACTTAAAATTCTCATAATAATATGCACATAATAATATCTTTAAGCATATTCTGCTTTGGGACTGATATACAGCTTTTCTCCATTAAGTTAATATAAGGAGAACAATGATTTAGTTTTTTTTAAGGGAATTATATATAAAGCAGTATTTCTGTATATAAGACTTAAACAAAGCTCTAGGATTTGTCTTAGGGAAGAATGTAGTCCCTGTCAGCAATTCTTATATGGAGGTGGAATCTGGTTAGTTGAAAGAGTGAGAATCAGCCCTGAAGCAAAGGCTAGAGAAATCAAGCAAAAGGAGGGGGAGAATGTGCTCAATGGAAGATTTGATTAAGCCTTTTTTTTTTTTTTAATTCATGTAAAATAGCATGTTAACTCTTTTAAGCACTGTCTAAAAGTGCCCTAATTTCCCCCACTTCTCTCTGGTACTACTCTGTGTTTCTATACAGTTCCATCTACTTGGTTTCCAGCATAGTTAAGGATAGGTACGGTCTTGCATTCCACTCTACTGGTTTATTATAATCTACACATATATCTTTGTTGGCATCTTCAAGATTCAATCTCTATTTATGTCATAAAAAGACAAACAACTGAAAAATGGGCAAAGGATATAACAAGATATTTCTCCAAAGAATATCTACAAAATGGCCAAAAACATTAAAAGATACTCAACAGCTTTAGTCATTAGGAAATGCAAATAAAAACCACAATGAGATATAATTTTCCACCTACTAGGATAGCTATAATTATACATTAAACATGGAAAATTACAAGCATTAGTGAAGATAACAGAGAAATTGGAACCCTCACATGTTGCTGGTGGGAAGGTAAAATGGTGCTCCTGCTGTGAAAAAGTTGGGCAGGTCTGCAGTGAGTTAACATTGTCCTCTATGCCTCAGCAGCTCTCCTGTTATATATCCAGAGGAAGTGAAAACAGGTTCTCAAACAAAACTCACACACAAATGTTCAGAGTAGCATTATTTACAATAACCAAAAGGAAAAAGCAACCCAAAGCCATCAACAAATAAATGGATAAACAAAATGTTATGTATCCGTACAACAGACTATTATTCAGTTGTAAAAAGGAGTGACGTACTGATAAATGGTACAACATGGATGAAACTTAAACACATTATGTCAAGTGAAAGGCCACATATCATATGTTCCCTTTTATATGAAATATCCAGAACATGCAAAGCTGTAGAGCCAGAAGCATATTGGTGGCTGCTAGGGACTGGAGGAAGAAGGGGAATAGGCAGTGACTACTTAATTTATGAGGGGTTTCTTGTTGGGGGTGATGAAAATATTCTGGAAGTAGATAGTAGTGGTGATTGTACAATGTTATGAATATATTAAATATCATCAAATTTTACATTAAAAATGGTTTAAGTGGCAAGTTTTATAATACATATATTTTGTCAGAATTTGAAAATCCTAATTGTGCAAAAATTTGGAATTTTTTTTTTCAGTACTGGGTATTGAACCCAGGACCTCACACATGCTAGGCGAGTTCTCCATTACTGAACTACTTCCTTAGCCCTTGTTTTTTTGTTTGTTTTTCTTCTTGTTGTTGGTCGTTTGTTTTTGTTTTTAATAGATTTGAGAGTCCTTTACTAATGCCTCCACAAGGAATCACAGAAACTTAATTTTTCTTGTGAATGTCCTTTTTTCATCAAATACTGTTACACTTTCTTCCTCCTTGACTCCAGTCTCCTTTGAGATCAGGGTCTGTGTTCCTATATCCCACATGGAAGTTTCTCGGTAGAAAATTTCTCAGAATGAATGAATGTCTATTAGGTGTAAAGAGACAAAAAATACTAGGCATTAAAGTGAGGAGGCAGTGAGAATCAAAGCATTATTCACACGCTTGTGTCCCTTTCACCTCCCAGATTTTAAGTCATTTCTCAAAGGAGATTTAATTTCCTCTTTATGAAGTACAAAGTCCTGTGTTTGCCTCTCTCTCTTAAAGTCAATTCCTTTGGTAAGGGTAGGAAAGAGGAGCATTAGGAATCTAGATGAAGTAAAAAGAATTAGATCAGAACATAAGAATTATAGGCACTGCATTAGTAATAATCATTGATACTTGTAAATTGACGGTAAATTTTACAATTCAGCAGAATCAAAAGTCAAATTAGCTTGAAGTAATGACAAAAAATATATCATCATTATTTTCCCATAATTATAAGAAAATAATTTATGGAAAGCTACTTTAAAATTCTACCCTAATTTGTACAATAAATAAGTAGAAATTGTGTTACTGCCACAACTTAATGAACTAAATGTATCATATTAAAATATCAATACTAACAATACATTTCTTATATTTGCAGCATATATTAATTGTGTAGATATAATGTGTTAAAATATACTTAATGTGTTTTCTCTCCTGCCTGTAATTTTTATTCTATCAGTATTTTAGCCTAAGTAAATAGAAGGCTTTCAGAGCCGGTGCTGTAATTACCTAGTCACTTGTAAGCGGTCACTTAAAGAAACAGAAACATACAATATAAAGTAGGAGATTAATTGGGTTTTGTTTTGTTTTGTTTTGTTTTGCAGCACTGGGGATTGAACCCAGAGTCTTGTACATGCTAGGCAAGCACTTTACCACTGAGCTACATCCCCAACCCCTTAACTGGAATTTATTAGTAAAAGAATTACGAGACCATCATTGCTTCATTTTTCAACCATAAAACAAGACTGTTGTGGCCAAATATTTCCTATATGTTTAATTTTTTTAGCAATATGAAGAGAAACTTGTTAGTATTGTATTTTAGTTTCAGTTTCTCATTCTTTATATAAATTTATACAGGAAATATTATGAAGCAATATTTAAAAGCTATATAATGGTAATTTGCTTTTATCTTAAACATTTCTAGAGAGGACAAATAACTAATATTCCATTCTTTAGCTTATTATTTTTGAGGAGAAGTTTGAAAACAGATCATGAATTTTTTTTCTGTTTGTTAATTGGTAAGTGCATCTTGGAATATGGTTGTTATTTCAGGGTAACTGGGGACACCAGAAGGATTAGTTGAGGTTATGAAAGGCCCACTATGCTTACAGATTGAGGGCAAGTGAAGGAAATGAGTTAGTCAGTTGACAGTTTAGTAACACATGTTAACAATCTAAAAGCTCCCTTGGGTCAAGTGGTACCTTTCAGTGTAATGCAGACACATAAAATCTCATTGTTTTATGAATTTGCAGAAAGTACAATTTTATTTTGTACAGTTTCCAATGATATGTTTTAGAGTAAAAGATATGAAATATAAAGTAAGACCTTGTTTTTAGTTTAGTTACTGAACAGAAACAATGGTACAACATCAATTAACCAAAACAATTTTACGCTTTGTCATCTTTTGTTCTCAAAAGCTATTGAGTTTTATTTATATTAATGTCATTTTTATGTTGCTCTATGTCTCCCTTGGATTTGGATATATAAGTGCTCAATTCTTTTTGGGTTTGGTCTCTCTTGCCCTGGTAGCGCTTCTACAAGAAAGCAGCTGCCTTTGTGCTGCGGGCAGTGGGCAAACACTCTCCTCAGCTGGCGCAGGCCATCGTGGACTGCGGAGCGCTGGATACACTGGTGATATGCCTGGAAGATTTTGACCCTGGAGTCAAAGAGGCTGCAGCCTGGGCACTTGGATATATTGCAAGACATAATGCAGGTATTGTAGCTTAGTTTTAAGTAGGATGATTAATTTGGGTATATCGGATAAATCTGGTTTTGCTTAGTAAACCATAGATGGGGGCTTTAAGATATTTCTGTATCATTAAAGGATAGCCAAGTTGTTTGGGTCACATACTCACAAAATACTGTGTATTTCCATCTTTATCTTAGTTAGTCAAAGGGAAATTTGAAGCAGGGGTGAAAGAAGAGAGGGGCTACAGGGTGTGGGGAAGTGGGGTTGAGTCTCAAAGGCCCTGGTAAATAGGTTCAGTTAAAAAGATGATGGTGATTTGTCACCCTTCAAGGGGTCATTATTTTTCACTTACATTCATGAGAGAGCATTCCAAATCTGCCAGGAGCAATATCACTTAAGTGAGTGATATGAAAAGATGTTGACATAACTTTGTAGAATATGTTTGTATTCTGCTCATGTTGGGCAGGAAGGAAGAGGTAGAGAAGAAGGGGCATCTTCTCTAATGAACTGACATCTTGGTGAATTCAAGGAGGAATGGGCCTTTTGGGAGAAGGTTGTGCTGACCCAACCAATTGATAAGAAACACATAGGGAACAGAATTGCCTCCACCACTTTATAGAAGTTGCTTATGAACAAATAACATAAGAAGAAAATGCATTTTTAACAAATTAAAACCATCAACTTTGCTAGTAATCAACAAACTGCATCAATAAAATTTCTTTTTCCATCTACTGTTATTGGTGGGAGGGGCACTGGGGGAGTAAAGCGACAATACAACCAAATGGTTAAAAGCACTGTGGCATTAGACAGGATTTGAGTTTGAGTCCAAATACTACCACTTAGGTGTTGTGTGACCTTGGACATGGCTTTTAAACTTTCTGAACCTTAACTTTCTCATCTGCAAAAGGATAACCAATAGTAGTTACTTCAGAGATTTGTTGTGAGGATGATGAAATAATATATGTAAAGTGCCTAGACCAGCACTTGGCAGGTGGCAAATACTCAATAAATTTAAGATATTCGTATTAATATTGAAGATTGGAGATGACATTATAGCATTTGTGACCTTTAGCTGGGTGCCTGCCACAATCCCAGCTACTTGGGGGACTATTCAAGTTCTAGGCCAGCCTGGGCATTTTAATGATAACTTGTCTCAAAGTAAAATAATAAAATCATGTTTATGACATTGGAGGAGGAACTACAAATTGTATAAGCTCATGGAAAGTAGTTTGAGAAAATAAATCTAAGTCATGAAAGAGCTCATGAGAAGTCTGAAAAGTCTGCTTTGGAAATTCATCTTAAGGATGGAATTCCACAGAATGAAAATATCATTGTAACAATATTTTAATATTAAAACACCTCAAATATTTGACAGATATTTGACAGTAGTTAAATTATAGGAATCTACTTAATGGAATATCATGCAACAAAGTAAAAAGGTAATTATTTTCTCTATATGGTAACACAGAAAAGTGATTATAATGTTAAAAACAATAAAATTATATATTACAATTATAATATAAAAATAAATTACAAAGAAATACAGGATTGTATTACATAGTGAGATTAAGGATGGTCTTTCAGATTTTTGAGTGTGTCTGGAATAAAATAATAGTTATTACAATTGCTATTGAGTAATACTATGTGCCTGGCTCTTGCTTCAGAAATGTTATCTCATTTTGATCACAGCTACCCTTGGTTAGACATTACTCTCCCTGTTAGACAAAAAGAAAGAAAACATAATGTAGAGAGGATGCCTGAAGTTACCTGAATGGTGAAACCAAAATTTGGGTGGATTTGTGTGACTCCCAAGCTGATGTTAACTACTCTACCATACAGCTGCACTGAATACTTTCTGAAAGAGTATTGAAGAAAAAACTTACAGAAACAGGAAGAGGCCTCTCCTGCAATTATATTTAATATGATTCTTGAAATGGTGATATTACAAGAGACAAATATAAAAAGTAGAGAAGTTGAGAAAGAAAACTATTTTTATGGTAGAATGATTCAGAATTAACCTTTAATGTCTAAAGTTTGGTTTTCCAAATAGTTTTACCTTAGACTGTTGTTTAGTGCATGTTTAATGAGAAAAGTAAGGCAGTGTTTTAAATCAGAAGCTGGTTATAACAGGAAACTACATAAGTGGATTTAGTAAGTTTTTTGATATGTCAGAGGGACATGTTATAGATTGTGACATAAGTATTTCAGAATGATTTCAAAAAGCTTTGAGGGACAGCTGGACAGATACACTGTCAGGCAAGTGCCCAGAGATAACCTTTTCATCCCTCCCTTTTGTTGAGTCTGGGTGAAATGATTATAGTTCATAAATAGGATCTGTCTTAGGGATCCCATTCCAATTTCTTGCTATAATCTGACTCCCACATGGAATTCCCACTGTAATTTCAATATTTCACAGTAGTTAGGGGCCTGGGACCCAGAAGCTCCCCAAAGAGATTACTGCATAGATTTCTCAGAAAAAAAGGGAATTACTGTCTAGAAAGCTATAGAAGAAGTCATCGTTCACGTCCAAATCAGTGAAAATAGAGGATTTACTTCCACTAACGTGATTTATTTCTCAATGATTTCCTGAAAGTGGAAAATGTTGAGATCAATGGGAGGACATTCACTCAGTTGTTTTCTTCTTAATATTAGTAGTAAAATGTTTAATTAGACGATTTAAGATATATTTAGATCTTAAATGGAGACACAAAATAAACTATCTTATTTAAGGGAGAAAGAAGGGAAAAGTTTATGTATAGGAAACAAAAATATAATACAGTAAAAGAGAGAAACCATTGGGCATTATTTGTATTATTTGACTTTTGCTTATTTGAAAACTACAATTTCTAAAAGTTATTTCTATGTATAGATTTTAAAACTTTACCAGCAACCAAAGAAATGGTGTTTGTGGATTTTTTGTCTCCATCTAAAAAATTTTAAAATTTTATGATTGAATCACCAGTTATTGAATATACATGATTGTACTTACCTCTCAATTTGAAGATAAGCTATTTCCTTGTATTTTTCCCTGCTGTTAGTAAAGACTTTGGTAGAATTTTTCTCAGATTAGTTATTTCTCTACCTTCTTGCCTCTCTTTCCCACTCTGCAGAATTATTCTATCTATCTATCTAACCAATGTCAAGTCTCTCACTCTTCCTAAGGAATAGTCTTGTTTTCAGTGATAAAAGGGTATCCAAAGAATCTATGTTGACAGTGGGATTGTGCAGCCACCAGGCTTCCACAGTTGCTGGTGCAGCTGCTGAGAGGCAAACACAGGGAGGCTCCTTGAGAGGTTCAGGCTCTCCTTTCCTGCTCCCCAACCCCAGGGGTTAGTGTAGTCTCCCCCAGACGTTTTGTCTGTTAGCCCAGCTGCTCTGGGGAGGAGCACTTCCAACAAACTTCAGTGCACAAGGTGGTGGCAATGAAGAGTAGGGACTGAGGTGGGAGCAATAGCCTTGTTGAAGTGTGAAGGAGAAACCATCCAGGCGTTTTTGTGAATGCCCTTCTATATTTGGGCTCAAAAAGAAGTTTTAAGTGTTTATTTTTGGAACTTGGCTTTAAAATGCTGTCCGTTCATGGCAATTTTGTCTGTTCTCAAATGTGACAAAGAGATGTACATTTGATTAGATATTCTACAACTTTCAAATTATTGATATGTGTCATATTACAGATAGGAAGCTGAAGTAGAAAGGTTAGAGAATTTATTCTGGTCACAAAGTGTTTACGGTGGAACTGGTTTACAACTACTCAGAACTTTGCCGAGATTTTCTTTCTATAGAGAAGGAAGTGTACAAGAGTTCATCATTCTTTTTAAACTCCTTTTCATATCTGAAAATCTTGCCAGAAACTTCTGTTTTTAATCCCTGATGGCTAATTTCCACGTGTGACTCTTCTTTCTCTGTAGACTGATTTATGTCCAGCTCAGTAGCAGTTAGGAGTGGAGCTTTCCATAGCCAGTGAAGTGTAGTGCTCACAGAGATCTGCTGATATGGACCATACAGTGGATTGTATCCTGAGTGGATTGTATCCTGTTTACTAAATAGATAATGTAAGAAGGAATCAAAACAGCTGGCTAGCCTGCTTGTTTACATTGAATAATGAAATAAAAAAAGGAGAAGAGAATTTTAAAATTAGAATTCTTGCAAATATTCTTCTCATGCTACTCACATGCAAATGTCATAGCCCAATAGTGTAGACCAGCTGAGGAAGCAGTAATTTTTAAACAAACTTCATATATTTGTGTTGAAAATGCCTAAGAGCTACTCTCTTAGCAATTTTCAAAGTAATTAAGTTTTAAAAACCCAAATATTCATGATAAATATATGAAGTAAGAGCTAGGGACTTTGTCCTTTATGTCTTTGTGTGAGAAAGGATGGGAGAAGGGGACTAGCACCTGGTAATTAAAATTTCATGGTGTTGTGGGACCCTGCTTCTTGGGAGGTTGAGGCCAGAGGGTTGCTTGAACCCATGAATTTGAGACCAGTCTGAACAACAGAGTAAGACCCTGACTCAAAAAACAAAAAGAATGAAAAGTTTAAGAGACAACACAGACAACTGTCTTTACTGTGCCAGTAAATATTAACATTGATTTCTGAAGCATCTTTTTTTTTTCATTTAAAAAAATCTCTTTTATTTTGGAAGGGTTGTGGAACACATAAATAAAGGGACAAATGAGGCATACAATATTAAACAAATATTAAACATATATCAAATCTATTTGATCCTAACACTTATTTTCACAAATATCTTTTTATTTATTTAGGTGTTAATGAAAAAGGATAAAGTGAAAATAAATGTCTCTTTTATGTTCTTTGGGCACAGAGGCCAAATGTGTTCAACTAAATAACAGTTTAACAATAAACTTTTTTTACTCAGTGATTATCTAATTTGTTGGTCATTTTCAGGATTCAGTTTGTATTCTAGTAAAAACATGTTGTGATTCTTCTGCAATTATAATTCTTTGTGTGTGTGTGGTGGTGGTGGTGGTGGGGTAATGGGGATTGAACTCAGCCACATCCCTAGCTCTGTTTTGTATTTTACTTAGAGACAAGGTCTCACTGAGTTGCTTAGTGCCTCACTTTTTGTTGAGGCTGGTTTTAAACTAGTGATCCTCTTGCCTCAGGCTCCCCAGTCACTGGGATTATAGGCCTGTGGCCCCACACCTGGCTGCAATTTTAACTCTTGAGATTTTTTAAGTTAGGAACTCTTTTTTTAAAAATTTTTTAATTTTAATTTTTTAAGTTGTTGATGGACCTTTATTTTATTCATTTATTTATATGTGGTGCTGAGAATTGAACCCAGTGCCCGATACATGTGAGACAAGTGCTCTACCACTGAGCCACAACCTCAGTCCCAGGAACTCTTGATTAATAAAATTTTATGAAAAAACATTTATTATTTTTTAAGAATGTAGAATACACAGTAATAAAGTATAAAAATTTAGCCTCTGATTCCAAAGTCATACAGGCCTCTATGAGGTAGTAGTCAATTTTTTTTTTTTTAGCAACATCATCATCCTCATAGTCATCAAAAAGTGTGTGAGGTACTTTTGGGTGGGTAACCAAATCTTTCTTACTGTATAAAGTAAATAAGTTTGCTAAGATCTTACCTCTAGGACTTTACAATCTGAGAGAGAACAATTGATATAAATGAGCATAAAGGTATCCAGACAGCTGGGCCAACAGTGGACAGGAGTGTACAGTGCTGTATTATAAAATATGGACAATATGTTGGCCAACTGTACATTGGAATATGTAAAAGATGAATCACAAGGTATATTTTTATACAGTGGAAAAAGAGAATCTCTCTTTTCTTCTTAAGAACTTCGCTACATTCAGACAACCACTGAATAGGCTTTGGGCATAGAAACACAACAGGGAATAACACATGAAGTTGTAAGAGAAAGGAAAGCTCTTGACTCACAAAATACCTCCTCTAGCTATCAGCACCTGAAGTTCTTTAAGTCTAAGTCTTTGTTTTCAGTTTTATATGAATACCTGTGGGAGAACTGTTCTAAATATGTGTGTGCTAAGGAGATAAAGAGAAAGGTGACAGTGGTGGTTTGGAGTAGTGCATCATGACACATTTCTTTGAGTTTGAACAAAATTATTTCTTGAACTTGGTTTATTTTCCAGTCATTAGTGTATAAATCCACCTAATGCCTTTTAGATATTGAAGGAAAAAACACATTTCTATTTACAGTTGAATTCCTAAAACTACATTAAGAATAATATACTTGACCAAAATTTGAAAGTACTCTAATAGAGCAGTTCCCCACTATCTATTAGAGAATTTAGTTATTAAAGCTTTTTTTTGTTTGTTTGTTAGTATAAGAATTGAACTTTGCAAGGCTGGGATTTTGGCTCAGTGGTAGAGTGCTTGCCTAGCACATTTGAGGCACTAGGATCAATCCTCAGCACCACATAACAATAAATAAATAAAATAAAGGTAAAAACAAAGAATTATATTTTGAACAAGACATACTTATCATCTTATCTTACCATAGATTTTAAAATTCACAGTCTATTGGAAAAAATAGGAGCTGAATTAGTACTATATTAGCTAATTGATTTTGCAGTTAATTTTGAGGGCCTATTTTGCTCTAATCTGTGGTTTTAAATAAGTGAATCAGCTTGCTTTTCTTTTTTCTTTTTTTTTCTTTTGGTACTGGGAATTGAACCCAGTGTTTAACCACTGAGCCACATCCCCAAACCTTTTTATTTTTTATTTTGAGAAAGACTTTCTAAATTGCTTAGGGTCTAAGTTGCTGAGGCTGGCCATGAACTTGCAATCCTCCCACTTCAGCCTCCTGAGTCACTAGAATTACAGATGTGTGCCACCATGCCTGGCAATCATCTTGCTTTCAAAATGTGAAATAAGTTAATTGAATCAAAGTATTTTACTCAAGATAGGACCTTTGACTGGATACAGTGGTGTGTGCCTCTCTCTACTTGAGAGACTGAGGCAGGAGTGTAACAAATTTGAGTCCAGTCTGGGCAATTTAGTGGGAAAAAAGGGAGGCAGGGTCACTGGCTATATCATCACTCAGTTCAGTGGTAAATTCCCCTGGGTTCAATCCTCAGAGCCTCAAAAACATACAAACAAAACAAAACACTTCAAAATGAAAAAGTAACTGCAGTGATGTGACCATTTGTGTCAGTAGGCTATAATCAGCCATAGAGCATTACTCTCTCTTGTTATTCACACTTGTTTTACCAATATGGTGGCCACTAGTGTCATGTGACTATTGCACACTTGAACTGTAGAGCTAGTGTATCTGAGGAGCTGAATTTTTTATTTTTATTTAAAAATTGATATTCTATTTATTGGAAAAATTTCAGGTATGATTGGAATGACTTGAGTATGTGAATCTACTTTTTCAACTGTAAACTTTTTGAAATGTAAATATGAATTGAGCATTTTTGATGAAAATTTAGTAGCTTTGAGAGAAACTTCAAGCACAAATAAACTACACTGGATTTCAAGATTTAGTATAAAGAAGAAAATGTGAAATCACTCTTTAATTTTTTAGAATATTGATTGAATGTTGAAATTACATTTCAGACATAATGCATTAAAGTATATTGAAGTTAATTTCACCTAGTTCTTTTTATTTTAAAAAGTGATTAATTTTAAAAAATATAAATTTTAAATTACATTATGTGCTTCAATTTTTATTGGTCAACACTGACCTAGAATTACTGTCTATGCTTTGTGGGTATTTGTTAAAAAGCAATGTAAGGGGCTGAAGGTATAGCTTGGTGGTAGAGCACTTGCCTAGCCTGTGTGAGACCCTAGGTTTCATCCCCAGCATTGCAAACAAAAATAAAAACAAAACAATGTGATAGTAATATTGTGGTCTCATAAAGTCATATTCATGTTTATTAAACCATGTAACTGAAATCCAATATGCAGTAAGTTAAGAAATATGGAACTAAAAATACCATTGGTGAAAATAAAATAAATGATTCATCTTCTAGATGGCTTTTATGTAGAAGCCACAGTGTAAGATATGAACAGCCCGTCTTATCTCCTATATTGTTGATGTGGATGCATACTGATATAACTCCTTTGGAAAACAGTTTTGTGTTAAGTTCATGTGTATGAAATTATCTATGTTTGCTTTTTTTTCCCTGGCATGAGAGTTTAGGACTTTTAATTTGTCCTAAAGTCACTGAAGCAAAACTCATAAAACATTCTGCTTTTCTTTACATCCCCCAATGCAAACAAAACAAAAAACTATTTGTAGGGAAAAAATGTTTTGTACATGGGATGAAACAATAAAAATTCAAAACTTACAGGTAAGGGTTAGCTCTATCACTTATCTCTTTAAAAAGTTTATATGAATAACTAGTCAAAACCAACAAGGTATCGCCTTTAAATGTCATCTATACGGATTTCCAAGTAGATCATGGGACTGTATATGGTCTGGGAATGTCCTCAGAAGACTGTGTCATTGAACAGGTGATAGAGTTAAAAACCCCGGAGTCCTTTCTTTCAAATGGAAGAGGGAATGACAGGGACAGAAGAAGCTATTCAAACTTTGTCTTCTTTCTTTGTGGTTTGTGGTCTCCTCCTCCCCCTCTGCCTCCTCAGAAGCCTCCTTGCCCTCCAAAGCCTCCTCTGCCTCCACTATGACCCCCAAAGCCACCTTCCCCTGTAGGCGTGGCCCAGTTCAAAGTAACTTTGTTTCTATCAATTTCACCATCTTCCATGGCCTCTTTGGCAGCTTTGGCATCTTCCTCACTGTTGAAGTCTACAAAACCAAACCCTGGGAGGATCCGGTTTTCCTGTCAGTGACTACCCTTGCACCAACAGAGCTGTTAAATGATTCTTTCCTTCAATGGTATCTTCAGACAGACCTTTGACAAACAGAGTTTTTGATGGCTGGATTCTTGCATTAGGTGATCCCCTGGGTCCTTGCAACTCCAACCTGATTGCTGTGCCCTCTCAATTTCCTTTTTATTACAGGAATTTAAAGCTTTTTTTTGCATCTTTAAATGAAGCACACTCTATAAATGCATACCCTTTTTTAAAAGGACACAAATGGAATACAGCAATTGTTTTTCTGGTTGTACACAAAGTAGAGTCACCCCATCTGTGCATTCATACATGTACACAGGGCAATGATGTCTGTCACACATACTGTTATTATTCTTACCCCCCAACCTCAACCCCACCCCTCCCTTCCCTCTATGCTCTCTATCCTTTCTCCATTTTTGCCATCATTCTACTCCACATTATGCATCATCATTCACTTATCAGAGAGACCATTCAGCCTTTGGATTTTTGGGATTGGCTTATCTCACTTAGCATAATAGTCTCCAACATCATCCATTTACCTACAAATGCCATAATTTTATTCTTCTTTATGGCTGAGTAATATTCCATTGTGTATATATACCACAGTTTCTTTATCCATTCATCTATTGAAGGACATCTAGGTTGATTCCACAATCTAGCTATTGTAAATAGAGCAGTAAATACATACCCTTTAGATTTACCATTTTAGTTCTGTGGTACTTTGATAAAAGTTGCCTTCTCAAATACTTTCTGAAGAGTTTCTTCTGTTGCATTGTAAGAGAGGTTGCTTAAAACCAGAGTTTTTGATTCACCACTCCAAGTGCTGTTCTTTCCACCTCTATAGTCTTGATTTTGACCTTTCTCTCCAGTGTAGTAGAGGGAAATATTGCCTATCGATCTCTATTCTCTGCTGTTCTTCAGAGGTTTTCTCTGCATCGGCTTCTGTCTTAAATTTGATATAAGTAATCCTTTTACTCTTCCCATCCTTGCTGACTAATCTAATCTGCATGGCATCTTCAAATGCTTCTTTTAATTCATATTGAGTGACTTTGTAAGGAAGATTTTTGGCCAAAAGTGTTCTTGCATCTCCATCTTTCTTACTGTCTTTTCCTTTTGCTTTCTCTAGTTGAATTTCATTGTCAAAAAGTGTTAAACCAGTGAGTTCCAAGGCTTTTTCCAGATCTTCAGCAGATTCAAAATTCACATAGCCAAACTTCCTAGTTGTTCCAATTCTCATGTCCACAGCAGCCAGATCATTTTTTGCAAAAAGTTCACTGATACCAATTTCTAGTTCAGGAGTAGATTTGTTAGAATTCAGGTTTCCAACGAGGAGATTAAAAGATGTAGTTGGTTCTGGGCCTTCCACTTTCTGTTTCTTGGCTTCAGGAGTTGCCTTCTGTTTGGCCATTTCCTTCTTTCGTTTTCCAGGTGCTTCTTTGACAGGCCTTTCCTTCTCCTCCTCCTCCTCCTCTTCATCATCATCTTTGTCCTCCTCATCATCCTCATCCTCATCTTCATCCTCCTCCTCAGCCATACTCTTGGCTTTCATTGGTACAGCTTTTGCAGCAGTTTTCTTTCCTTTGGCTGGTGTAATCTCCATAACTGCTTCTTCAGGGTCATCTTCCTCCTCCTCATATTCTTCCTCTTCCTCATCCTCATCCTCATCCTCTGATGCAGCTGCTTTCATCACTTTTGGTTCAAATTCACTCTCACCCTCATCCTCATCTTCTTCCTCATCATTATCTTCCTCACTGTCATCTTCCTCCTCCTCATCATCATTTCTTTCTTCTTGGCATTCTTGCCATTTTTTGCCCCCTTGGCTGGGTAACAGCTCCTTTCTTACCACGGGCTACTACCAATGCTTTGCCCAGAGAGGCCCCCTTCTCGCCAGGTGTTATAACTGCTTTGACTGGTGTAACTGTCTTCTTGGCTGGTGTGGCTGTTGCCTTTTTGCCTGGAGTGACAACTGCTTTCTTGGCAGGGTGGCAATTGACACTGTTTTTACTGGGGAAACCACCACCTTCTTTGCTGGAGTTGTGGTGGCCTTCTTGCCTTTCTTCTGAGGGATGACAACCTGTTCTCCACTGATGTCATCTTCTTCATCTTCTGATGTTTCCTCATCGTCACCATCTTTTTCTATCTCCTTTGGCGGAGGAGCCATTTTCTTGGGGTCACCTTGGTTTTTACCGGCCTTTGCAAGCTTCACCATGATGGCGGGTTATGACAGCGGAGTGTGTGGTGCGAGTAGCGCAGATGAACCTAAGGAACTGAAACGATGTCCATGCAGTCCTTGGGTACTGAAGATGCTGGAGCATGTAGCCTGACTGCCAGCTACACCTACAGACTGAGGCGAAAGACTCTGTTTGATTGCTTTTAACCAACAAAAGTAGCAGTTCAATGTGGTTTAATTAAAAATTACCAAGAACCTCAAAAAGTTGCCATTACCTTCCCCTCAGTAATTTCACTTTTGGGTCTGTAACTTGAAATCAACATCTCTCTCTCTCTCTCTCTCTCTCTCTCTCTCACACACACACACACACACACACACATAATTTGTATGTGTGGAAAACCCCGTGAAGATACACCTATATGTATGTATCGCCTGTGGTAGCCAGGCTTCCAGATCTTGTGTCTTGGTATTCACCCTCTTCTGTAGTCCCCTGCCACATTATATAATACCAGGGTTGGTCATGAGACCAGCAGACGTCATGTATGTCACTTCTGAGAACAGGTTATAAAAGATTAGTGCTTCTGTCCTGAGGGATATGTTCCCCCATCCCCACACTCCTGGTCCAATATTTGCTCTAGGGGAAGCCAGCTGCCATATCATGAGGATGTTAGGCAGCGCTGAGATTTCCAACAGCCAATTAGAAATTGAGGCTTCCCAGTAACACGCTGAAGGAATCTGGAGGCAGACCCTCCCCAAATCAGGCCTGCAGATGTCTAACTCCAGATGAAAATTTGATAGCAACTTCATGAGAAATGGCTAAAACTACCCAGCTAAGCTGCTGCTGGATTTCTGACTCATAGATATGAGGAGATAGTAAGTAATGATGTTTAAGCTGCTAAATTTTGGGTCATTTGCTACATAACAATAGGTATATATGTCATCTGAATACAAAAGAGGTTCATTATACTATACATTAAAATAGCAAGCAACCAAACCTAACCTGAAACTAATCAAATGTCCTAAGATGGGAAACTGTGTAGGTAAATCATGCCACATATACTCAGTGGGGTATTAGATAGTTGTTAAAAATGTTGGGTTAATTCCATCCTCAAGAATAAAACAAGACAGTGTAAGTCAATGAGAGGGTTCAAGGAACCACTGCAAAGGAGGCACAGTGAGAATTGCTGACCAGGAACCCCTTTTATAAAAACCTGATACTGACCTTTTTTTTTGGAATGGGGGACTGAACCCAGGGGTGCTTAACCACTGAGCAACATCCCCTTTATATATTTTATTTTCTCACTGAGTTGCTCAGAGCCTTGCTAAATTGATGAGGCTGGCCTTGAACTCATAATCCTCCTGTCTCAACCTCCGGAGCTGCTGGGATTATAGGCGGGTGCTACCACTCCCAGCTTCAATGCTAACCTTTTAACGTCCCAATATTTTGTTTTTATTTTCCTTTTCTGTTTCCTCTCTTCTTTGTCTGTTCTTGTAGAGAATTCCATCAGAGTACCTATAGCCTTCTTCATTGGGTTGAATTTCTTGAAGGCAGGCTTGGAGAATAAAATGTGCATTTTCCATGTTAAGTTGTTTTTGTTTTTTGTTAGTTTATTTGTTTTTTGCTGTGCTGGGCCTTGTGCTTATGAGGCAAGCACTCTACCAACTGAACTATATCCCCAGTCCCCCATGTTAAGTTTTTAAAAAACGGAATACAAAATTGTAGGTAGAGTGAAACCACAACTATGGTTGCAATGCTATATTTAAAAAGTTGAAGACACCTTTTAGATGTGAAAAGTATATTTTGCAAAGATCTGATTCTAATAAATGTAATATGTTCATTTCTTCTTTATAAGGGCACTCCAGACCCTCTCTACTTTTGCCTTATTCAGCTTAGTCTCAGCTGTTAAAAATAAAATGCTGGATTGGTGGTGGTGGTGGTGGTGGTGGTGGCCGCCTAAATGTACTTCAAATTTTCTCCTACCTGTTATCTTTGAAGGTCATACCCAAGTCTTTATTTTTCCCACTTTCGCTGGTCTCCATTTCTTGACTTTTCCTTACTGTGTTTTGAAACTACTTTTTATTCTTTAGCCCTGTAAGTGCTGTCAGTTCATCCAGGTAATTGTATTTTCTAACTAGTCCCATTAACTCCAGATCATTGGCCTGTTTGCCTCACTTGATTTCTTTGTAAGGGAGCCCAAATTATTTTGCCTTCAAAATAAATGTATGTATTCATGTTATGGCTTAAATATGAGGTGTCCCCCAAAATCTCATGTATGAGACAATGCAAGAAAGTTCAGAGGTGAAACAGTTGGGTTTTTGAGAGCCATACTAATAATTGCATTAATCCCCTTGAATGGATTAACTGGGTGGCAATTGTAGGCAGGAAAGGAGGTAGGTCACTGGGGATGTGCCCTTGGGGTATATTTTGTGAGCTGAGCTTTGTGTCAGTGTCTCTTTCTGCTTGCCCCCATTCCTGGTGTGATATCCTGAGCTGCTTTCTCTGCCATGATGATCTGTCTTACTAGGGCTCCGAGCAATGGAGTTGGCCATGTGTGAACTGAGACCTCTGAAACTGTGAGCACCAAATAAACCTTTACTCCTCTAAAATGGTTCTTGTCAGGTCTTTTGGTCTAGCAGAAAAAAACTGACTAAAACAATGCATGTTAATCCTTAAACTCTCACACTCCACCTATGTGTAACCAATGGCTTTGATGATTCGGTTGAAGAAAGTGAGGTAGAAACATGAGTTTAGGAAAAAATGATGTGTGAGGGGGATAAAAAAAAATCAGATGACACTCTTTTATAATATGCAAATTCTCTGTCCATGCTTTTCTCACTTCCACCTGTGACTGGAGATGTTGCACACTCAGCTTAAAATTATAGCTAAAGTGAGTCATTGTTATTTATAGATGTTGTCTTAGATGTGTTGAAGAACAAAGATTTTCGTGGTAGCCAACCTCTGATGACCCCCAAAGATGCCTGCCTTCTGTTATTCACATCTTTGTGTGGTTCCCTCCTCCACTGTACCAAAGAAATACAGCAGAAGTGAGAGCATGCCACTTCCAAGGTTAGGTTGTAAGACTGTAGCTTTCATCTTTGATTCTCTCTTTTGGATCACTCACATTGAAGTAAAATCCCTCATGGCAAAGAATTGGACTCCTCTTAACCCTCCCATCACCAGATGACTGCAGCCCCAGCTGACACCTTCATTGTAGCTTAGTGAGAGATCCTGAGTCCAGGCCATCCAGCTGAGTCACTTGCAGATTCCTTAACTATACACACCAATGTTTGTTGTTTAAAGTTTCTGAGTTTGGTGTGATTTGTTACACAACAACAGATTACTAAACCAGTGGTAAACAGCTAGGTTAAACTGAAAACTGAACAAATTTCTTTGGAAATGCTATTATTATTATTACCAGCAATTGAACCTAGGGACACTTAATCACTGAGTCATGTCCCCACCCCTCCTTTTTCATGTTTTTTTTTTTTTTTTTTTTTTTTTTAGACAGGGTCTTGCTAAATTACTTAGGGCTTCACTAAGTTGCTGAGGCTGACTTTGAACTCACAATCGATCCTCCTGCCTCAGTCTCCCAAGCTGCGAGGGTTACAGGCATGTGCCACCATGCCTGGCTGGAAATGCTATTATTTACATACTGGAGTGTGACCAGTAAATAACCAGCTTGGACAATTGCAGCACTCTATTTGTGTTTATTGTAATTTTACTTGATCACGTCAACCCATAAAACAACCAACCTAGTTTGGTTGAATGGGGTGTGTTTTAGTCAGCTTTTTTGATCCTTTGACCCAAAAGACCTCACAAGAACAATTAAAGGAGGAAAAATTTGTTTGGGGGCTCATGGTCTCAGAGGTCTTAGACCATAGAAGGTCAGTTACCTTCCTCCGGGCTCGAGGTTGAGACAGAACATCATGGTGGAAGGCTGTGGGAGAGAAAAGCATCTCAAGATATTGCACCAGGAAGCAGAGAAAGAGAGCTCTCCTCATAATAAAGTATATACCCCAAAGGCTTGCCCCCAGTGACCTACCTCTTCTAGTCACATCCTACCAGTCTGCAGTTACCATTCAGCTAATCTCTGTCAGGGAATTAATTCACTGATTGGGTTAAGGCTCTTATAACCAATTCATTTCACCTCTAAGTCTTCTTGCATTGTCTCACACATGAGCTTTTGGGGGACACCTAATATCTAAACCATAACAGAAACTGATATTGTGCTGGGCATGGTGGCATACACATGTAACCCCAGTGGTTCAGGGGGCTAAGGCAGGAGGATTACAAGTTCAAAGCTAACCTCAGCAAATTAACAAGGCCCAAACAACTTAGTGAGACGGTCTCAAAATAAATATAAAAAACATGCTGGGGATGTAGCTCAGTGGTAAAAGCACCCCTGAGTTCAACTGAGTTCAATACCCAGTATCAAAAAAAAGAAAAAGAAAAAAGATATTGCTATATGTTTTTATGGCCAAATATAAAATCCCAGCCTTTCTTTAAACTGAAATAGGGCCATCTAAGTGCAAAGAAATGATTGACTTATGACTCTCTTGTACTTTTTAAATAAAAATATTCAAATACAAATTCTGCAGGGCTTAGAAACAGAATTAAAGGGAGTTTTTGAAAAAACTAAACTAAAAAGTCACAAAGTTAAAAAAAAATTAGATCTCCAGAGAAGTTTTTGAATTGTAATTTTTAATTAGATGTGCTAGATACATATTTTTAATTTTTTCTCATTTCTTTTTTCCAAAGACTCTTATTTTGAGTTCTTTTTATAAGTTCTCAGAATCACTTAATTTTGCTCAAATCTGCATTTTGAGCGGAAAAATTAATATGTATAGATGTTTAGGTTAATCTTTTTTTTTTTTTTCCTTTTGCAGACTAATTTTTAGGTTTTCATCAATATCTTGGAATTCTTTCCTGGATTTTCTTAAAACCACTGTGGAGATTCTTCCTTTATGACCCTAGAGCACAACTTCAAGAATTAGAAGTAGAAACAAAATCAGCTTTCTATATCCTGAAAACATCCCACAGGTCATTTAGGAAGGTATACAATTTAATCCTGAGTTTGTGAAATGGTGGTTGAGGCTGTAGTTAGCCCACAGATGGATGTGTTTTATTTGGTCTGCATTATGTTGCTTACATGGTATTGTTTAAAAAAGGAAATTGTCAACCCATAAAAGCTAGGCAATTTCACATTTAAAAAAGGTCAGACAAGAGTAGGCCTATATTCCTACCTGCCGTAGGTTCCTATGGGGCTGAAGCTAAGGAACTACTGCCCCTTGTAGATGGTGCCTTGACTTTTTCACTTTAATACTGCTCCCCCAGTCCCCTTATCCTTCCTGCCTCCTCTGGCTTTACTTTATTTAAGTTACTTGCCTGGGTCCTGTGGGCACCTGAGTTTACTGCTTCCGATCTAAACAGTTAACTCAAAATGACATAATTTAGAAGAGAGGTAAGCTCAGTGGTAGAGCACTTATCTACCATAGCAGAGACTCTGGGTTTGATTCTCATTTTCACTGGAGAAAAAGAGAGAGAGCCTGAGATCCTTGCAAGCACTATTTAAACAAAATACCTTTTTTTTTTACTTGCCTAGTTTTTTTTCCCCTTAACTTTTTAAATTAGTGCATAATTTTTTATGTAATAGTAAGATTCATTGTTATGTATTCATACATGCATACAATATAACAATATAATTTGATCAGTTTTTTTCCCCCAAACTTCCCTTTCCCTTCCTGTCTCACTCCCACTGGTCTCCTTCTTCTACTCTACTAGTGTCCCATCTATTTTCATGAGACCCACTCCCCATTTTTTGCTTTTTTTCTTTCTAGCTTCCATGTATGAGAGAAAAAATATCCTTAGCTTTCTGAGTTTGACTTATTTCATTTAACGTAGTGCTCTCAAGTTCCATCCATTTTCCTGCAAATGACAATTTCATTTTCTTTATGGCTGAATAAAATTCCATTGTGTTTATATACCACATTTTCTTCATCAGTTCATCTGTTAATGGACATCTAGGTTGGTTCCATGGTTTGGTTATTGTGAACTGTGCTACTGTAAACATGGGTATGCACGTATTACTATCATGGTTATGCTGACTTTAATTCTTTAAAATCAATACCCAGTAGTGGTATAGCTATGTCCTGTGGTGGTTCCATTCCTACTGACTGGCCTGTAACAACCATGCCTGGTCATGTGGAAGGGCATTCTTCTCTGTCCTTCTTCCTTTTTAGTCAGCATAGAAGTCAGTTCTAATGTACCATTCACTCAGCACTAGACAGTTCTGATTTTATGAAAGCTGTTGGTCTTAAAAGTCTTCCCTTTTATTTATGTTCTTTTTGTTTTAAAGTTGTACTAAGGGTTTTAAAAAATTATTCTAAGGCGAATATTTTTATCCACTTAATTTGTAACACTATGAAGTGTTAATGAATGATCTGTTAATGAAAGATTAGTACAAATCCAGACTTTATGTAGTTAGGAAACAAACAAGCAAACCAGAAAAGCCAGGTCCCAAGAACAGCACAGAATAAAATTCTTAAGAAAATGCAACAAAGGGAAATGAAGGGAAGGGAGGGTAGTAGGAATAGCAACAACAGTGAAATGAATCTGACATAACTTTCCTATATACATATATGAATACACCACAGTGAATCTCAACATTGTGTACAACCATAAGACTGGGTCCTAATTAGAATAAGATATATTCCATGCTTGTGTGTGTGTGTGTGTGTGTGTGTGTGTGTGTGTGTGTCTCCTAATAGGGAAAAAAAGAAAAGGGAATTGTGTAAGAAGCAAGTAATTTTCACCTCAAAGTTCCACATGTTACTGTTAACTCAAAAAATTGCACAAACATAAGCCTGATAGTGTTGTTAGAAAGAATTATGGAAAAAATGAGAGGGGCAAAGAAGTATGATAAGATGATATCTACCCTGCTGTCTCTCTATTCATGAAGTCAAATAAAACTAGTTACTCCTTTCCTGAAAACAGTTGATCATAAAATTCTGAGACTGTACATCCAATTGTCTACATATATACAATAAATGGCTTTGCTATTTGGAAGGAAAGTACTATTGGATTATTCTCTCTGACAATTTGCAGTCTAAAAAAAGGTCAAAAATAATCCCTAACATTTGAGAAATGTAGCATTTTAACTTAAATGTAATAAGGACATGAATAAGGGCAACAGCTGAAGTGTGAAAAGATAAATGAATGTTTCTAGTGCACAATAGTAATTCTTCAAAGAATAATTACATACTCATTCCTAGTATTTAAAAGAGACACATCTCACCATTTTTAAAATAAGAAACTTTCTGCTTTATTGAGAGTTAAGCTAAAAATTTTGTGCCTGTTTAACCCTTACAGTAATTATATTAATAGAATGAGCCCCAGTGGTAGCTTTAAGTACAGATAGAAGACATGTTTATTTTTCTTCATTATTATTAGTTCTGGGATTCAGACCCAGGGCCTTGATCATGCTAGGCAAGTGCTTTACTACTGAGCAAAGTACCCAGTGCTCTTTATTTTTTAACAAATAATCATATTGAATAAAATTTGGCAAATAGAGAAGAAAACTATATTACTAACAGTACTACAGACCCACCACAAATATTGTTAGTATGTTGGTTAATTTTTATGGAGCTTTTTTCTTTGCATGTTTAAAGTTATGAGCATCTTTTCATCTTGCTTGCTAACAGTATGTAAGATTGTCACATTATTGCATATTAGAAGATGTATTTTTTAAATTAATTTTGAAGATTCATTTAAAATTTAAAATGAGACTAAGATATTTTCAGTTACTGAAGATAAATTTCTTGGCTTGCAGCTATTTTTTTGGTCAATCTGTTTTAAGCATCTAAGTTTATACATATCAATCTTTGATTTCATAAGTACAATATTAATTGAACATCCAAAAAATTATTTCCAAATTGGAGTTTAAAAATTACTTTCCTATGGGAAATAATTTTTAGATGTTCAGAATTTTTTATGTTTTGGTTCCTACTTTTTTTTTTTTAAGTAGAAAAATACAGGAAAAAGGAAAATGAGAGCACATCTTGAAATGATGTCCCTGTGTATGTTTCTCCTGAACACTCCACGAATTTGACTCCTGGCTCTGCTCTGGATTGACAGTGGTCAGTTCATACAGTTGCCCTGAGCAGGGTCTTCTAGAACAGAACAATGTTTTACTCTATTTTGTTTTCCCCAAATCTAGCCAAGTTTCTTCCACATAGGAAGCACTTAATGAACATTTGATGAGTGAAGGAAAAGAAGAAAATATGTACTTATCAGAGAGGAAAGAATTATATCAGGATGTTTTCAGCTTTAAGTTACAGAATAGCAACTACAAGTAGCTTAAACAAAAAGGACATTTTTTATTTCACATGACACAAAGTTCAGATTCAGGGCAGTTCCAAGGTTGGTTATGCAGCTGAACAGTGTCATGGAGGACCCAGATGTTTTTCATTTTTGTACTCAGCCATCCTCAGCATATTGGTGATTTCTTCTGTTATAGTTGCAAGATGGATGTAGGAGTTCCAGATGTCATTTGCAGACATGAGCATGTCCAACAAAGAAGAGGCGGTATTTTCTCCTGTGAATCTCAGTTTATTACAAGGAAAAAAAACCTTTTGCAGATGCTTCCATCTGGCTTCCACTCAAGTCCCATTGGCCAGGATGACCTCACAAGCCCATGCCCTGACTGACAAAGGCTGTTTGATAGACACCAACAGTGACTAGTACAGAAATGCCACAGGAAGCAATAATAGGGAAAAGGAGGAAGATATGCCATAGGAAAAAAGGTGATGATAGAGGCAAGATGAAATTGCCTGTAGTATATGTAACACATATGGTATAATTACTTAGGCCAATTTCATGCTCACCTATATATATAATGTCTTAGAATAACATATTTAAGGGACAATGTATACCACTCAGCAGTAGATCCCAACTTTGTAGGATCATATACATTTAGAGAGGTAAAGAATAGGAAATTGCAAGTACAAAATTGCTGAAACCAATCATGGCAAATCTTCCTTTAGGGCCATCCCTAGCCACCCCACACTGAACATCACTCCTCAGGAGAAATCAGAAAACTGCTAAGGATAGAATTGGGTAACAAGTCAGGAGAACAGTTTGCTTTACTATTAGCATTATAGAATTCAGGGGGAAGGGGATATGGCAATTTAGCAGTCACTTCAAGGAAAGAATCAAAGGCATAGAAATTATAAAAATAATAGATGTGTTTAAAAAGAGGTTTGAGGGCTGGAGATATAGCTTAGTTGGTAGAGTGCTTGCCTCATATGTACAAGGCCCTGGGTTCAATCCCCAGCACCACACACACATACATACACACATACACACACACACACACAAAATAATAAATAATAAAAAATGAAAAGAGCCTTGAGGTTTGGTTAATAGCACTTTTAAATAGTTGTGGAATACTGCATATTCTTGTATCAACTACTAGAAACTATGTATAAAAATAAAAATATATGAGTAGATGAATTAATTCTTGTACTTTCTTAAAACAGATGTTCAGCTCACTATATTCTGGTATAGGTACATATAAAGTTGATATTTCCATGCAACATCTGTATAATTTGGATTGAATTGAATTCTTAAGGACCATGTTAATACTTAACAGCAAATATGAATATTGCATTTTGATATTACATATGCTTTATATTTTCTTCCTTCACTTGGGTGGATGGTTGTGGGGTACAGGAGGAAAAATTGATCATCTGTTTAACCTGCTGTCTTAATTGCAGCAGCATCCTAGAGATTACTTCTGAGGAACCTGTTACATTGCTGTTACACAAGATTTTAACAATCTTTTTGCTATTGTCTTCTTTAAAAATAATAACAAAAACAAAAAAACACATTTTCCTTTTGTCTATCTCTGGTTTTTGAGATTACATATGAACTTCACATTGCATACCATATTTCACACTGTATTTTAAAAATGGAAACCTTTTTGCTAATGAATGTAGTGTTAATTTGCAGAAGTGTATTGTTGGCACCAGAGTTGAATGAGCTTGGCACCTAATAACCTTCCATTAATACCTGTTTAATGAAAGAATGAATAAACTGTTTGTACAGCATTGAGATAATTATAATAATTTAAGGAAAACAAGTTGTAGACATTAACCTATATTTGCTAACATCATTTTCTTTTTGAAAATGTGATCGTACCAATCTTTTGAAAATTTGAGCACTATATTTTCTTCAAATTAAAGACTTTAAGTGATATGCCAGGTAGGTATTTTAGCTTGACAAGACATAATAGGGCACTGCAAATCTGGAAAATCATAATTTGAAAGGAGGAGACTATAGAAATGGGGATATGTGGTTCAGTAAGAGACCATGAATGCAATGAGAGTAGAATCTGTATGTATGGTACTTTATGCTTCTCAAAAGACAGTTTTTACACATATATTATATTGGTCTGCCTGCCTGTCTCCCATTCTCTGTAATTTAAAATGTATTATTTTTATAGCTATTATCCTTGGACACACAAGTAAATCAACATGTGTATTCAAAAGATATTTACTTGATTTCTGATAGTTAAGATGAAATTATTCCTTTATCCAAGCATTAACATTTATATTTTAAAAAGTATGTTGATCAGTTGTAAATCTCGTTTTTGAAAGTGTTTTTAATGCATAATGAAAACACAGCTTTGTATTTTGTATAAAGTGTTTAAAAATCTTTTAAAAGTATTACAAGATGAAAGGAATTTAAAAATTGACATTATTGGCACAAGATTCATGTTAATGTTTACTCACGTAAATAGCACAAAATACTGCCTAATTAGTGTGGTTGGTAAATTTTTGGTACTTTAATTTTCTCTGTTATTGTAAACCATGCATAAAATGCTTGCCTATTGAGAAGAGCAGAATTGTCAGAGCTTAAACAGCTGACATCTGCTTACTCTCTTAAAAAAAAAAAAAAAAGAATAACAAGCCATTTCAGCCTAATCTACCTCAAATGTGTTCATGTAAATGGAGGTCCATCTATTGACCTGTGTTCTTTTCAGCTCAGGATTGGTCCACATGGTTTATGAAACCAGGAAGGCTGATTTGAAATGCAGATGTCGAGAGAGTGAAGTACACCCTCCCCTTTTTTCTTTGCTGTATCTGTCAGGGTGAAAAATGGCTTGCACAAGGGTCAGTCACCCATACTCACTTAATTACTTTTCTTGGACCCACAGAACTGTCACAAGCTGTGGTGGATGCAGGAGCTGTTCCTCTTTTAGTACTGTGTATCCAGGAGCCAGAAATTGCTTTGAAAAGGATTGCTGCTTCAACCCTCAGTGATATTTCAAAGCATTCTCCAGAGTTAGCACAGACAGTAGTGGATGCAGGAGCGATTGCTCACTTAGCCCAGATGATCCTCAGCCCTGATGCTAAATTGAAGGTATTTAAAAAATAAAACTAAGAGGAAAAAACCAGGCATCTAACAATCTAAAAAAAAATTTAAAAAAGGAAATGTGCACAGATTAATATTATACAGCTAAAATAATTAGTCAATTATCACTGAAAACAGATATAACTATATTATGTCTATGGCTCATTGATATGTGAAAAGAATGCTGTGAGGATTAGACAATAAAAATGTGATTAGGAAAACTATGTGCAATGTTTAAAATGGGAAGTAACATTGACTTTAACCATTGAAAGAAAGAATCAAGTGTCAGGGTTGGGTGGGACCTAAAGTTTTTTTAGCCCACCACCATAATATTCAAGTTTCTTTTGAAAATGGTCAGATTTCTGTTAGTCATTTTGTAGCTTTCCCAAATCATATTTTCAGTTAACAGTCACTAATTATACTTTCGTATTCTCATGTTTATAGTCTACAAAATTTTAAAGTCATTGTTAACTAAGCAACAGAAAGTTGTTTGAAATGGTATCAAATCATGATAAAAATGTTAGTTCTGCTTAACCATTTTTGTATTAAATTACCATGTGACATAAATTAACTATTTAAGTATTGCATAATTAAGAAATGATCTTCATCAAAAAGTCATATTCTTTCATAATTTGTAATGGAATTCTTAAATAGTCAGTCAAGAACTAATTTAGAAATAAGGGAATTAGAAAACAATTGAGTATAAGACTAGGATGTGAAAGTTTCAAAACTCAGAAACCTTAGGTTGTATTATTTAATTTTTTTCCTTTTTATTAAAGAAGTGGACTATTTAGCTACTTAAATTACATCTGAATTATGTAGTGAACCAGGGGATTCTGTGTAATGTTTTTGTTGTTTTTGTTTGTTTTTGTTTAACAGCGTCAGATCCTTTCAGCTCTTAGCCAGATTGCAAAACATTCTGTGGATCTGGCGGAAATGGTTGTTGAAGCAGAGATTTTTCCAGTTGTACTTACCTGTCTGAAGGACAAAGATGACTATGTGAAGAAAAATGCTTCTACTTTAATTAGAGAGATTGCAAAACATACACCAGAGGTGAAAATAAAGTTTGTTTGTTTGTTTTTAAACCTTCAAGATACAATAACACTTAATCTTTTCAAATGAAACAGTTTATTTATGGGCCCAAGCATTGAGCCACAGGATCTAGTTAGGTCAGGGTTTTCCACCTCAGCACTATTGACATTCTGGACTGTGTAATTCTTTGTTGTGGTGAGCTATCCTATACATTGTAGAATTGTTTAGCAGCATCCCTGGGCTCTGCCCACTAGATGCCAGTAGCACCCCTCCCCCCAAGGGGTAACAATCAAAAATGTCTCTACAGGTTGCCAAATGTTCCCCAGGGGACAGAACTGCCCCCCATTTGAGAACCACTGGGTCATAAATGGAGTTTGAGTTGAAATTTCAGTTTTTAATCATTTCCAGCTTCCCTTCTCTAGATTGAGGGGACTGTGAACTTCTGTCATCCTTATCCTTTTATGTCAGCTGGGAGAAGTCAGAATATTATACCTCTAGGTTGGGATAGGCCACAAAGGTCCCCTGATCTAGTCTGACCACTCTAATAGCTGCTCTTACATGATCATTTCCTGTTCTGAAACCTCAGATGAGAAAGAATTAGAAACTAAGCAAACCAATGTTGATTCTGAAACTGTATCTTTTTTCTGTATATATTTTGACTAATCAATTTTCATATCATTACACATTGAAGCCTCATTTTTATTTCATTTAACATCTTTATTTGGTTGATATTTTTAAAAATTGAAGCGTATGCAGCTAGAAATCATTGATAGCAAAGGGGGGGATAATTAGGTTAGTATATTTCAAGATTGACATTGTCTTTCAGCATTCAGTGATTAATCTGCTTCATACACATTGTGATTGGGAGCTCAGTAGTTAGCTAGTTATGAACTAGCCCTAGGCTTAGTGTCTAGGTGAGGAATTTTGACATCCATTATAATAGGGATAAAAGTTGTGCCACCAATGCATGAAAAATTAAACTGCGGAGTAAAGACTCTCAGAGTGAGTATATTTGTGTGTTTGAATTAGCAGGGCTATTATATTTGTGTATTTCTTTAATACCATAATTTCTCTAAATGATATTTCAGTTTTACTAGTTGATTTAGGTTCTAAATAAAGTGTGGCTACACTAATATTTAAAGATCTTCGTTTGCTTTCCAGCCTCAATTGTCTAGCTCTTGTTCTTTTCTTTTAGCTTGCGCAGCTGATAGTTAACGCTGGAGGAGTAGCTGCTGTGATTGATTGTATTGGGTCCTGCAGAGGGAATATAAGACTGCCTGGCATCATGATGCTGGGTTATGTGGCGGCTCATTCTGAAAATCTAGCAATGGCAGTGATCATTTCCAAGGTTCGTTCTTTCTTCATTTCTCCTAGTTATTACAGTAAGATATTCTAAGACAGAACAACAGATTGAGACTCTTCCACAGAATATGAAATATAACTGGTCAGAGCAAAAGAATTACCTTAAAAAAATTTCAGTTGTTTCAGTGTATTTTTCAGTGCTTGAGTTTCCTAACGCAATCCTTGAAGAAAGGTTAGGTTGTAGAAAATTTAAAGTTTTACTCAGTTTAATATCAACTGTTTCGAGTATTACTGTTTTCTGTATTTAAATATTATATCTTGAAGAATTGTGCATATTTACAAACCTGAAAAGCATACATACTTTGGTTAAAAACTATCATAAATTGCATGCTCAGTAGTCACTTTCACTATTCTGAGGTTTATCCTTCCTCACTTGCCTGTCATTTGGGTAGCAGATGGCAATGGCTCGAACACCTTTTTAAATTCATTTTCACTCAGCTTTCATAAACTATTTTCTCTTCTTAAACTAGGCTATCCCAGCACAGGCCAGACAGCAGAGTTTCTTGTTTCCTAGGGACTTTGCCTTATCTCGTTGACAACTTTGTATGAAGGCACCATATAGTCAGCCCTGGTACATAGTAGGTGCTTGCAAAATATGTTGATGAATAAATATTGATCTCCTGTAGAATGCTTCAAAGGCTTTGTGTGCTTAAAGTGTGTGTGGTGACCCTCTAGGGTGTGGGTTTCTTATCAGTGTAGAAAACCTGCTGTATGTTAAACAGAAACGTGGATTTTTTTTTATCCTTTGCTAATCCTCAGAATAAAAAGGAGACTCAGATCTTTATTTTCTACCTATTCCACCAAGATTCTTTGCTCCCCTTCCTTTTATCCTGTTCTTTTCCTTTTGTTCTTCTATTACCACATGCTGTGACAGAGACTAGAGTAGTAGTGGTGCGTTTGGAAGAGTCACAGTAAGGATGTTTCTGGGATTTTTGATCCTCGGTTCTTTTGTGCAGAGTCAGAAAGCTCCTGTGTAGGAGGAAGCTCAAGGCCGCAGCAGCTGCCCATGCTTCCTCTGCGTCCTTGCAAGCTGACCAGGAAGCTCTCCCCTTTGGTCTAGGGCTGCTGCTGGCCTCTCCCACCTGGTTTTGTTTTTCAGTTAGTTAAGATCAAGGTGGCAGCGGCAGTCAGAGACGCACCGCCCAGTAGTGTAGCTTTCTCTTTCTCTGTGTGGCTGTTCAGGGACTATTAATAACCCTACATTTAAATAATGCCCTATCATTTTTTTGAAGCACATTTGTGCTCCTTATCTCACTTGTTATTCATAAAATCGAGGCCAATAAGGCAGAGCTTAGGGCTCAGGTGGAGGGCTGTCTGCTTTTCTCCTGCATCTTCAGCCTTGTTCTATCATAGGACAGGCTTTCTACAAAGTTACTTCACTCTGAAGACAGGTCTGACCTTTTGTATTGGCAGATGTGCAGTTTTAGTTGTAGGAAGGAGCAAATGAAGAAATATGGCACGTCTCTGTAGGAAATTGGTCTTAATAACCAAGTTAAAAGATGGAGAAGAAAAAGTATATATGATGATTTTAGCCTTTGCTATGGTGACAACCATGTGAATACTGTTTTTTGTGGTGCTAAATTTGAGGTAATTACTATAGTCTCAAATTAGTTAGAAAATTATGCCTGTGCAGAATCTGGAATTAGAATTTGATTGGGGCTATTCTATTTTTTCTTGGGTATATGAACTGTTATGTGTTTGTGGCTGGTTAGTTAATTGTATCTTTATTATTTAGATGCAATTGAAGCCTAAAATGTAAAATATAAGCACACGCTGTGTGACAAAAATAATCATTTCTACATTGACATTCAATCACGTAAAAAAATGAGCAAAACTATAATTTAAAAATTGACCAAAATTAATGGAAAATTATTTATATTCGATTTCAGGAGAGAGATTAGTGCATCTATTTCATTTAAAGGTGTTTAGTTAGGCCTTCTTATTCATTTCATTTTTAGTCTATAGTGTTTATTCTGTTCTCAGATGTACTGTACTTGGCAGGAAGATAATTCCTTTACAGATTCTAAATTAACTTTTTTTTTTTTTTTTTTTTTTTTGTGGTGCTGAGGATTAAACCCAGGGGCTTGTGCATGTGAGGCAAGCACTCTACCAACTGAGCTATATCCCCAGCCCCTCTAAATTAACTTTTTTGACAAAGGAAAATAAAATGTTTTAAGATCCTAAACATTTTTTGTATGTCACAATGGATCTGGTTTTGCCTAGTCTATGACATCTGTTGTTTGGTTAAATGTCCCTCTATTTGGGGGGTAAAAGCTAGTAGAGATATTAGTAGTTAAGTTGGATTGTTACAGATAATTAAGGTAATTTAGTTCTAGTGATTTTATTGACTTAAGAAATGACAGCCCCTGTGATGTGCTCATTTATTGAACCATTTAGGGAAAAAAGGATCAAGGCTGAAATGATTTCTTCTAATGTTTGAAAGACACAGAAGACTCTTTAATCCTGCTCTAGATTTATAACACTTGCTCTTTTGATCACCGCTGCAGGGTGTACCCCAGTTGTCAGTCTGCCTGTCAGAAGAACCAGAAGATCATATTAAGGCTGCTGCTGCTTGGGCCTTAGGACAGATTGGGAGACACACTCCTGAACATGCACGGGCTGTCGCTGTCACAAATACTTTGCCAGTTCTGCTTTCTTTGTACATGTCATCTGAGAGTTCTGAGGATCTACAAGTGAAAGTAAGTGCTGTATTCTTAAGGATTTTTTGAATATTTGTTCGATTTTTGACTCATTTTAAAAAATCATGGTTTTAATTTTCCTTTTGGAAAATATTGTTTTTATGAGTCAAGAAATACACATGACTCAGGAGGCTGAGACAGAAAGATAGCAAGTTCAAGATAGTGACTTACTGAGACCCTGTCTCAAAATAAAAAAAAATAAAAAGGGCTGGGGATGTGACTCAGTGGTAAGGTACCCCTGGGTTCAATCCCCAGACCAAAAAAAAAAAAAAAAAAAAAAAAGACATACAAATTTATCAGTAGAATTGAGATTGATCTCTCTTCTTTAAAAACTGATTACCCTTGTCTCTGTAAATCAATGATATATTTTAAAGAAATCCAGGTGCACAGTTGTAAAATGAATGGCTAGTTATTGCCTTTCATATTCCTGTTGACTTTTCCTATGAAATAGGAATTAAAGAATAATAGAATTTTTGAGTTGGAATTTGCTGGGAAGGTCTTTGGTCCATTTTACATTTAAAAAATTGAGTTCAAAATAATTGAAGATGCTTTTCAAAGATGTAATACACTAATTGGAAAGTATTCTTGAATCTATATATTTTACCCCCCTTCAAGGCTGCCAGATTTTTAAATTCTATGTCTTATATTTATTTATTCCTTTAAAAAATAATCCATAAAATTCACCAAATCATTTTTATTTTTGTTTTATTTATTTTGGTACTGGGAATTGAACCCAGGTGTACTTTACCACTGAGCTACATTTCTAACACTTTTTTTGAGACAGGGTCTCCCTAAGTTGCTTGGGGCCTCACTAAGTTGCTGAGGCTGGCCTTGAACTTGCAATCCTCCTGCCTTTGCCTCCCAAGTCACTGGGATTACAGGGGTGCACCACTGTACCCAGCCCAAATCATTTTATTTTATTTTATTTTACTTATTTTTTTTATTTTTTTATTTTTTTGGTACTGGGGATTGAACCCAGGGGCACTCAACCACTGAGCCACATCCCCAGCCCTATTTTGTATTTTATTTAGAGACAGGGTTTCACTGTGTTGCTTAGGGCCTCACTAAGTTGCTGAGGCTGGCTTTGTACTCGCGATCCTCCTGCCTCAGCCTCCCAAGTGCTGGGATTACAGGCGTGCATCACTATGCCCAACCCAAATCTTTTTAAAATGGGCAAGTTTAATAAAAAAAAAATTACTAGCTACTAAATTAATACACAAAACTTGAATATGAAATAGGATGGGTTGTTTAATAAGTTTACACTGTCAAAGAAAAAATATTTTCCAGTGCACTTCCTCTTAGGAAAACATGTAACTTGTGTGTGTTACTAGGGATTGAACCCAGGACCTTATATATGCAAGGTAAGTACTCTACCACTGAGCTATTTCCCCAAATATGTAACTTTTTGAAAGCAGCTTGTGGAATGGAGTTGGATTGAGGGGAGTTCATAGAAAACACAAATCAAAATAAAATTAAGGGGATAGGGATGTAGCTTAGTGGTAGAATGCTTGCCTAGCATGTACAAGGCCTTGGATAACAGAAGCGCTGCCAAAATTAATTACCTAATTAATAATAGTAAATCAAATTACATTTAAATTTTAATTAAAACATTAAATTAGCAAATAGGAAAACCCATTTACTGAAACATAACTTTAGATGGTACAATGAGGCAGGAAAAGAAACTATATAGGGTAGGGAATCAAAGTTATGTATAATGAATCATTTATTTGACTTACAAGTTTTACAAAAGTGAATTTATGTTCATTTGGTGATATTATTTCTCTACAAGTACACTGAGGGAAGTTAACTTCCAAGATTAACATTGTTTTTTTTTTTTCCATTTGTAAAAGACTTTCTAGATCAAAGAAATGATTTAATATATTTAGGGCTTCCTTCACAGGCCTCCAGTGTTGAGACAATATTGGCACTGCTTGGTAGAGGAAAAGATTGTGTTCTCTAAAGTCGTCTCTAGTTTAGCAGGTCTCTGATTCTTCGACTTTCTGATGAGCAGCTATAACTTCATTTCCGGTTTTGATTTGTCTATACACACACCTTTTTTGTCATGTTTTAGTTTATCAAAGATGACTTTAATAGGTTCACTAATACTTAAGTTCCTTCTGCTTTTATGTGACACAGAATTTACTTTCAGGGAATACACTGGGCACTAAATTAAAAAGTGGATCTTCATCAGGCATTATCCCATTAGCAATCTTCCCAAGACTTGAAGTCCATCTGAATATTTTCTTATTGTAGGGAGTTGATCATTCATTTTCTTTCCCAAATTCTCTTGAATAATACCAGTTGTTGTTTTAATGGCTTAAGAATGAAGTTCATTCAAGCCTGTTTGATTTGACCCTCTCCCAGTAGGGAAAAGGGTACCTAAGAGCACCAGGATCTGTCTAGTGGCATTTCCCATTTGTTAGTCTGTGGCAGCTTTCAAATTACAAGGCCATGTTGAAGTTCATTTTGTCCCAAAGGCATGTAAGCTTCTGTAAGCATTCTCTAATTGGTTCCAGTCCAGCAGAACCAATGAGCAACCTTGTAGAATTTCTCTTATGTTGTCACTTAGCCTTATTATTTGCCTGCTCTTATGTTATTCCAAATACCTTAATCAAAGCAAAACAAAACAAAAAAGCCTTTCATCTAATAAGGCTATCTATATTTACTGTGAAAACATTTAGGTATTTGCATTTTCATTTGTTTTAATTTGGAGGCATCATTGAAATGTTCCATTTTATCTTGTAGCATTTGAATCAGTTTATTCTATTTAGTTTTAAAACTATATCTAATATATTTGATGCAGCTATTGTGTCTTTGTGTTCATGGTTATTCCATCCTCACTTTTTAAATTTTTTTGCATGGTGTTGGAGATTTAACCCAGTGCACCTGCATGCGTGGCAAGTACTCCACCACTGAACCTGTACCCCAGTCCCAACTTTTACATTTTTTAGCAGCTTTATTGAGATATAATTCACATACTATACAATTTACCCACTTAAAGCATAAAATTCAGTGATTTATAGTATACTTAAAAGATTGTGAAACTATCACCACAAACTAATTTTAGAACATTTTTATTCCCCACAAAGAAATATTGTGCCCATTAGCAGTCACTCCACATCCCCTCTGCATAGCCCCAGGCAACCATTAAAATTTACTTTTAGTATCTGTGGATTTTTCTTGTCTGGACATTTAATTTAAATGGAATCATACAACATATGTGGCCTTTTGTGCCTGACTTTTTTACTATGTGGTGTTAGTTTTAAGATTCCTCTATATTATAGCATATATTAGTATTTTCCTTTTTATTTCCAAGTAATATTCCATTGTATTAATATACCATATTTTGTTTATCCATTCACCCATTGATGGTTACTGGATTATTTCTACTCTTTGACTATCACAAAAACAGCTGTTGTGAATATTATTGTACAAGTTTTTGTGTGGATGTGTTTTCATTTCTTTTCAGTTTATACTTAGAAGTGAAATTCCTGGGACATAGGTAACTTCAATATTTGAGGAACTGCTGAACTCTGTCAATGTAACCATACCATTTTATATTCCCACCACAAATATAAAAGGGTTCCAATGTTTCCACATTCTTGCTAGCTTTTATTATCCTTATTTTTTATTATAGCCTTCCCAAGTGCGTGTGGTTTGGTATCTCATTGCAGTTTTGATTTGTATTTGCCTAATGTCTAATGATATGGAAAATTTTTTCATATACTTTTTGAAAGTATATGTTTTCTTTGGAGAAATATCTATTTACACCTTTCTATGTTTTGTATGTTTTCTTTGGAGAAATATCTATTTATACCTTTGCCCAGACAACAATGAGTATTGACTGCTATATGGAGAACCTCGAATCCTCTTACATTGCTAATAGGAATATAAAATATTGTGGTTATATTGAAAAATCGTTTGGCAGTTTCCCAAAATATTTAACATAAATATATCATCATTGCCCACCAAGTTCTGTCTTAGATATCTACCCAAGAGAAATAAAAACACTTGTCTACATAAAAACTTACCTATAAATTTTCATAACAGCATTATCCATAATAGCCAAAAGTTGATATAGTCCACGTGTCCATCAGCTAGTGAATGGATGAACAAAATGTTGTAAATCCATATAATAGAATCCTATTTGATGATGAAAAAGAACAAAGTACTGATACAGGCTAAAAAATGGATGACTTCACAAACATTGTACGTGGTGAAATATTCCAAGCACCAAAATTCACAAATTGTATAATTAATATCAGTTGTCCAGAAATTCAAATTTATACAGACAGAATTTAGATTAGTAGTCACCTGAAGATGATGGGGCTAAGTGCAAGAGGGAATAAAGAGTGACTACAAATGGGCATGAGGCTGTTTTTGGGCTGATAAAAATGTTCTAAAATTAGATTTTGGATGGTCACATAATTCTGTAGATTTATTAAAGTTCATTGAATTGTGTACTTAAAAATCAGTGAATTTATTACATATAAATTGTATCTTGATAAAGTTGTTAAAAATCTTAAACTCAGAAATAAACTTGCAAATAAAATCTTAATTAACTGTTATTTCTTTTATGTTGAATAATATAGCTGATTATTAATCATGATATACATTCCTAATTATAAGAATATAGCTATAAATTGAGTTTATTTCTTCCAGATGAAGGATAGTAATGTTCAGTGAATTTCCAGTATCATTAGAATCCTTTCAAGAGTTCTTGATTGTAACTTGACAGTGCATCATCAATTTAGAACTCTTAGAATTAGAGTAAGTCTATGTAATATAGTGGATGTGATCTCTGCTCTACAGTTACTAGGCCTTGTCACCAACAGAGGTTAAGTTAAATCTGTTGGCCTATGAAGGTCACCATGATCTTAAGATGGTCACAAAGGAACTGTATAACCAGGTATACTGGGAACTGAGAGTTTAATTCCAACTTGCACTCGTGGTAAAGAGTGTGACTGCATTTCTTACATTCCTTCTTTTATTAAATGTATTTTATGAAGCAGTGTTTGAGGACAAATGTGTTAAGAGATAAGAGGTTCTACATGACTACTTTATTTGGGTTTCTGAGAAAGATTAAATTCAAGAGATCCTTTAGTGGTAGCACAAATAGGTTGAACGTTTTGACTGAATTCATTTACCAGTTATAAAATAATGTGAAGATTAAAATGCTCCTTCATTTCAAGAGCTTTAATAACAAGATCATAATCCCTGAAGACTGGGTTGACTAAGGCCTCAGAGAGAATGGTTAAACAGAGCAAAGTCCATGTGGATGCAAGAAAGCACAAAAGCATATATAAGCAGATGTGGAATTCTAGTGTACAAGACCTATAGATGAACACAACTGTGAAACTTTCCAAAATGAAAGGGACAGGCTGTAATATGAGGAAACAAAAATGCAACCAGCCATAGCTTCAGAGCAGGCTGCAGCAGTGTGCTACGTCATATTAGGACCTCCTTTCAGTCACGCTTTGACAGGGAGAAGCACCACATGGTGTCACTTTGAAATATGGAATAGTGCTAGGTGCGTGTGGGGGAGGTATGTGTGGTACCTATCCTTTTGTTTGGAGGTGATCCACTGCCTATTGTTGAGAGGAGCTTTTCTTGACAGCTGAATAGATCCTATCTGTTTTGCTTCCATCTAAGGGTGGGGAAATTTCTTTCTTTTTCTTTTTTTTTTTTTTTTTCCTTTGGTGCTGGGGATTGAACCCAGGGCCTGTGCATGTGAGGCAAGCACTCTACCAGCTGAGCTATATCCCCAGTCCAAGGGAAGTTTCTCCTCATAAGCTGTAGCTGCATTCTGCAGATGTGCATTGAATAATGCACACAGAGGATATTTCTGACTACATATGTATACACCATGGAATCTTTTGGAGAATACAGAATGTCTGAAAATGTCATGCTACATTAAACTACATTATTTTCTCAATATTTGTTGATTGGGACAAATAGGATGTACTAGTTATCTCATGGTTTCATTTACACAAATGTTACACTAATAAATACACATTATTATAATAGCATTATTAATATTATAATAATATGTATTCATAACTTTAAGCCAATAACTTTATACTTTATAATTTTAATTTCTTGATAGATATTTTAAGAATTCTATAAACAACTATATATTTTAAACAGAAAGACACCTGTCAGGGTATTCTGTGATAAAACCAATCAAAAATAGGAGTTTTTCAGACAGTTATTTTTAAAAATGAAGCAACTGCAGGTTTGACTGGGAAATTGATTTCATTTTCAAATTCCAGGAATGTAAGACATGAATTTTTGTGAAACTTTCATTGATTACTCAATTTCATATGCATTTTGCTTTGTATTTCAATAGAGCAAAAAAGCCATTAAAAGTATCCTACAAAAATGCACCTACCTACCAGCCCTTGAACCATTTCTGTATGATGCTCCTCCCAATATTCTGAAGCATGTGGTTGGACAGTTCAGTAAGGTAAGAATTGCTCTCTTAGCCTGTAAGAAGAATAAGAAAATAAATATGATTCATTAGCCAAGGTGCAGTGGCCGATGCCAGTAATCCCAGTGACTCCGGAGGCCAAGGCAGGAGGATCACCAATTCAAAGCCAGTCTCAGCAAAGGCAAGGTGCTCAGCAACTCAGTGAGACCCCGTCTCTAAATAAAGTACAAAATAGGGCCAGGGATATGACTCAGTGATCGAGTGTCCCCCCCAAAAAAAAATGATTTGATTTGTTGACTTGTTTTTTCTGTTTTCTTTTTTCCATTAACTTGTTTTTGTGTTTAAGATGGGGTCTGGTTTTTACTACTTAAATCTCATGGGTCCATATTGACAGGGATAATACAGGTTAGTAATGTCCACCTGTTAAAAAAACAAAACAAAACAAAAAAACAACTTCCTTTTTTCACACATTTTTCTCAGTTTCTATGCTGTCATTTGAAGTATTCTCAGGAAGTAAGCAGTATGTCAATGCATAAACACTTTGTAATACAGATAATATATATTGATAAGTAATTTTTAGTAGTTTTCCCAATGTCTTTTAGTTTCATTCACCTGGGAACATGGCAAAGATCTTATAAAGAAAAGGAAAAATGTCTCTGAGCCAGTGAAATATTTTTTACGAAGTCCATGAGCTTTACTTCAGATGCTCTCAGTCATTTGGAGCTTACTGACTTTTTTATGAACAGTTTTAACAAATGTAGCTGTCACATTTCTTAGGTCATTGCAAATTAAGTGATAATAAATGGGAGTAAGGGAGAAAGGTCAAGCTGCTGGAAGTGGGCATGACCAGCAGAGTTGACTACTGCTAGCAAGGGATGGAAGGAATGTCAGCATTACACAGTCATCAGTGGTCAGAGTGACGACCTTAAGCTATCAAGAACAGGTTCAGTTATGCTCCATATATTTGATTAAGAAAATGAGGTCTGTAAGGTGTGTACGGCTGTACTTATGCACATGGGCTCAGGAGCTGGAGTGTGTGTACATCCCACTTGATGGCTCTAATTCTTTAGCAAAGTCTTGACCTCTCGAGACCTTAGTTTGACTACCTGTAAAATGAGAATAATAATGGTTTTTATTTTATAGGATCATTGTAAAGATTAAGTGAGATTGATTGTGGCTAATTAAATCTCTTTTTAAATTAGGGAGGAGGGCAAGTTCATTTGAATAGTCAGTTTTAATGCTGTGTAAAGCAGTAGTACAGTTGTATACCATGTTTCTACAAATAATGAACCAAAAGTATATATTCTAACTGTACATCCTACATTTAAGCAGGCCTTGTTTTAGATACTCATCTAAAAGGTAGACTTTACTAACAGCCTTTAGTTCTCAAGTTTCTCCAGGATCCCCAGCAACTTGGCTGACCCTCAAGTACCACAGCTACTGGAAAGCAGAGATTATTGCTGAAGCTACCTCAGGATACAGTTCTGTGTATCAGACCCCTATGCTCTGTACTTCATTTCAAGAAAATAATGAGACCTTTATTTTTTCTCTTAGTTATATGGGCTGTGGGAGATAAAATGGTATATCCCCTTTGACAAACCCACTAACCAACTAATGCAGAGAAAAGACTAAATTGCTGCATTGGGAAAAATCAATTAATTTCTTTTATTTTGTGTACTATTGGGTGCTAAGTAAGAAATTTAGTAGCTGATTCGATTGTCTAAGAGGAAGAAAGGATAAGTGCTGAGTGGATCATCTATAGGCAGAGTCATCAACTCTTGAAAATGGATACTTGACATTATTTCTGAAAGTTTCATTTTGTAGTTTGTTTAGTCTAATGAGCAAGAAGATATTCTAGTTTTATTGAACTTGTTATGAAAATGAACATTGTGCTAAGAGTTCAAAATCAGTAAATAAAAATCAGTGAGATTCATGGATGTTCTACAACTAAGGTCAAATATCATATACTCTTGCCAGATGTATCTTTGGGAATATTTTGTGTCAAGCAGAATTTTTTATTTTCTTAAAGGCTTCTTAAAAGAGTATCACCCAAGCAAAGTCTTAAACTATGAGTCAGAGTTAACCAGACAAAACAGGGGAAGCCTGTGGAGTCTGAAAGGCATTTTTGGGAGGGGATGCACCTTGGGCAAAGGCAAGAAATGATACAGCATGCACACTTTGATGTTACTGAAGCAAAATTTAGGATGGAGATGGGTGGGTAAGGAAGCTGGAGAGGAATTTAGGAAGTGGGCCCCAGAGGACATTTCTCACTTCATTAAAGAGCTTGCCTCCAATTTCATAGGTAGTGGAGAGACCCAGAACGAGTATAAACTGTATGTTTTATGTTTATGAGTGGAGCACTATTGTCTTTGCTCATGTTCATTGCCTTTTTCTCACTCCACAACATAAAAAGTTAATGCACTTCTAAAAGGAGTGCATTTCACTTCCAATCATCAGCACATTTTGGCTTATAATGTTATAAATATATTGGGCATAAATTTTCTTCTACTTTTTTTTGGATACTATTGCTTTTTGATAGCAATAAGATAACTTGAAAAAGAAGAGCTGACATTTTTATTGATTTTACTTTCAAGGTGCTACCGCATGATAGCAAAGCTCGACGACTTTTTGTAACGAGTGGTGGACTTAAAAAGGTTCAAGAGATAAAAGCAGAACCTGGTTCTCTCCTTCAAGAATATATCAACAGTATTAACAATTGTTACCCAGAGGAAATCGTAAGGTGGGAATATAGACTTCAGCAATTTCAATATTATAATGCAGTTTTTTTTGGTTTTCAAATCTCATTTTTTTTATATCTACTTATCAAAATGTGTAATTTAAAATACTACATGAGGCCAGTGTGTTCCTTTACTTTTCTCTTGATCTCTTTTTAACCCCCTTCAAATTGAATTATTTTCTGATTGATACATTTCCAAATCAATCTGGAGTATTATTTAAGACATTGATATACTAATTTAATATATGCTACTAAAGAATAATCAAATACAGAGTTCAAATTTAAGTTTTTAAATTGTGAATACCTGTTTTTGAAGAAGGCTATAGATTCTGATTTTCAAAACATATTACTTTTCTTAAGCTCACATTTACATTAATGTAAGTATTATAAGTAGAAAAGAGATGTTGAATGACAAAAAAGAAAGTTACTATGTACATGAGAAAAAATACATCAATAGTATTTATGATATGCAGGTATCTCCACGTAATCTTACAGAAAGCTATGTTCAAGGTTATTATTATTGTTATTATTTTTTGTGTGTGTGCTGCTGGCAATTGAACTATAGTGCTCTATAGTTCCAGCTCCGATTAAACATTTTTAAATGAAGTAGATTTGCGAGCATTAAACCTAGGTCTCAGTTCTCATAGGCCTAATGGAAAACTATACCATTAAACACAAAAGAAATAAAAGCAATGTTACCAAGAAAAGAATAGAATGAATTAAATAAATTAATCTTAAAAAATGCCCACAAAGAATGCAAACTAATATTCATTTATGGTTATCTATCTTATACTAATTTCTCAACTAATACTGGAAAATATAAATTACAGTTTTTATGTTATAGCATATACTTATATAATTTATAACTTATTAGCTTATTCTTTCTATTTAATATCAATGATTTTAGTAATATGGTAACATTGATTTTAAAAGCTTATACAAACTCCTTTCCCAAAAGAATTCTAATAAACCAGCAATATATCATAATATGTATAATTACTATATATAGAATATACAAATGTTTTTGTGTAATGTAAAATATGTATAAAACCACTAAATTAAGGGATTATGAAAATATTTTTCAGCTGGGTGTGGTGGTACAACCTGTAATCCCAGTGACTTGAAAGGCAAAGGCTGGAAGAACCTGAGTTCAAGACCAGCCTCAGCAATTTAGTGAGACCCTGTCTCAAAATAAAAATAAAAGGGTTGGCAATGTAGCTCAGTGATAAAGTGCTGCTGGGTTCAATCTCCAGTATCCACCTCAAAAAAACTTTTCTTAGTAATGATATTACATTAATTTTTGTACATGGAATATATGTCCCTTCAGGAAGAATACTATTTTATATGTTTAAAATAACTCCCAATTCAGTTTCCTAAAAAAAAAATATTTTGAAAAATGGGAAAAAGGCAAACTAAAAGATTCCAAAATGGAATGAAGTGTTAGAATACATCCAATGGTAAGGTACTTCCTTGAATAGAAGTTTTCTGTTTTCTCCTTTTAAGTCATATTTTAATTGGACACCAGCAGAAATCAAAAACTGTCACATTAGATTTTAATCTGGCCAGGCACATGCCTGTAATCCCAGTGGCTGGGGAGGCTGAGGTAGGAAGATTGCAGCTTCAGCAACTTAGCGACACCCTGTCTCAAAATAAAATATAAAAAAGGGCTGGGAATGTGGCTCAGGTTAAGTGCCTCTGGGTTAAATCCCTGGTATCAAAAAATTTTTTTAAAAATTTAATGTGCTGCATTATAAAAATACCATAGTAAAAGTTAAATTCTTGCATTCTGTGGTCTGGGATGTCATTTTAAAAATTTGTAATTATCATGAGGAATTTTGGTTAGCTAACTTGTAAAAATTTTCTAATGTTTTTAAAACATTAGGTTCTATAGTGTTTTATAGAATCTTTGAAACACTGTCTTTCTCTGAAAATAGACGAATATATTTCAAAATGCTTTTATTTTTGTAATTATATATTTCCCAAGAATCACTTGATGACAACTTTTAGAACTTTTAGAGCTAATTTTTAGAACTAATGTAAGGCGATCATCAACAGATATATTCTGTCATCTGTTATTAGCCTAAACATTTACTTCATGTTGCCAATTTTAGTAATCTTTAAAAATTTCTAATAAAGGTAGGTGGCATAAAAGGGAAGGGTCCTAGGGTAGGCCTTAGAAGACCTAAGATCCAGGCTGGGTCCACTCCACAGTCAGGTGTTTTTTGTTTTTTGTGGGTACCAGGGATTGAATTCAGGGGCCTTTGACCACTGAGCCACATGTCCAGACCTATTTTGTATTTTATGCAGAGACAGGGTCTCACTGAGTTTCTTAGCACCTTGCTTTTGCTGAGGCTGGCTTTGAACTAGAGATCCTCCTGCCTCAGCCTCACAAGCTGCTGGGATTATAGGTGTGCCCAGCCAGGTGGTTTTTTAAACCCCTTTGTCTTGTGAATCTCTGCCCACTCTGGGGAGGGGAAATGGATTTTTGGCAACCATCTCATCTGGGGAAGGATGAATGAACACAGTCTGCCATTCTGCATATTTCTGTATCATATAATAATGTTGCTATGATATAATTTTACATGAATCTTGGATAAGGTTAATTCACTTACATTCTTAAAGACTCTTTACATAGTTAAGTTAGAATAGCAGTGGTTGACAGAGAGGGGAAGGAACTTCTTGCTCTGTTTTAGAGGCTCATTTTGCTTCTTTGATGAGAACTATGGCTACAGGCTCAGATTTAAATGTCAAACAGACCTAGGTGTCTGTCTTGTTTCCATCTATTTACTGTATGACCATGGAAATAATATTTAACCCTTTTAATCTCAGTTTCTGCATCTGTAAAATGTAGATAATTACCTGTTTCATAGAATTAAATGAGATAATGCTTAGCCGAGGGGCTTATACATAAAAATTCAATCCAGTAAATATTTCTTATTATCTTCCTTTTGCAGCCCTATTCTCATTCTGCATTCTCTTGAGGATAAGTAGCATTATCAGCTAAATCAAATATAATTTTATAATAATATTAGATAAACTATGTAGCAGTTCTTGGCCATTTTGCACTATTTTTTTATGATAAGTGCATATCAAGCAAATTTTGTTTATTTTTGGCATTAATAAAAGATATATGATTATTCTGGTTTGATTTAGATTACATTTAGTGCTAAGGTAGAGTTCTACTTTTCCTGATGAAAATCTATGTTTGAATTCCTTAACATCATATAGACTATAGTTGAAATGGGACTTTCCAACGGTTAATGAACAACTTGATATATTTATTTATGAATCTATAGTCTGAGATACATGTCTGTATGCACTTACGGAAAGTTGGGTAGTGCTAAGTGTGTACTCTGCTGAGGTAAGGGGAGAAAGCGACCAGCATATTTTCTTCACTGTGGGAATCATAGAAACTATAAGGTTTCTGAGGTCTTTAGGGAAAGAGGTATAGCAATGGCAGTTAGTTTGGAAATGAGCCAAGTAAAGCCTCAAGAATTATTGGTATACCCTAATTGATATATTAAGGGTCTTTATTATAAAACAACAATGTCCAATAGAAATATAATGTGAGCCATATGTAATTTCAAAATTTCTGGCAACCACATAAAAAAAAGCAAAACAAAACAAGGCCAATAAATGATATATTTTAATGATATATTTTTGTTAATCCACTGTACCCAAATGTTATCATTTCAACTTGCAATCAAATATAAAAAATTATAAATAAGTTATTTTATATTTTAAAAATATTTTTATTGCTTCTGACACATCTTAATTGAGATCCTAATTTCACTGGAAATACTTGACCTCTATTTAAATTATGTAAAATTTGCCCTTGAAAAAGTAAGACTCACAGATATTGTAAGCACACTTGATTGTTTTTCAATAATTTTATTGTCATTTTAAAAAAATGTCTTTAGTTGTAGATGGACACAATACCTTTGTTTTATTTATTTATTTTTATGTGGTGCTGAGGATCAAGCCCGGGGCCTCACACACACAAGGCAAGTGCCATGTTGCTGAGCTACAATCCCAGCCCTTATTGTCATTTTTGAATTTGAAATTAAATTTTAAAATTCAGTTCCTCAAACACAGTAGCCATATTTCTAGTACTCAGCAGTCACGTGTGGCTAATGGCTACTATATTAAACAGTATAATTTTAAAGATTAAAAAAATGTTTTACTTCTACCTTTTATTTTCTTGAAGTACTGAGGATTGAACCCAGGGCCTCACACATGCTAGGCAAATGCTCTACACTGAGCTGCATCCCCAGCTCTTTTTGTTTTATTTTGATATAAGGTCTGCCTAAGTTGCCCAGCTGGCCTCAAACTTGGCAATCCTCCTGCATCCACTCCCAAATAGCTGAGATTATAAACGTATGCCTCCACACCCAGCAAACCTCTTGCATTTATATAAAATGTACCTCTCTTGTTTCTGACACAAGAATTCCTCAGCCCAAGAATACTTCAAAGAAACTCATTGGTCAAATTTTTTCAAGCATAGCACACAGTTTGAGGAGAAACATTTTTTAAGATAACTTTTTAAGTATGTATGTATGTATGTACATATGTATGTTCTGTTTAATTTTGATGTGTAAGCATACTACTGAGAAAACACATCTCTATTTTGGCCACTTTAATTGAGAAATTGTGGAAGAAATTAGCATATACAAATTATGAGTTTTTAAGTCAAGCATCTAGGCATAAAGATAGCTACCAGAGGACAAAGCAAGTTCCTAACTATAGGTTTTATCTAGAGAAAACACTTGAGAAGTTTAATTGTAGAATGTTTCAGAAATTTTTAAATTATACTTCTTTAGATTTTAAAATCTATTACATTCTAGAATGCCTGACAGATCTTATTTGACATATTTTTATATGTGTGCAATTTTTTCCAAGGCATATCAAACATTCCACAGTGCATTAATCAATGTATTTAATACTTTAACCCTAAATATTTTATAAAATGTTATTTATAGATATAAATTCATAGTACTAAATATGCTCAAGAACCAATGAAAATGATTAATTTCCTAAATGTATATGATGTAAATATTTGTAAACCATTTATTAAATTCTTCTTCAATGTGAATTATGCTCCCCCAATTTTTGTTTTAATGGGCAACCAGATCTGATTAAAACATAAAGTAAGAGGGCTGGGAATGTTGGGGATATAGCTCAGGGGTAGAGCACTTTCCCTAGATTGTGCAAGGCCCTGGGTTCAATCCCCAGTACCACCCCCCCAACACACACACAAAGAAATAAGTTCTAAGGCAATCAGAATGTGGAATTTGAGTAGTGATAATAGGCTGTATAGTCTAACTTATGAAAAAAACTATTAGCTATGACCCTTAAAGCAGCATTACTCACTTGATATAATAAAGTCTCTATGATAAAATACTGTCACTTGATCAAAGGTTCTTACTTGGAAAACATCCCTTTTGCTATTATATCCCTTAAATGTTTTGCTGCTTTTCTAGCACAGCATTGTGAATTGATACTTTCTTACTGAGAGTCTCTAAACTTACCCATAAAGCATTACTACAACAATTATTCAGGGTCCATGTGAGGCTTTACTCACAGAATGATTTCAGATAAAGTCTTTAAAATAAATTTTTTATGTCTACAGTGCTGACTTTAATATCTAATAGCAAATTTTCTTTTCCAGGTACTATTCCCCTGGATATTCAGATACACTTCTGCAGAGGGTGGACAGCTATCAACCAATTATCAACTAAACAAAGTTATATATTTATACTCAAATTCACAGCAGAGAATTTACGATTACTTTACAATTGTTATAGTTCTTTATAAATATTTGAACTAAGTACATTCTGGATATTTTCTAAATTTATATAATACTTAAATATATGAGGAAATATTCATATTCATTTGCATGCATATGATTTGGATTTGCTCCAAAGGTAGATTTAAAAAGACATAAAAGGGTTTAAGGCATCTATTATTTTTCTGCTAAAAAGCACTCATGCATACATACCCCTCCAACTACACAGAGGTAAGAGATGGTGTTCAAAAATCCTTCGTTATTTTGATCAATTCTTTATAGGGAAAGAAAAGTGACATTGCAGATTACACAGTGGGATATAGAAGAAAAATAGTTAATAGAGAAACTGATACCAGACTCCAATGCTGATTGCATAAATGCATTAAGCTAACACAGAATCTAGGGATAACTTGTCAGGTTTTCCTAAGAGATTGAAGAAGGCCCTCCTCCAAAATTTATAAATTTATAAATTTTGGAAGTTCTTTTTACCTTACATAAAGTTCTTTATAACTTCCAAAATTTATAAATTTTGGAAGTTCTTTTTACCTTACATAAAGTGTTCTTTATTCTCCACGGGGCTGGCTTTGTTCATGAATAAAGAAGGAAGCAGGCATGGAAAATGGGCCATCAGCGTTCCCTTGTTCTAGGTTGTTCACTTTCCCAAATTTCAAAGCTACATTTTTTAGGGATGTAAGGGAATAATTTGAAAAGCACACCAACAGGCTCACATTTTGCATACATTTTCCCTTAGGAAGTTGTAAAGGGGTCGAAGAGTATTTTAATAAAATTTTAAATAAAACAATATTAGAATTGTTCTTTTTGTTTTATTTAGAATTTTTCTGACTTTGGGGAATCTGACTGGATTTGGGAATCTTGTTTTATGTGTCTTTAGATAGATCTAAAAGATATGTTGTTTATGGTGATCCTTCTGGGAGGCTTCCAGAGAAAGGGAATGATAGCCTGGAAAACCCCCAGAACACAATGGGTCCAGGCTGGTTTTGTTTACAGGTTTCTGTTTTGGACTCTCCACCCCGTCCCTCCCCAGAAAGGAACCTAACCATGTATTTTTGGCATTTTTCTAGATTCAGCTTCATCCTGATTATTTTCAAATAGTGCATAGTTTATTGTGTCTTTTAAAATTCATCAAGACCAAGATTGTTCCATTTATTTTTCCCTTACATCAGGCTAGGATTGCTAGTGATTTCATTTTTTTGTTTTGGTACTGGGGATTGAACCCATGGCCTTGCACATGTTAAATAGGTGCTCTCCTGCTGAGCTGCACCTCCTTTCCCTGGATTCATTGTTAAATACTTTCTGGGGCCTGTTTGTTTTCTTGCAGCAGCCATGTCTTTGACTCCTTGTATCAAAGTGTAACATTTATTTCCAGTTTTGTAACTTACCTCCTGTCCATTTTGTCTTATGAGCCTTTCAATAACTTGAGAAAAGAAGTTTTTTATCTTTTTTAAGACTTTTTCTTAAGATGACTTATGTTGGTAATGATGGAAACTAGTTTATCTAGGTTAAAAATCCTCAGATATTATTGGAATGGTGAATGTTAGGTCGAATTGGGCGGCTACAGGGGGAGGGAATACGGTCACCTAGCAACACACTGTGCCAGAAGTGACCAATGAGGCAGACCTGCTGACCCTGACGTCCACCTTGGGTCCACCTTTTCCTGGGCAGGACCCCTTGACCCCTTTCCTCTGTATAAAAACCCTGAGCAGCCAAAGCCACGTGCGATTTCTCCTGGCTCTCCCACCCCGACTTTCACCCCGGGGGCGCTGGAGATTTCGCCCGGGACACACATTCCAATAAAATCAAGCTACTACTTTTGTCTGACTCTGGTGAACCCGCCTGGCGAGCTTACTTCTTTCGCCACCCGCCGCCTTTGGGAGCTTTACTCGCCGGCCCCGTGGGGCCCTTTTGCGAGTTTCACAGTGAATGTCCTATAATGCTTCTTGCCATTGTACTCTGTACTTGATGTGAAAAACATCATGCATCATTTCATACATATGAAATAGAACTGAACTAAGAAAATAATAAAATATTTAATAGTATTCAGGTGTGTTTATAATTAGATCATGCACAATTTGGAAATTTTATGCTTTGAAGTGTTTCTTGACATAAAACACTTTAAGCAACATGAAGCTTTCTTTAAAGTCTGAGTTTTTTAAAATAAAAATCTTTTTCATTTGTGTTATAGCAAAAATAGTGTCCCCCATTGATGATATCCTCTGATATTTTCATTCCTCATTTAAGTTGTGCCAATGCCAGTTCTCTGTGCCAACTAACCTCTGTCTCATTGCTCTGACCCCCTGTAGTTTATTTAAAATTCAGCTATTACTAGGATCTTTCACTGATATGAACTGTTTTTAGGACTTCAGGAAATAATTGGTTGAACATTATTATTATAGATGCAACCAGTTTGGGAATAGATGAAATTAGTTGGTGAAACATCTTTTTTAGAAACTAGAAACTATTCTGTTAAGTAGTAACGCTGATAATACTTGTTCAGCTTACTTTAAAGATGCTTATGAAAATAACCTGCAATGGTTCATGTAACCATTTTGCAACTGTTCAATTTATAGAAACTTGGTATGTGATGTATAGGAAATCTGATAGTCAATGACAGTTTACACATTTTGACCAGCAATTGTGGAGTATCCCTCCATGCCCCACAGTCTTAAATAAGTAAAGTTTCAGCCAGATGATTTATGATAAAGAAAAAATACATTTCCTGCCCTCATGGAGTTTTCTAATATAAACAGATTTTCCCAGACACAGGGGAGAGTAACAGCTACAAGACACTAAACACAAAACAGACATATTTAATTTAGCATGTAAAAACAAATGACAACCTCTTATTTACAGGACATTGACCTGTTTTTCTAACCCTTTCCTCTCAAAGAAAATCCTTTCCCTTAAAGGAAAAAAAATGAAAGGTTTGCCCGTTTCTAAACTTGATTTGAGGTCCTGCTTAACATAAACCCTGACATTAAATTCTTGGGTGAGGTTATCTCCAAGAATTTTTCTGATGTGTTTTCAAATAGCCAGCTCTTTGATTAAGACAGGTGCTAGCAAATGTTGAGACTGATTTTACTATAAAACCCTGTTAGGAAAAGCTGGTTTGAAAAGATCAAGTCTTAACTCTTACATATACCAGTTAAGACTTTTGACTTTTTTTAAAAAATATTTTTTTTTTAGTTGTAGATGGACACAATATTATTTTTATGTGGTGCTGAGGATTGAACCCAGGGCCTCACACATGCTAGGCAAGCGCTCTGCCACTGAGCCCCAGGCCAACTTTTGACTTTTAAAATTAGATTTGTCCTCTTTACCATGTTGGCCTCAGACCTGACTTCCTTAACAAGACCTTTAAAGCACAAGAATTCATCAAGAATCAATAAATGTGATGGACTCAAACTAAAAAGTTTCTTCTCAGCAAAAAACAATGTGAAGAGAGAACCTATAGATGGGGAGAAAATCTTTACCACATGCACTTCAGATAAAGCATTAATCTCTAGAATACATAAAGAATTCAAAAAACTTAACACCAAAAAATCAAATAACCCAATCAATAAATGGGCTAAGGAACTGAACAGGCACGTCACAGAAGATCTACAATCAACAAATATATGAAAAAATGTTCAACATCTCTAGCAATTAGAGAAATGCAAACCAAAACTACTTAAGATTTCATCTCTAATCAGAATGGCAATCATCAAGAGTACAAGCAACAATAAATGCTGGCAAGGATGTGAGGAAAAAGGTACATTTATAAACTGCTGGTGGGAATGCAAATTTGTGCAAACATTATGGAAAGCAGTATGGAGAGTCCTCAGCAAACTTGGAATGGAACCACCATTTGACCTAGTTATCCTATTCCTTAATTTACACCCAAAGGACTTAAAATCAGCATACTACAGTGACACAACCACATCAATGTTTATAGCAGCTCAATTCACAATAGCTAAAATATGGAACCAACCTAGATACCCTTTAATAGATAAGTGGATAAAGAAAATGTGTATGTAAGTGTATGTGTATTTTGCTTTGAAGATGCCTCATAGACTAAGCCATAAAATTAGACAAATATTCAGTGATCCTGCTTTAAAAAACAAAGGTTGGGTTTTATTGTTTTTGTAAATATCAATAATCTTTTTTAAAGTTTATATAATTAAAGAGAAAAGCAAAAGTATCACCCCAGATCTCATAACCCAGAAAAGAGTTATTGTTAACAACATAATTTCAAATAACTCTCTAAGCCTTGCAGGTTAAAAAAAAAATTGGCAAAATGTATTCAGGACATTCATGAGGTCTTAAAAATAAGTTACAGCAGTTTGCTTGTTTCAGAGAGGACAGAGTTTTCAATTTTTCTTTTGTTTATTTCAGTGGGTTTGGTGAAAAGTATTTCCTCAGTGACTAGGGGTCAATATAAAATATAACTGTCTTCCTTTTATTCATGATTGATATGTTGTCTATAGTGGATTTAAAAAATGGGTTAAGAATATTTTATTAATGTATCTACTGCAAAGTGATTTGGTATATTTATACAGTGAATAAAACCTCTAATTTTTCCATGTATATAGAATTTTTGATAATACCCTCTCAAACTTATACTAAAATGTGTTTATTCATAGTATTTTTGGATAGAGTCCAACTCTTGATAATTATTGTAACCTATATTGAATTCTGTTTTCCTTATTTCTGTGGCATGTACAGTGTTCAAATCATACAAATGTCACTAAAGGACCAAAACCAATGTAATCATTCTCCCATTTTTAACTTTGATAACTCAAGTATAATCTTTTTCTTAGATGAGTGAAGTGTGCTCCTTTCTCATCAGTCCCCAGGGTCCCCAGCACTGCGGTAAGCATGAAGTGGAGGCACATCGGACTGAGCGGTAGGGCTTCCAGGCACCTGGATGATGAGCCAGGCAGCTCTCCGTGGTCAGGTCTCCTGGTGTCCCCAGGTATTAGTTTTCTGAAGTATAGTGTAGGGTAGAAGAGAACAGACTAGAATGAAAGAGACCCACATGAGAATCTCAAAACTCCACCCAGAGTCAGTAGCCTTGGGCAAGTCAGTAACACCACCCTCTTCACAGGATCCCGGGGATTAGCGTGTGAGTGAGCACAGGGCTTGGCCTGCAGTAAGCAGTGCTGTTGTTAGGCTATGTGATATCTTTGTGTAAATAGAAAAAGATGTTCAGTCCTCAGGACACTATTTCTATCTGGCAGAAATTATTGTAATAGCCTTATTTTGTTAAAGCAAGACACTTTACTGCCATCTGCTGGAAAATTCTCTTTATAAATACGCAAATCCATGATGTCTAATATGTAAACCACACCACCCAAGAAGTGCTGGTGCCCTTGGATAGTACACAACCTGAGCAGCTGTGCACATTAAGTGCTCAATATATTGTATTTGCTACTCTCCTTTTTATTTTTGTAAATGGGAATAGAATTTTGGAATTTTGGAATAGAATTTTCGATAAGCTATTGTATAAAAGATTCATTTAGAAAAATTAAAAAGCCAAAGTCAATCTCAGTTTTTAAAATTAGCATTTTGCTACAAAACATGGAAATATTTGTACTCTCAGCTTCCTTCACTTCTCATTTCCCCCACGGAAAAGTATGTTCTACAATAAAACCTGCAATTTAAGTTAGTAAAGATACTAATTAAACCATTATTTTTGCATTTATAAAACAAATAAGGGGACATGTTTTATGTATCAAAAGCAAAGTACATTTTGGGAAAACCCATATAGCCATTTCAGTTTGATTTTAAAATTAGACCAAAAACATTTTATTAACATCATTATTGCAAGATTGCAGGTCTCTGGAAAGCACCTCTGCTGGGCTCCATTCACCTTTCTTTATCTCAGAACCTGGGATGGGGTATAACTTCTAACCAGATTAGTCCTTATTGACGGGATGTAGTGTAGTATGCATACTCTTTTGTGCACTGAAGAAAAAAAAAGGCTCATTTTCAGAACTAGCAGTACAATCATGGAGAAGACTAACAATAGGTAAGGGACAGTGTATTGACAATGGGAGCAATCTCTCAGGATACAGAACATACCACAATGACAAGGACTCCAGGTGCCAGGATGGCTCTTCTTAGAAGCTTGGAGGAAGCACTAGCCCACGGTAAAATGAAGTGAAAAATGCTACAACTGCCACAGAAGACTGGGGAAAGGTACCAAGTGGCTCAGAGAGGAGATGGGTGTCCTGAAGTGTCCCTATGTAGGGATGGAAAAGCCACCAGCTGGCTAGGATCTAAGGAAGCTCCCCACAGAGCACACACCATTTACCAAAGTGATAAGGAATGCTTTGTTAAGAGGGCAACAATCCCTGAGCATCTCAGGGGTGGCCATCTTCTATGTGCAGGGTTGACTGGAGGACACATTGTTATAGACCTGGGTTCCTTATCAGAAATAAGGATGAGAGGGTCCTGAAGTAAGAGGCTAGGTAGCAGTACTTCACTCAGAAGGAAGGTGTGCAATTATTGCAATTAGGGGCAAGGTTAGTGTTGCATCCAACCTGAGGATCCCAATCCTCAGGAAGCTATGGAGACAGTTAATAGAACTCAATGTTCTAGAAGCAAGATCAATGGGTAATCAACAAAGGTTATCCATTTGTGAAGTAAAACTAAATCAGGAATGGATAGTTTGGAATATTGAGGGCAGCTGTACTATTAAAAAGTCACAGTCAATAACCAAGTTTCCAGACCCAAGTCAATTTTTAGGCCTGGAAGCCATTGTTTGAGGAAGAGGTTGGTATGGCTCTATGAGAACAGAGCCTGAAACACCTCAACAAGTATGTTCAGTAGTTACTTCCCAGCACTTAAGAATATCATTCCAACTATTTTACTAGATGACACACTTCTACAGCAGATCTAGATAGTAGCACAATAAGCCCTGCCATATCCCACAGCAAACCCTGTGGTATTAGAGGGATTTGTTGGGGGAAAGGATGCCAGGGAGAGTTATTGGGAATCCCAAAAAAAGAATGTCAGCATAGACTCCTAGGATTCTGGAGCAAGACCCATACCCACTGTAGTAAACAACTGTACATCTTTCAAAAAGAAGTTCTTGCAGACCACTGTGCAAAGTAGTATAGATGAGCATCTCTCCAGGGGACATCAAATAGCTATGTGGCCAGAGCTGGGTTTCTATCAGAACCACCAATGAGTGAACTTACCATAAGAAGCAAGTAGAGCTAAGCAGTGCAAGGGGTGAGCTATAATAAATACTCTAGCTAGGTGCAATGTCTCATGACTGGAATCCCAGTGACTCAGAAGGCTGAGGGAGGAGGATTACAAGTTCAAGGCCAGTATCAGCAACTTAGTGAGATTCTGTCTTAAAATATAAAAAATAAAAAGGACTGGGTATGTGGCTCAGTGGTAGAGCACTCCTGGGTTCAATCCCCTATACTACCCATACACAAATATATACTTTAGTGCTCCTCTCATATCCCCTCTTCAGGGCCAACAGCCAATTCACCCTTCAACTGTTGTGTTTTTTGAGTCACCCTTTAACATCCTTATCACAGATATGAAATGAATTAAGTTCTCAACTCTCAGTCAGAAGGAATCTCAGTAATTTGATAAATCTTAAATTAAAAATTAAGAACACACTTAGGCAACTAGTCCAAAATGGAATACAACCAAACCAGAACCTCAAATTTTCTCAGATCTAAGCCCAAACTAAAGTTCTAGACACTTTGCACATGTAGCCTAGGGTAGACTCCATGGCCTTAGCAGTCCTAGCTAATTAGAAGCTCCTGTCTGTCCTGCATGAATTTAGCTGATAAGTGTCTTTCAAAGTGTGCTGTTTACCTAAGATTAGGGAAAATGGCTAGAATTTTAAAAAATGACCTACATTCAGTTGTCAGATTGATTCAGAGGGAAAAGAAACATCAGTTATTTTTCAAAAAGTAATTTCACTCCCACCTTCACACCCTTCAAGTTTTTGGTAATTTTTTTGTTTGTTTGTTTGTTTGTTTGTTTGTTTTACCAGGGGTTGAACTCAGGGGCACTTGACCACTGAGCCACATCCCCAGTCCTTATTTGTATTTTATTTAGAGACAGGGTCTCACTGAGTTGCTTAGCACCTTGCTTTTGCTGAGGCTGGCTTTGAACTCGTGATCCTCCTGACTCCTGAGCCACTGGGATTACAGCATGTACCACTGCTCCCAGCTGTTGGTAACTCCTGAGGGAACTTTTAGCCCAGACACTTTTATTTTATGGGGTGCTGGAGGTGGAACCCAGAGTCTCATGCTTGCTAGGCAAGCACTCTGCCATGGAGCCTCATCCCCAATCTTGGGCAAAGACACTTTTAAAGTATAACTTACCCAAAAAGAATGGGCTCTTTTCAAGCTCTGCTCTGTCAGGGCTGCTGCCACGTTGTTCACACTACGCATTGGAATCTGGTTGCTCTGTCAGCCACATTTACTCAGCTAAGGTTAGCAGTGCCTGAAGCCGTTCTTCTTAGGAACTTTAAAGTGGTAGTAAAAGGACCAGCTTAGAAAGAATGAACCCACACGTAGGAAGATTTTCAGAGTTTATTCAGGCCTGAGCTTGAATACATACTCCATGTGTACACTTGCCAATCAGATTCTTCCAGGAATTTCAGATTTACACAGCTAGGCAGCAATGGCTGAGTCTTTGGAGTTAGTAGCTGAGTCATTAATGGCAACCCTTTGGAGGGATTAATGGATTTCAGCCTGAGATACTGAGGACTGCCAGTGCCTGTCCACATGAGGGGAGACCAGTTTATTCAACTTTTTCTTGAATTCCACCAGATGCTAGAGGAGAATATCCTTTCAGTAAATTTATACTTTTACTTAAGTTTTCCCCAGCTGGTTTCTGTTATTTGCAAACAGAAGAAAGGCATTTTAGAGGAAACCAGGTGGATCTGAGTTTGGGCTCTGGAAGAATTGGGTTGCAGAGCAAAGTGGTGGGAAAGGGGAAGAAGAGCTGAGTACTGAGTTGGGGTGAAAGCTCTAAAGACAAACTTTGCCTTTCTGCCCTGTCAACTGTGGGCAAGAGGCTGCAAAGGACCACACTGAGTGAGGCTGAGTTTAAATATGCATTTCAAAAGCAATAGAAAAATGCTCTTTCCCCTCTTCTCTGCTTAGGGAAGTTTCCTACAGTTCTTGCTCCAACCAACTGAACTCCTTTGTTTTGTGTCTCCTGCTTTACCTATTCAAGGTGCCAACTAATGGCCAGTAAGAGGGCCACAGTCTTCTCTGATTCCAAGCTAGTTTTGTGAATTATTAGCCTTTTTATTGAGCCCAAGGAAGGAACTCAAATAGAGACATAATCCTTCATTCTTCTCCCCGCCCCGCACCCCCCGCATTTTGCCAAGTATCCCATTATGAGAATTTAGGAGATAAATCCTGACTGGTTCAATTCGGCTATTTAAACGAGTTTATTGTATGCCAGTGAAAAGGAAAGGCTAAATTAGGAAAAGGAAGAAAGTTGTGAATTTAAGGAAAAAACACAGCAAATCTATTTGGGAGGAGGGTAAGAGAAAAGGAGGACTTTGGATTTCTTATTTGCGGCATGTCTTACTTGACAGTTAAATACAGTGGTTTGTTCTGTTTTCTGCCACTCGAGGGTTATTTAATTAAATTCATGACCTAGGATGCTAACCAGCCCCACATCTAAAATAATTGCTTCTCTGTTGGTAAGATGTAAAGCCAGGATTGATTTTCCCCCCCGGCCGATAGCTCTCCTTTCTGACTCATGAATGTCATCTTCACTCCCCTCCCCACGTAATTTGATCTCTGTATTTGATCCCTATTTAGCAGTACACTTCGCTAAACAGATGTCTCAGTAATTAAAATCCCACATGGGTACACTCATCAGTGAGTTACATCTATTTAATAGTCAGCTTAGAAACTTTTCACCCTGGCTTTTTCCCCATCCTGGTGTCATATGTCACTGGCCTTCGCAGGCTCTAAATATTGGAGTTCAAGCCTGCTATGTTTGCTTTCCTGCATTCATGGAAACTCTCTTCATTTTTGGACAGTATTTTTCTCACAAGATCCTGATCTCTTTCTCCTTCAACTCACCTGGATTTGCACCAGCATTCAAATTCTCATTGGATGAATCATCCTAAATATCATTCATGCCAGCACAAGCAATAAAAATTTTTTTAAAAATCAGAACAATGTGGTTAGAGGCATGGATTAAGAGTGGCTTTTATTTTTTCCCCCTGAGGCATAGCCAAAATATTTCCGCCTGAACAATCCTCCAATTTTTTTTTTTTTAACTCTTTGAGATCGAATACTAGAAACCTGTTTGGTTGCTATAGGTCAACAAAGGGTTTTTATGGTAAAGAATTAGAAAGGAAAAGAATGTGCCTTTGGAGCAGGCAGGGGAAGTTAGTAAGGACTTATTACATGGAATCTGGTCACCTTTGAGAGGATTTAGATGGAAATCTATGAAAATGCTTATACTAAAGAGACAATTTTCTTATGATAAATCTTATGGTACTGACATAACATTACATAAAAGTTGAGATTAATGTTGTATAGTAGATAAATGAATTTCCCTTGCAGCTGATGATGTGTATCCATTTTAAATCCCACAATGGAATTGAAATAAGCATAGAATATATGCCTCTATTATGATGATACTTACCAAATTAGACAAACAAAATCAGATAAATGAGTAGGTGGCAATATTATAGCAAAATGATTATTTTTCTACTTTTAAAGGGATGTAGTTTTAGTGTAATATGAATCATTTTACAAAAGTAAGTTTCTCAACTTGCATATTATTCTTGAGATATTTTGATATTCATAGTATTTTGGAATAAAATTTTTAAATGTGATTTAAAAAAATCAAGAATAAGTTCAGAGGTTCAATGATACTGTTTTAGTACTAGGTAAGCAAATTCTAAAAGTATGTATATGAACTTTATTACCATGATTGTATCTAAAAAACAGGTGAAAATCCTTTTGCTCAATGGAAACCTCATTTTGGTGGTTTAAGCACAACTTCTAGTCTTCTTATCTAAACTAACTGAGGTCATGTAAATAAACAGAGACATAAATTAACAAGATTGTTAGAAAAACATTGACATCAAATAGGAGCTAGTTTTTCAGGAAGGAAGATAAGATTCCAAAATAATGGGAATGCTGTGAATGTGATTTCTTTCACTGTTTATTATCTAACATCATTTTGGACCTTGAAGATTCAAGAACTGGTGGGATTTTCATTCTTTGCTGTGTTCAGGATAACCTCTTGCCTGTTCTCCAGCACCCTTACCCTTTATGGAGTTTGTGCTTAATTTATTTAATGTTTAGGGCCCTTCTTTCTCTGATTCAAGCTTTTCAAGCCCTGTTTTCCCTCCAGTCATTACTTATTGCACATCTACACATGTTCTGCTATCAGTTTCTTTCTGATCATTCAAAAAAAAAAAAGATTATTAATACCAATAACCCACTTCTGCTTTGTCACTGCCTTAGTATAAGTTGGGGAATATTCTGACCTCATCACATAGTTTTGAGGGTCATGTGAGTTCCTGTGTATGAAGGGATTTTGTACGTGGTTACAGGCCTCATGTGGGCAAGGAGCTCCAGCCCTAGGTCCAGCTGACCTGCTGGTCTGCCTCACATACATCATCTACCATTTTCTAGTTGTGTGAAATTCAGCAAGCTACTCAACCCTTCTGTGCTTCAGGAGAGTGGAAAATATGTGTTATAAGAGTACAAAAATCCTGAGAGATGCTTATATGAGATGATTCATGCAGATTATGAGGTCAGAAGATGCTTAGAACAGTTCCAGTTCCCTGTGAGTGCTAGCACAAGGGCAGGCACAAGATGGGTTTCCCTGGAGCTCTGGGTACTTCCATCTCTCCAGTCAGAGGCTCATGGGGCCTGTTCCCATTTGGCACTGCTGAAAGTTAAGCTATATCTCTTGAATGTCATCTGTGATAGCTAAGGACAGAGATAGGATGTGAGAATCCTGGTTCAGCACACCTCTTTTGAGGATTAGCAAATACTTCTAAGAGTTGCCTCTCTATGATGATCACTTGGCATGGCTTCTTTAATGCTTTTAAATGATTTGGTTATGTTGATTTTCCAGTTTGTTGCCTATTTGTGCTTTAAGTCACAAAAAATTAAGTTCTCTTTAGTCTGGAAAATGGGGATAGTAAGGGTTTCTACCTCTGGGGTTGTAATGAGATCAATTGAATCTCTTCCAAATATATAAAGAAGCAAAAGTTTTGGGGGTACTTTTGAAAAAGAAACTGAGAAAAAAGCATTTGCAATCTAAATGTTACCTTGTACAAAGAAAATGAAGTGGAAACAAGCAAAACAAAAGGCACAAATAAAAACCTGGCATTCTAAGAATGGATGAGAGTGATTCTTCCAAATGAATTAATTCTCTTCTTCAGAATGATTCTCTTCGAGTTGATGCTCATAATACAATGATGCTGTTGTTGCCCAAAAGGTTTTCTAATTTATTCTTTCAAAAGGGTTATTAAGGACCTTTGTTGAGGTTCAAATACCATCTATTCCATTTATGGTATTTGGTATTCTTAACAAATATCTACTTTATAACTTTTCATAAGTTTTGACATACAGAGGGTCTAAATGATTATGAATGTGCATAAATCCATGTGATTTCTTCCATTGTTTTGTGGTTCTCATCCAAAATCATTTAAATATATACATACATCTATCTATCTATATGTCTATATATCTCTCTATATCTCTCTCCATATAAATATTTCGATGTATAAATATATATATGTAAATGAAAATTTAAATTTATTTTTTTTTTTTTTTTGGTGGTGGTGCTGGGGATTGAACCCAGGGCCTTGTGCATGCTAGGCGCACACTCTACCAACTGAGCTATATCCCCAGCCCCAAAATAATTTAAATATTTCATTTTCCTTTAGAGTTTCATTTTCACATTTACCTTTTTAACCTGGGATGTATTTCAGCATGCAGTTTTAAGTATTTACTCTCCCAGTTTTTTCCCCCAAATGATTGGCCAGTGTTATTAGTACTGGTTATTGATAATCCATGTTCTCCCCATTAGTAATTCTTCATTTACTGGTACATTGAATTTTCTTTCAGGGATATCTGTTCTGAAATATTAATCTACTTTTCCATCTTTTCTCAGTAGTTCAATATCATTGTGATTATGGCTTTATAATATACATTAACATCTGGTAGAGTTAATCACCTGTTTTTACTCTTTCTTTTTAAAAGTATTCTGATTACTCTCTTGCTTTTTCAAATCCAATTAATTTTTTTGACTTCAAAAACATTCCACTGAAATTTTAGTTAACATTGCAAACAAAGGAATAATTTTGAGCATATTTTAAATAATAGTGGTGATAACAGGTATCATAACACTTGATTTTAATGAGAATGTTTCCACAGCCAATATCAAGTATAGAAATTTAAAAACATACACACACACACACACACACACACACACACACACAAAAAAAAACCTTCCACAAAAGTAGGTTGAATAATACAATGAACTCATGTACCCATCACTGAGGTTCAACTATTATCAACACTATTGCATATACTTTTAGGGAGACAATAAATTAATCCAGCTCTTTCCGACACTAATTTGAAAGTATCTACACAACTATCAACATGCAATTCCATTAGTACACATTAATTCTAATTAAGGTAAAGACATTCAATGATACTTATTGTAACAGTGTATACAAATGCAGAAAACAGTGTAACTGGTTCCCAGTAGGGGAAGTGAAAAATTCTGGTTTATTCATATAGTTGCATTCAACCACTGTGAAAAATTTTGGTAGACTTATGTGTTGATGTGGGAAGTTGTCCAAGTTTTTTTTTTTTTTTTTTTTAATGAAAAAGAAAAGCAAGTGTAAGACAACATGTTTAGTGTGATTCCATTTTGTTCCCCTCAAAGGGGAAAACACTTTCACATGCATGGAAAAATTCTGGAAGAATTTGTAAAAAAAATGCTAATAGTACTTCTGGGGAAGGAGAATGGGAAGCAATGATAAGTTGAGAAATTAGTTTTGCATCTTTCCTACTTCCTTATAGTTTGGTTAACTTATCATTAGTATTATTATTTTTATAAACACTAAAAGACATGGTAGTAGTTGAGTTTAATATTTACTAAGAGTATTTTTAAAATTTTAGTTGTTTTAGTCAGGAGTAGGTGTTAGATTTTTACCATTGATTGAAATAAGGTATTTTTTTCCCTTTATGGCCTAAATGTATATCAGCTATTTTCCTAACATTAAGATACCCTGCCATTTCTAGGATAAAGCCTACCTGATTGTGCTAAAAATAACTTACTTTATTGAACTTAATTTGCTAATAGTTTGGGGGAATTACGGCATTGGGTTTCTTTTGGGAGCTTATACTTTTGGAGTGTTCTTTTTACATCATTTGAATAGGTTTTATCATAAAAATTGTTTAATTCATAAAAATTAATCTTTAATATCTTTATGCATTTAAAAGGGAATTATATGTCCTTTAAAATTTATAGGAATTTGTCCATAAAATCTCTAGGCCTAAAAGCTTTTTAAATTTTTTCCCTGGCTTTGATCTACTTCATTTTTCAACATTTTCTTAACATTAATGATTTATGGGGTTTTTTTCCAGAAAAGAAAATTAGCACTTAGCTAACTCTACATAGTAGTCTCAGGTAATTATAATAAATGCCCAAACTGTTATGTCTTTCTCCTTTGCAACTGTATTTGTATTCTTTTTTCCCCCTATCTTATTAAATGGAGATTTCTCTGTTTTCTTCATCTTTTTTTCCCCCAACAAATTGCCTTTGGAATTGATTAATAATTTTGTTTTCTAATGCATTTATTTTTAGGGTAGTCAATCCCTCTTCCTTGGAGATTTTTTTTATGTAACTCAGTTCATATTTTATTCTAGTTCAATTTTTTTTCTAGTTCAATTTCCCCCTTCTAAACAATATTACCAACGTGGTGTGGTTTCCGATGACTTTTGGGTATTTCTAAAAGTCTGCCCTCAGAGAAGGAAGATTGCTACCACTGATTATGTCATTTTAAAGACTGTGACTCAGACTCCTGTGGAAAATTTCTAAAGAATTCTAAAAATGTTTGAGTAAGGGCAGTGCAATTGCAGCAAGTTTATGACCTAGTCTGAAAAGGACAATACCTATTTCAGGTTTGCCGAGCATCATCTGCCCTCTTAAACTTGAAAAAAATCAACAGCTCGTATTTAAAAGGGAGTTCTCATGTTTGCTTATTGGAATATCCTCTGGTACTGCATATGTAACCACAGATATTCTTAAATCTGTGTGTGTGTGTGTGTGTGTGTGTGTGTGTGTAAACATATTTAAACACACCATGTGTACAGCCTGGCTTCCTTTTTGCTTGCAATCAAAATTAATCTCAGATGAAACATTTTTCAAATGTAAAGATTAAATATTGTAAGCAAGACAGGAGGACAAAGTTTTCTCTGCAAAAATCAATTCAGTATGATGTTTTGAATGAAGGTAGAACATGTTTTTTAAAGGTAATTTTTAAGTGCCTGACAGGCTAGAATTGTATGCAATAAAAATAAGTCTACAAAAAGCATTGTGCCAGAAGAAAGGTAGATTTGCAGGTGTGACCTTTGCCAAGGTATGTAGCAGAAATCATTAGATCCATGTGTTTGTAGATTATGTAACAGTTTTTAAGTGGCCAGGAAAGGGAGGATTTTGTGGTCAGAAAAGTGGAAATGTCTTATTTAACATATGACCCTGGCTGGTCCCATCTCAAATTACTGTTGATCAAGTTACAGATGGCTGGCAAACCAGGTGGGAGGGAAGCCCAGAGTAAGGCCTGACAAATCTCCAATAAACGGTAGGCCCCAGAGTCAGTGGCTATTATTAAAAACATGAACTTACTGAAATATTAGATATATGCTAAAAAGAAATTTTTTTGCAAAGCATTGTGAACCAGAAGTTCCTTTAAAAGGCTTTATTATATCCTTCTGTGATGATTTGAGGAAAGATAGAACATGGTTTTTGAATAAACCAAAAAAATAACTAGATCCTCTGACTAACAGCTTTATGATCATAATTGAAAGAGTTTGTTTTGCACCCACAAGCATCTCAAGTTTTTCAAGCTTTTAAATGTTTATAACATATAAATGCCTATGATCTAGGGACTGACTCTTGAAACATCATGAGGAACCAGTAAATGGAAGCCCAGACTTTTATCTCTACCAACTTCAAATAGGGGCCCAACTATTAAAATGTATGTATTCAGCATTAGTCTCAGTGGACTGCCTTTTAAAATAACACTTTAATGGTACAGTAAAGTCAGAGCCAGACCAGGAAAAAATAGTCCTAATTTTGCTTGTGACTGTGGAATTTTTAGGAAAGCACCAACCTAAAGTCCAAAGGCTGCTAAAGAATTCCCTAGAAAGCTGAGCCTGAGGCTGTTTAAGTGCTAAGATTTGACTAGAAGGTACTTCCCAGGGTAGCAAAGTAAGGGGGAAATGCAAAGGAAAGCAAATACAAGGTGGTGCATTACTGAGCTGTAAAGCAGCCTCACAATAAAGTATAGCCGATTGTTGAGTCCCAGAAGGCAGCTTCCCGGCAGGTCTTCATGCCTTGGGTTGGGCCATAAAAAGAAAGAAGGGTTTATATGCTGGCTACTACTTGTTTTCTGCCTCCTTTCATGAAAACCCTCACGGAGCTTTGACTTTCTCACTCCCCTATTCGAAATGCCTGACTCCTCCGTGGAACTGCCAGGGAAGCAACAGAATTCCATACATTAAAGTTTCTCACCTGAGTCTGGGGCAAGTGGAAAGAGTCAGCGCATTCCACCATTTGAGCCTCTACGTCAAGGAGGCAGTGTTGAAGTCAGACTCTCTCCCAGGAGTAAGGCTGTCCAGAGTGCAAGCCACAGCTGGGGAGGCCAAGCCTCCACACTGAGCAAGGAAGTGGTGGTTGGGAGATGAGACTGAGTAAATTTGGGGAGCTGCATCAACCGGTCTGGTGTGGTCTTTCCTTCTTGGACCTAATCTATTCCTAATTCTGGTGGCCACCGGTTCTCAGAGGACCAGAAGCAACCACTCAATTCAGAGACTGCACTGATTTATCTCTCAGATTGTGTAAAGTGTAACTTTCTCCCACCATCTTGCCCTTTACCCTTAACTACCCCTAGCAACAACTACTTTTAACTCATTTTCCCCAAATTCTTTGGAGAAAATAATTTTGCTTATAAATATAATAAAGTTTACCCATTTAGAAATTACAGTATGACGAATTTTGGAAACCGTCTGTCATGTAACCACGCTCCCATCAAGAAACGAATTGTTCCTTCATCTACCCACCCCCCAAAGTTCCCTCCTGCTGCTTTGCATTCCACTCGGTCCCCGCTTCACCTACCTCTGACCCCCAAGCGAATGGTTCCTATTACTACAGTTTACCTGTTCTACGATTTCATATAAATGGAATCAGGCCGTTTGTGTCCCCCTCCCCCCAACAGAAGAACGCTTTTCAGATCCACCCACATTTCATGTATTAACAACGAGGTAATAGTGGTTCTGCCTTGAAGAACTTAGCTACACGCTATTTGACAATTTTATCTGCATTGTCTCACTTCGAATGCTCATAACATCCTATTTCACAGCACAGGAAACAGATTGCACGCCCCGTGCGTTTGAATTTTGCAGGGAGCTCTGGGTGGCCCATCAGTCAGTTTGGGCGGCACGCTCCAGAGTCCGACCTGTGGGCACCTGCCGGCATGTTCGAGGAGACAGGTGGGGCTTGGCGGCGTGTAGAGGCATAAATGTTGACACGAAGTCCAGGAAATGGGCGCGTCACACACTCCACGCCCAGGCCCAGGTCTGGGCGGGCGCTAGACGCAGAAGCCCGCGAGGCTGAAGCCTCAGCTCGGACAGACGCCCCCACGCGGGCGGCCGCCTGCAGGACCAGCTGAAGGGCCAGCGCAGTTGCCCCCAAGGCTGGACCGCGGAGGCGCCCTACGACCCAAAAGCGGCTCCCCCGCGGCGTTTCTGGAGTTGGTCAGCACGAGACTATAAAGGCGGGCTGGGCCGCACCACGCAGGGCGTTTCCCTCCGCGCCGCCGCGGGCGTTTCCCTCCGCGCGCCGACGGCGCTACTTTCTGCCCTGACCGCGGGGCTGGGAGAACTTGAGACGCTTTCCACTCGCGGCAGCGTCCCTCCCTGGCTCGAGAGAAGCCCGCGGGGCGCGGAGTCAGCACGCGGTGTGCGCCCACCGGCTAGACAGGGACGGGGGCGGAGCGGCGCGGAGTCGCTTTCTCTCCTGAACCTCCTCCTTAACAATAGCGTCGGAGACTTGGTTGAAGGGCGCGAGGAGAACAAAGGCGCTGGCGTTTTGCCGTCTCCCGCCGCCGCGTTCTGGCTGCCTGACGGGCAGCGAGTTTTAGTTTCCTTCCGAACGGGACCTGGTGTCTGGGCGCAGCGGAGGGACTCGGAAGGCGGCTTTGTCTGTGGAAAACCCGCGGTCACGCAGCGGCCTCCAGAATGGCCGCCTGTCGCGGAGGCGCATTGGGGACCGGTTCCCCCACATCAAAGCGGTGGGGGGGATGTTTGTTTTTTAAAATATTTTTTAAATCTTGTTTTGTTTTTTGCCACAGCGTTCTCATCTGCATTGGAACCTGAAGAGCCGACAGTAGTCATCTGCGTTCCCTTCATGCTTAGTATTTTATTCTTAGGTTTTATTGGATTTTATGCTATTCTAAAAATTTATATGGAACCATCTTGGGGTCCTTATAAAAGCATCTCTCTCTTTTTTTTTCCCCCTCAGAAATAATGAAACGAGGAAGCCGTGGGGTGGGTACCCCTCACACAGACTGTGGTGCTGCCGAGTCCTCCCGGTGCCTGGGGCGCAGAAACAGCCCCTGCGAGGGGGAAATGGGGCCAGGCCCAGAGGGAGGGAGGATGGGGCTGTCGGGCTTATCTTACAATAGGGTTTCGGGAATGGCTAATGAAAGGGCCTGGTCAGAGCAGGTGGGCGCAGTCAGTTCAAGAAGGGGCTCTGGGTCAACGGGAAGGCGTCTATTGTTTGAGCACACAACCTGTCATGGCAAAACGGAAAGTATTTTTCGATGGCACCGAAGTAGAGGTTGGGTTTAGAGCTTCTTGTTACTGATTACCTTCCACAATCCTCTTTTATTTCCCACCTGAGATATTTATAGTCACCTGATATATTTACATATTTTACGTAATATCCATTGTTTTCCTCACTGAATATAAACCTATGAGGACAGGGAGTTGTTTATTCGTTGTTCCCTGGAACCCAGCCCTGGCAGCACACTTGGGCTTTGTAAATATATACCGAGTCAGTGAGTAGACAACGACCCAGTATTTAAAGGTATTGTGAGAAAAAGGACAAAATCAAATGCCACAGGATACAAGAGAAATCGAGCCCTCCAAATTCCAAAGAAGAGTAATGAAGTGAGCTCTCACTTCCGTGTTGCTTTCCTCTCCTTTCTAGAAACTGGTTATCTGCGATGAACGCATCCAAAATCTATGAGGAAACTTAAACTCCTTAGTCTTCAGTGACCCTAGGGTACAGGCTTGCCTCAGGTATCTGGAAGTTTGGGTGGCACGCCTGGTGAGCAATGAAGACATGGAGCTATGGGACATTTGGAACACCTACAAGAGGGTGACTTGGAAACACATCTGGGGAGTGTGTTTCAGGTGAAAACTGGCTGATCACATCCTCTTACTCTTAAACCCCCTTTCAAAAATGGTGCCCTGGATAATGGTGCCTTAAGTTTGAGGGAAACTAAAATGGAGTACTTCATTTGTGATGAAGAGGACCAAAATGGCCTGCTCCTCTGAGGAATTACTCCTGTTTCAATTTCCTTTTCTTTGGAACTTTGTGTAGGAAAAGGCCATACTTTGACTAGAGTATTGTCAGAAAACTCTTAATGAAAAACAAGATTTTACATCTACTTGGATGTGAATTAGTGGATTCAGTCATCCACTAATTATAGCATTCTGATGTGTAAATCTGGATGTATCCTTGGAGGCCATTCATTCAATAATACACTATTTATTGAGAATCTCTTATGTGTCTGCCACTATTCTAGATGCCATAGACTTAGCAATGAACAGGCAGAAATCCTTCCTTTCTTTTACATTGTTCCACTCAAGACCTTTCTATCCTTTAATTACATCTTTTTTTCTCTCCTTATTTTTACCATTTGTTTGTCCCACATCATTCTTTACTATTTGGGTTCATTCCATCACTATTTTTTTCAAAACTTGTTCTTATTTTCTGTCCCTCAACTCTTTCAAAATATGAACATATCAAGTAAAATACATGCTGAAATAAATTTTTAAAATAAGGTCCTTTTTTTTTTTTTTTTTTTTTTGGAACCAGGGAGGGATTGAACTCAGGGACATTTGGCCACTGAGCCACATCCCCAGCCCTATTTTGTATTTTATTTAGAGACAGAGTCTCACTGAGTTGCTTAGGGCCTCGCTAAGTTGCTGAGGCTGGCTTTGAACTCGCGATCCTCCTGACTCAGCCTCCCAAATCGCTTGGATTACAGGCGTGCGCCACCACGCCGGGCTAATAAGGTCCTTTTTAAAAGCTAATTTTTTAGCAGAAATGTCAGTTTCTCAAATTTTTGTTTCATGCTTATATTTTTAAAATAAAGCCTACAAATGATCTTTTGGTTTTCTTCAGTTGGCTGTTGTTATATAATTTCTTTCCAGTCAGCTTCTACCCTTCTATGAGAATGTTTCCTTTACCTAGACTTTGCCCATCCATAACCAAGCTCACAGTAGCATACCTTAAATTACAGAGAATAGCAAATTAAACATTTTTTAAAATAGAAATGTCCCACTTCAGGATATTTTTTTAACGTTGTAAATGATATTAGCTTAAAGGCTTAGAATAAAGATGTACAACAGAATTCTGCACAACATAGACTCAAAAGAATTTTCAAGACATCTCAGTTACACTATTTCTGTCATTCTTCCACTAGCTCTGTAAATTTTCTCCCTTTTCTTCAGTCTAAAAGAGTCTTTTTCACTGCCTCAAATATTCACTGAAGGCTATGCCTTAACTGTTATTCACCTTACTCCTCATTTCACATTTAAATGTACTTTATTTCAAACTTGCTAAATATTCTTCTGAATTATCCCTACTTCCCTGCTCATCTTCATACTGAGAAAGATGACCATCTCTTGACCTTCCCCTTACAAATGCACAAGCGTGTATATTAGGACTGGATTACCCAACGTGCTAGTGATTTTTTTTTTTTTTTTTCCTCGCGGTGCTGGGGATTGAACCCAGGGCCTTGTGCTTGCAAGGCAAGCACTCTACCAACTGAGCTATATCCCCAGCCCCATGCTAGTGATTCTTAAGGCTGGTTGGCAAGCTAGAATCACTTGGGAATCTTTTTTTAAATGCTGGGTTCTTGGTCCATCCCTGACCAATTAAATTAGAATCTATGGAGTCAGAGTCCCTGTGCTCCCCACCTCTTTAAAGATCTAATTGACTTTTTGCACATGCAAAAAAATCTGGTAACACTTCATTCTAAAAAATAGAATGAGTGTTCCAATGAGCTGAGCAGAGGAGCTTGGCTTTATAAACAGAAAAGGATGAAAAGAGTAGAAACAGAACAAAAATCAGATCTAGCTCAGCACGCCTGTAATCCCAGCAACTTGGGAGTCTGAGGCAGGAGGCTGGAAAGTTCAAGACCATTCCCAGCAACTTAGTGAGGCCCAAATCATCTTAGTAAGATTGTCTCAAAATATAAAACGGGCTGAAGATATGGTTCAGTGGCTAAGTGCCCCATGGGTTTAATCCTCAACACAAAAACGAACAAAAAAATAGCCAGTTCAATGGGCAGCCCAATGATCAGCTCAAGGCAGTGGTTCTCAAACTCTATAGTGTGTCAGCATCTCTCCAGGAGTTAGAATACCTGGTAAATTTTTGAGTCAATAGATTTGGGGTAGGGCCCAAGAATTAGCATTTCTTCCAAGTTCATAGGTGATGCTAATACTCCTGGTTTAAGAAGCATATTTTGAGAAACACTGTTCTAGGACACCAATACAAAACAGGGCCATCAAGGGAAAAAATGAAAAAAAAATTCAAAAGATTTGATATTTCAAAGCTTTGAAGTAATTATGGTACAAATAAGAAACTTGTTGGACTGATTTTTTAGTTTCTACAAATGATTAAGAACATGCAGTATTTGCTTTCTGTGTCTGGCTTATTTTCTCTGAAGTATGATCTTTTTTTTTTAATTTCGATGTATTTGGTGAAAGAAATGAGACTACCATCTTTCTTTCATTGTTAGACATAACTTCTAAAAGTCAAAATTTCTATAGTTAATCCTTCTGTATATTAAAGCATTTCTTCATATAAACCCTCAGTTTTCATCCTTCCATGAGAATGGTACCTTCTTCACCCAGATTTTCCCTGACCATAATGTGTCTTGTAGTAACCCACAACAAAATACTATGTGATGAATAGCAAAATTCTCTCTCTGTCTCTCTTTCTCTCTCTCCCCACCACACACACACACACATACACACTCCTCTAATTTCTCCTAACAAGAAGCCATAAGGCAGAGTCTTTCTTTTGTCTTCCAGACAACAGTTAAAGGTGTCCTACACGTTCAAGTCTATAGTAGAGAACCTGACATACATGGAGGGCATGCAAATATCATTGCAGAGGACCTGTCAGGGCTGTGGAAATGGAAAGTCCTTTTGTTTTTATATAACTTTCCCATCTGTTTTTCAGTTTATGCTCTCTCTACCATCCCAGGAAATATTTCTATTTTATATGGAGAAGATCAGGGGCAGGAAGCTTTCAAACTTGCCCAGAACCATACAGTTCATTAGGTATGAAGTGAGTGCTCTTGGCTTTCAGACTCTGCATTCTTTTCTTTAGAACGTGCTATAATTCAAATGCCAGAACACTGGATCTGAAGGGAGGAGGGAAAGAATTTGATATTTTTTAACCCTGTAAAGTGGAATGTAAAAAAGACACTCTACAATTTTCAAGCCAATGAAGCAGAGTTGTCATAAGTTTAGGAAGAATTTAGATGCAATTTATGATACCTGAGGGAAGAACAACATGAAAAAGAAATAAAGAGAAGTAGAAAAGCTTTAAGGTAAAACATCTGGATAGTTAGCTAATAGTCCTAGGGTCAGAAAGAAATTCTGTTGGCCCTCAAAGGAAGATGAGGCTGAAGACTCATGGTTTTAGTTAACTCCTGCTGTGTTACAAGCCATCCCCAAATTTAGTTGTCTAAGCAAAAAAGTATTTTATTTGCTCACAATTCGTTGGCTTAGGAATTCAGATAGGAGTCAGTGAGGGTGCCTCTTCTCTGCTCCATGAGGTCTTGACTGGTGTGCCTCAGCTGGGACTGGAGGATCCAAGATGGCTTCACCCACAGGTCTGGACCTTGGTGCTGTTGGGTGGGGCACCTTGACTCTCCACATGGCCTCTCTGTGTACCCAGTCTTGAGTAATTTGGTAGTCCAGCATAATCTTTTTCATAAGGCCGCTGTCTTCCAAGGGTGTGAAAGGGTTCACATAGCTTACTTTCATTGTATGCTGCTGGTCAAAATGAGTCAGAGGGCCAACCTGGATGAAAGGAGTTGGGAAAACAGATTCTTTTTTCTTTTTCTTTTCTTTTTATTTTGGGAGGTGGAGCTACTGGGGTTTGAATTAGGGGCCTTTTTATTTTTTATTTTGAGACAGGATCTCACTAAGTTACCAAGGCTGATCTTGAACTTTTGATCCTCCTGCCTTAGCCTCCTGAGTAGTGGGGATTACAGGCGTGCACCACTGCGCCCGGCTGTATTCTACTTTGGATGGGAGAACAGTCAGTCACGTCTCAAAAGTGATGTGGTTAGGCTGAGTGAAAGAAGTCAGACACAAAAGGGTATGTTATATATGATTCTATTTATATGAAATTCTAGAAAAGGGAAACTATAGTAACAGAAAGCAGATCATTGGTTACTTTAAGCTAGACAGTGGGAAGTGCCAGAAAAAGGGCATGAGGGAACATTTTTAGGGTGATAGAAATGTTCTGTACCCTGATTGTGGTGATGGACATATAAATGTACACATTTGTCAAAATGTGTGCATTTTGCAGTATTATAAGGTAATATATCTTTTTCTTTTTTTTGAAAAAGGTAGGAAACAGGTATATTGGGAATTGTGGAGACCATCTTCAAGAACAACCTACCATACATAAAAACTTAGATCTGATGGAACCTTAAAAGATCCTCTGTTCCAGTTTCTTAATTTTACAGATAAGGCAAGTGAGGCCTAGAGAGAGGAGCGAAAGTTACTCTGAGAGTCAGTGATAAAACCAGGAGTGGAACCCAGTCTTCCTGTCGCTCCTCCCATAGCCCCATTAGGGTCAGGAAAGAAGATTTCCTGGGCCTGTGTCAGCTGAGACTCAGATGTGAATGTGTCTGGCACTAGACTGGACCACATAAGCCATCAGTGTCCCTTTGTACTCTGGATGTTTCCAGGTGTCTCCAGTGGTCAGCATGAAAAGTAGAGATTCTGTGCTCTGTTGCTCACTCTGAGGAACTATGGACAAGCTCCTGTAACTACCCCATGAATTGGTATCTATAGTAAAGGTAAATGGAGCAATGTTTATTATTATGGTTTTGTTTCTTTTTTGGAAGTGGGAATTGAACATTGAGCATATAAGGCAAGCACCTTACCACTGAACTATATCCCAGCCTGGAACAATGTTTATTTAAAAAGCATTTAAAAAAAAAAAAAACAGCTTTGTCATAGCCACCAGTTCTCTACAGTATCATCTTTGAGTTTCTTGGAAGGGGATTGGTGGGAGAGGGCAGAAGAGCTATGGACATATTGAAGTATTATTATTTGCTTAGGTTTTACTCAATAAACTTATAAGTGCTCCATAGAGTAGACAGAGTTGAAGTAGTAAGAACCAGTATTACAACTCATAGTAATATGTGAATGTTAGTATAGGAGAATTTTTTTTAATTTATTTTTTATTCACACAGTTCATATAATCTTACATTTTCATAGGGTAGTACTGTCTGTCTCAGTCTACTAAGGAGAATTTTTAAAAGTGAACAAATCCACTTGTTTAAGTATACTTTTTTTTCACTCAGAAAAAAAAAAAGGCTTTGAACCTTGTCCAAACTGTCTTAGACATTCATCAGTTGTATTCAACTCCTTTGGATGCCAAATAACCTTTTAAAAAGTATCTGTAAGAGAGATGGCAGAATGCTATAAGCTGAAATGATTTGCTGCTGGTACATCAGAGAGCAGTACCCTGCTGATTTGGGGCAGTTACCCAGAGAACAATGGACTTGAACTGAGAATGGAATCTGAAATTTTTGCTACACAAAGTCACATTTGAAAAATGATTCAGCAGAGAATTTTTTGCCCCTCAAAAAAACAAAAAACAAAACAAAACAAACCTCACTTTTTTAGATTTCTGAAGCTTGGATTTTTTTCATTTTAGTTTTTAGTTGTTACTTTCCCATTTTTCTGATACCTTTATCTTAAAAATTATATAATAAGCATATTAAATGAGAAAGGGGACACTGATTTGCTTCTATCTCATAGCTGTTGGCAGGAAGGAGCCTATTCTTTCACAAATATGAAATGCAGTTGCAGAATAACCTCTGGTCTAACACTAAAGCCAGGTGGAAAGTGGCGTACTTAAGGAAATAACTCAAGTCAAAGAAATCTGCCTTTGTATGGATTACCTCAACTGGTTACAGCGTTGGTACTGAATGCTTTAAGTTGGGTGAAGAAGGGAAAAATGATATGGGATGTGAAGGGATCAGCCCAGGGCTCTCAGAGTTTAACAGTCCTACAGAAGTTAGCTTAGGTGAGGCTAGAAGTCTCAAAGACTTAAAAACTCTCAGGGCTGTCATGTTTTGAAATATCTGCACTGACATGTATCATGTATTCACACCTCATGCAGTTTTTATTTGGTAAATGCACATTTTCGTGAGGCTTTTTTCAATGCCATCAGAAACCATGTATTACCTAAGGAACATATGCAGGAGCCCAACATGACATGAGACTCATGAGACAAACCAAGACTTCTAAGTCTTCTATAGCCCTGCCTGCCTGTCTCGCACTTCCCACTATCACTGCCATTCCTCTGGGATCAATGGTTGTTTGAGTTACTTTCTATTTAACACATTGACGAGGAAGGGATTCCCTCCTTGGGATTACAGGGTTGGTCAGACAACATCTGACACTGGACAAATGAAACTGACAGCAGTTTATTAGTCATGTACACTTATTGCCAGGGGGAGAAGGATATAATACACAAGACCAAATGGTGGTTGGACTCAGAAATAGAATTAGCAGGCTGGGACCATATGAGGCAGGCTTCGTTGTATCAAGAGGGTAAAGATGTGCCCGGTTCCTATGGGAGGATGTGATGGACTTGTTTGAATTCACAGGCTGGCGGAGAACTGAAAATCCACTACTCAGGCATCAGCACAAACCGCATCAAGTCCATTTGCTGAAGAGGGTTGTTTGACTAGAGGATTTTATCCACTGGAGCAGAGGGGCAAGAGAGCTTTGTGTTAGGCCATTTGAGGTCTTCCTGGTTTTCCCCAGGTGTCAACACATACATAATATTGACCTTAACATTAGGCCTTATTTCACAATAGCAAAGCCAGGAAATTGTTTCCAGACTATTACTTACATGCCATCTTCTAACCAGGAGGGGGAAAAAGGTAAGGTGACAAAAGGATTCAGTCCAAACCTTTTATTTGATACTTTCAATTAGTCACAAAGCAAATATCTACTGAACATCTTCATGGTCCAAAGCTAAACTAGGCACAGAGACGTGAAGAAGAATGAACCACATCTCAATTGGGAAGGAGTCAAATTGAAGAGTCATGAAAGATAAGAGTAAATGATTATAATACAGAGAGGGGAATTCAGGAACAAAGAGTTGCATATGTGCTATGTGAATAAAGTAACGGGAGCAGTTTGTTCCAGTTTCACAGGGATGGGGGACAGTGGTCCCTGAGCTGTCCTTAAAGAATGATCAAGAGTTTGTCAGCCAGAGAAGGAGAAGGACAGCTTGGGACAGTTGGGGTGTTGTTCCAGAAGGGCTGCCCCAGAAGCTTCCTGTTTTTTCCACCCACCCCCCATCTCCCTCTGTTCCTTCTTTCTCCCCTAGACATCTTCTCATATTTGCAGAATATGATTCTGCCCTTATTTTGATCAGGGTCATTGTTGTTGGAAGTGGGGGTGAGGGGTGGAGGAGCAAGGAGGAATGAAGAAAACATGCCCAGGGGGCTGAGGAAACAGAAAGAATAGACTTCCCTGGAAGGCCATTTACCACAGGCTGTCCAAACATGTGTAAATATGCCAGTCATTGAACTGGCCAAAGGTCCCAGTTGCAGAATAGGCCAACTGGGCACTGCCCAAACCTTTGTTATAGAGTACTTGGATCCCCTGGCCACTTACCTGTCATTCATTTTCTGATGCTCTTGAAATCCCCTCCACATGCAGCTTTTCCTCCCCTTAGCCCATATGACCAAATCCTTCTAAAAGACATAAACTCTAGAAGCCAGGACAGCAGGAACTAAGCACACAATTTTCCTGGAGTAGAAATAGGGAAGAGTGAGTTGAAGGTGTTTTTGTCCAGTTCAGGACACTCATCAATGTTCCTACCTTAGATGGGCAAATTCTTCAGCCATGTTTATTTTCCTACATGATTTTTTGCCTTCAGATGTGTTGATTCCTTTTATTGGTAATTTTCTATCCTTCATCTCTCCCTCTTTCCCAGTCCTACTTATCCTTTAAAGCTGAGTTTAAAAATCACCTCCTCAGTGAAGTCTGCCCTTCCTCCTCAGGCCAGTTAATTGCCACAGTCTGAGAGCTTCTTTAGCAGCTGTTTTAAACTTTAACACCAAACACATTGATTATGATTCTGTGTGCCTGTATTTCCTTTACTCTTATCTAAGTTCCTGAGGCATTTTTGTTTCCATAGCAACCCACAGTACCAGGGACTTGTAGTAGGCATTAGGCAAAAGATGAATGAATGAAAGGAGTCAGAAGCCAAACATTTAAAAATCTTGCATGTAGTTCAAGCTTTCAACTACCAATTTACAAAGAATAGAGTACAGAAAAAGTTGTTAAATGTCACCTCAATATGTACTCAGCAAAATCCTGAGTTGGGAAACTTCAGGACAAGCAACCCAATTTCTTGAGAAAATTAATTGTAAGGGGGAAGAAGAGAGATGGAGAAGAGTTTATAATTTAAAGAAGACTTAGAAGGCATATCGATCAACTGCAAAGCATGTACTTTATCTGGATATTTATCTTGATATTTCTTAAAAATTAAATTGTAATTTTATGAGGCAGTTGGAAATTTGAACATTGGATATTTGATGATGTGAAGGGCTCATTGTTAGTTGTTTTAGGCATGGTAATTGCTTTATGCTTATTTTGACAAGACAGTAGTTGTTATACTTTAGAGATAAGTACAGAGATGTTTACAGGTAAAATTATATAATGTCTGAAATTTTCTTCAAAATAATATGGGAGGGAAGAAGTGGGGAAAGGGTGTGAATGGGGTGGGGTTGGTTCTAAGGCTGGTGGTTGTTGCAGTTGAGTGATGGACTCATAAAGAATCTACATACAGGGGGCTGGGGATATAGCTCAGTTGGTAGAGTGCTTGCCTTGTAAGCACAAGGCCCTGGGTTCAATCCCCAGCACCAGCACCACAAAAAAAAAAGAGAATCTATATACATATTTTTTGTGTTCAGAATTTTACTGTACTGCTTAAAAACAAAAAAATTAAAATCTTTTTCAGATATAATAATTTTAAAAATTTTTATTTGTTCTAATTTGTTGTATATGACAATAGAATGCATTTGTATATTTTGATAGATCATACATAAATGGAGTGCAATCTCTCATTTTTCTGATTATACATATTGTAGGATCACATCAGTCATGCAGTCATATATGTACCTGAGGTAATAATGTCTGCTTCACTCCGCCATCATTCCTACCCCATGCCCCTTCCCCCCCTTCATTCCCCTCATATAATATAAAGTAACTCTATTCTTCCCTATCCCCCACCCTTATTATGAATTAGCATCTGCATATCAGAGAAAACATTCGACCTTTGGTTTTTTGGGGTTTGGCTTATTTAACTTAGTATATTCTCTAGCTCCATCCATTTACCAGCAAATGCCAGAATTTCATTCTTCTTTAAAACTGAGTTATATTCCATCATATATATACCACATTTTTTTTATCCATGCATCTGTTGAAGGGCATCTAGATTGGTTCCATACTTTAGCTATTATGAATTGTGCTACTTTAAATATTGATGTGGCTGCGTCACTATAGTATGTTGATTTTAAGTCCTGTGGTATAAACCTAGGAGTTGGATAACTAGGTCAAATGGTGGTTCCATTCCAAGTTTTCTGAGGAATCTCCATACTGCTTTCCATAATGGTTGCACCATTTTACATTCCCACAAGCAATGGATGAGTGTACCTTTTTCCCCACATTCTTGCCAACATTTATTGTTGATAATTGCCATTCTGATTAGAGTGAGATGAAATCTTAGTCTTGATTTGCATTTCTCTAATTGCTAGAGATGTTGAACATTTTTCATATATTTGTGGATTGTATATCTTCTTCTGTGAAGTGTCTGTTCAGTTCCTTAGCCCATTTATTGATTGGGTTATTATTATTACTTTTGGTGTTAGGTTTTTTGAGTTCTTTATATATCCTAGAGATTAATGCTTTATCTGAGGTGCATGTGGTAAATATTTTCTCCCAATCTGTAGGCTTTCTCATCACATTATTGTTTCTTTTGCTGAGAAGAAGCTTTTTAGTTTGAATCCATCCCATTTATTGATCAGATATGATAATTTAATAACAAAATTAATATGACTATTCTTCACCTCGATGTAAAAAAAAATTTAGTTTTTATGTAAGCACATGTGTGATTTTATTGTGCATTTGTGCTGAAGTATTTCCCAAAAGGACATTTCTGTTTTTAAAGAAATTAATAAGGCTAATTAGGAACACATCTGTTTTTCAAAGTGACATATAATCTATTATTTAGGAAGCTATAGCATCTTAATATTATTACCAGTTGCAGTCAGCCCTTAGATGAAAAACAGATAAGGAAAATGGTTTCTAAGCACAGTCACCAACAACATTAGCAATAAGTAGTTGTGGAAGTCTGTTCTTTTCCACAAAGTCCAAAGTTCAGAGTTAAACAGTGAGTTTCCAAGGGTGTTTATCAGTATGGTTAAACAAGTTGTGGTGATATTTAGAAAAAAAACTGTGTTGAATGCATTTTCAAAATGTTAGTTACTCAGAACATTTTTTTAATCTGCATCCTCAACTTAACATTGTCTTTGAATTTTTTAGTGATAAATATTTTCCAAAACCCAAAGTGTGTATGTCAAAACTTACATTTTCTTTGGTCAGACTTGCCTAGTGGACTCTGAGGATGAGATCTCATTACCCTGCCTTCTCCCAACCCCTGAATCTGAATCAGCCAGTCTTCAGAACTGATAGTTGCCATTAAATGTGTTCATTAAATTAAAAAAGCAATGTTATATGTAAAAGTTCAGGTTTGAAGTTAATTGAAAATATTTCTCATTTTTAAATGTATCTGGAGTTTGTGTCTGTATGTTTGTGAGTTGCGGTATAACTGGGAAGTTAGGGTAGAGGATAAGAACCAATCTTTATTGAATTATTATATTTCCAATTAATATGCTAAGAGATTTTAGGTTTCCTGCATTTACTCTTCCCAATATATTCTGTCAGGAAAGTTTTACTAATTCCACTTTGCTGATGAGGAAAGTAAGAGAAAAAAACTTGCCCAAGTTCACACAGTTTGTACATGGTAGAGCAAGAAGTGAAATGTTGGTTACCTTGGTTTATATTCTTTTCCCTTGGACCCTATCTTATTCATTTTCTCCTTGAAATTAAGAGCCTCCCCCTTTCTTTTTGCAGTGCTTTGGATTGAACCCAGGCTTTGCACATGCTAGTCAAGTGCTCTAAACTGAGCTATATCCTCAGTCTAAAATTGTGTCTTGAGAGCAGTCTTTCATTAGTCTTTGGGGTCTTCACAGCTCTTTAACTCAAATGAATGTATAATAAATATTGTTAGATAATTTCAGAGATCCCTCATGTTCCCACAGTTTTAATCTTCTTAGGCTAAGAATTGAAGGTTATTTGCTAAGGGTTTCCAAGCTCACCTTTAGGATACACACCTGGTGTGATTTTCCAGTAACTATTTAAGAAAAATGTTTAGGAAAACATATTGAGGCTTAAAATGAAGTAAAGAAAAGTGGAAAAAGGAATGATGCCAAAGATTGCTGTCAATGTTGAGAAAAACCAAGATTTAAATTTAGGAAATGACAAATCAGCCACAAAGATTGATGTAGTTTGGGTTTCACTATGTAGTCTGTAGAACAAGTAGAGAAACCAAGAACCCATGGAACCCTGGGATCAAGTCAAAATACCTTAAGGTTCTAGAAGTCAGAATTTTTAGATATAAAAATACAATCTGACAATTCCCTGAACCCACTTTCCCAGTCCATGGGTGTCTGCCTGATTTCCCATGGCCATGAAGGGGCATTTTCCTGATGTGGCTTTATTCCTGGTGTCAGTGCAGCCTCATCAGAGACGAAGCCCCTGACTCAAGCTGCCATATAATTTGATAGGTGAGATGTGAAATAATCACTAAAAACATCACCTACTATTGTTGCATGCCCAATGTGTGCCAGGGGCAGCACTAAGTATTTGACACAAGTTATCTAATTTAATCCTCATAGAACCAAATGAAGAAACAGGCTCAGAGAAGTTGTGGTTTTGCTGCTCGAAGGCCTATCTGATGAATTTGAAAGACCAGGCATGTCCTTGCAGGTGAGGATGGTCAGTAGTGCTAGGGTTAGGAAGTGGACAAAACTGAGTGAGCATCTGGAGTTTTACTTTGAAGTCATGGTCTAGAAATATCTAGAGAAAGCTATGAGGGCAACAGATAGGCTTAAGGATCAAGGGATCCCTGACCCAAGACCTTGAGGAATCTCATTAGCAAAATACCGCATTCAATAGGCTTAAATGCAAAAAAAAAGTAAATTAACCTTAAGATGAGAGTCAATTTTCAATGAAGGAAACTCACTTCCCAGATGTGCAAATTGAATAGGTAAAAATTGAGGATGAGATCTCATTACCCTGCCTTCCTATTGGGAATTTGCGCCTGCTTCTATAGGTCTGGATTGTGTAGCACTTCCTGGCCTCAGATCCTCCCTTGTTCCAGGTCAGGTGCTCCTCTTGGGTTGCCAGAGTCAGCAAGATGACTGTAAACCCTGAGGGAAGGGGCTGGATTCCTGACAAGATTCCAATGTAGGAGCTGCTAAGTAAATACCCCGGGGACTATTCCAGGAATTCAGTAAGCCCCTGTTGTCAAGGGAGTACCCAGAGTGAGAACTGGAGCCATCTTTCTTTCTTTTTTTTTTTTAAATATTTTTTTAGTTGTCAATGGACCTTTTATTTTATTTATTTATATGCAGTGCTGAGGATCAAACCCAGGGCTTCACACATGCCAGGCAAGTGCTCTACCACTGAGCCACAACTCCAGCCCAGCCATCTTTCTTATGTTCTTCTTTGCCCATTGCCTGAGGAGCTCAGGCTTGTACCATTCTCCAGGGAACAAGGGAAAGTGACAAAGGGACAATGGCTCTGCAGTTATGTCATACAGGTGACTTTCTTGCTTCCACTGCAAACTGAGAGAACTGGCCTGAGATAAACTTTCCCCAATATCATGATTTGTAAGGTCCTTTTTTTTTTCTTAAATTGTTCAGTGAGAGAATAACAAATATGAAAAAGCTATATAATATCAAGTGTTGGTGAGGGTGTGGAACACTTGGAATGACCATACCCTTCTGATGAGGGTGTAAGTTAATATGATCACTTTGGAAAACTGGACATGTCTACTAAAGCTGAACATACACAGACCCTAAGGTCAACAATACTTCTCCTAGATATATCACCAACACACTAGAATGTTCACAGTAGCATAATTCATATTAACCTTGAACTAGAAATAGTCAAAATATCTACAGGAGAATGGATAAATTGCAGCATATTTATGTAGTAGAATATAGCACAGCAATGACATGAAGAAACCACAGCCACAAGCAATAGTACTAATGAATCTCACAATGTTGAGCAAAAGGAAGCCAGACATAAGAAAGTCCATGCTGCATGAATATACAAAGTTAAGATGTTTCTATTGAAATGTGAAAATGAATTTTAGAGGTAAACTGGCCTATGATGTTAGACCTGATGGGATTCTGGGGTGCTGTTAGTATTCTGTTGGTGGTTTTGTTGTTATTATGGGGTTTGAATCCAGGGTCTCAATGCATGCTAAGCATGCACTTTACTACTGAGCTACACCCCAACTCCAAAGTTGTTTATTACTTGAGTTTGTTCACATTTTGAAAATTCATCAAGTTTTATGCTTATGAATTGTCCACTTTTCTGCATGTATGTTATATTTCAGTGCATACATTTACCAAAAAAAGTACAGTGTGATCTTTGAAAATTTCTGTATTAAAGAAAGTCTTTGAAACTACAAGTTAACTTGACATTATTTCTTTACTAGTAGAAATGAGCTAAATCTTTATAGCATTAATAATTCACAAATATCATGATGCTTTATGTGTTATTAGAAAGAATTAGTCTCAAATTTTTATGTAAAATAGTTGTCTATTTGGAAAGAATCTCACTTGCTAGCATTTTTGTAAGAAGCATTTAGCAAGAAGCATGTGTTTCATTTAGCCTAAAACTGTTTTTACAGTGTGTTTGTTTCCTTAGAACAAACCGGTCATCACTTTGTTGAGAAACAGTAAATAGGTGAATTTCTGAAGGAAATAACTGCTTGTTCATCAGTTTGCCAATGAATAGAACGTGGGTGTCTTTCTTAATTTGGGCTGCAATAATAAAGTGCCATAGACTGGGTGGCTTATAAACAATAGACATTTATTTCTCAGAGTTCTAGAGGCTGGAAGTCCCAGGTCAGGGTGCCAGCATGCCTAGGTTCTGGTGAGGACCCTCTTACAGGTTGCAGATAGCCATATTCTCATTACACCCTTCCATGGCAGAGCCCAGTTTTCTTGTGTCTTTTTTATAAGGATACTCATCCTATTCATGAGGTCTCCACCTTCAAGTTCTAATTACCTTCCAAGGGCCCTACCTCCTAAAAACAATACATTGGTGGTTAGGATTTCAACAGATGAATATTGGGGAAACACAAATATTCAGTCCATAACAATGAGAAATGAAAAATTCCTGACTTTACAGTGAAATTATTATTCAAAACTTCTGAAAATCACAAGAAAACTGATATCAAGTGTTCCCTGTTTCAGTGGGCCTAGTGAAACAGAGGCACATTTCGACATCCACCCTATGTGAGGTGCTTCACTGCCATTCAAAGGGGGGAGCGACTACAGTGTAAGAGTGGGATCAGGGATGCTATAAATTCAGACTGTCAATAGCTGCTGCATGATTATAATCAATATGATAAGTGTTGAGTGAACAATGGCCAAATGTTATGGTGAATTTAAAACCCAGAGATATCACTCAAATTTAACCCATTAAAATGTTCTGCTGTCTCCACCAAATTGAGTGGTGAATCCCTATGTAGGAACTGATTTATTTACTCCTGGCTCCTACACTTCTACCCCACTCCTTGGCTATTTTGTTGCATAAAGAAGTTAATTTACATCCCAAGGTCCCAGGCCAATTTTTAAAAAGGGAGTTCCCATTTAGCCCAATATATCTAGACATATCTTTAGCATGTTCCTTCTTTTACACACACACACACACACACATACACACACACACGCACACTAATAATAGTAGTAGGGTAGTAATGACAATAACAGCTAACATTTATACAAAGCTTTATATATGTTAGTAATTGTTTTAGTGTTGAATATATATTAAACCATTTAATTAATCCTCCCAATAACCCAGCAAGGCAAATATTAAACTATCATCCTCATTTTTCCATTTTATAGAAAAGATAGAAGCACAGAGAGATGAGGGGATTTGTCAGGTTACGTAGCTAATAAAAGAAGGAGGCAGGATTCTGGGTAGTAATTCTTGACCTTTATTGTACTTTGTATTCACTTGGAGATCTTAAATTCTGCTGCCCAGGTCTCACCCACAGTGTCCTCTGACCTCTATTCCTGATTCTAATTTAATTGACCAGGGATGTTTATAATGTTCCTTGGATGATTCTAATGAGCTGCCAGAGTTAGAGCCCTGATCTGGGTCCTGGAATCTTAGCTTCACACCACACAGCCCCTGAGAAGCACTTGAACTGATGTTACACCTGGGTCCTCATGACTTCTCCCTTATCAGGAATAAACAGGTTAAGGGGAAGACAAGGGAAGAAGAATTCTTGAGAATGAAAAAAAGTGACAGTTGGATGGACATCTAGCTATCCAATAGTTTTAGGCAATTGACCCAGTTTCTTCATCTGGAAAGGACAGGGCTTGAAATAAATTTTCTTTTGGTTCTGATGCTAAGTGTCTATGAAATCAAATATATCAAACCCTTTATCATCCGTGAGTGGATGATCCACAGAAAATGTTCACTCTGAGGACGAGTTTCCTTCAGACAACCGCTTATCAACTGGCGGATGCTCAAGGAATGCACATCAGTTTTATTTTTAGCCTAAGTGGAACATAATGAGGGAGGAAGAAATCATGTGTATACATGTGAAAATCATTCAAAAGATAAATTAAATGATTTGGGGGGATTATCTGCTGTTTTGGATTACCCACATCACTGACCCCTCCAATAGCGTTGATAATTGAAAGCTGCCTGTATTCTGATTGCTGACAGCTGAAGGATCCATGTTGCCAAGGAACCTCTGGCCATGTGCCAAGTAACGAACTGATTAATTATCCCTCCCTTTGTGCTGTCCCAGCTCTCTATAATCTGCTGTCACCAGAGTAGTGCCCAGTTTAGGAGCACAGAAGAGAACAGTAAGTCCCTAAATGAACAGTCCTCAAGTCCTGAGACAGAAAATACATTGGAAAGATCTTTTCATCTCTCTATAGGTCGCTGCTCTATGTGCTATACCTGAGTCAATGGTGAAATGGAGGAGGGTCTGTCCAGCCACACTGGCTTTCTACGTGGAGGATTTCAGGAGAATGCTCTCTTCTTGTCAATTTTACAGGTATGAAGTTCACCCAAAATATTGTCAGGGACCCCAAGGTGAAAACAACAAGCTAAGCCTCATCCCTATGGCTTTAAGCCAACAAGGCTTAAACTAGTGATTGTGCTCAGTATTTTATTTTAGTATGGAGCATCCTGGAATTCTGACAGCCTTTTCTTAAACCAGTTTTTAAATGATTTGCTTTATAAGGGTATTAAATAGTCATTGGACGGTTATAGCTAGATTGCTCATGGCTTCAATGGCAGAGGCATGGATGGTCCAGGGTTGTGCTCACCTGGACCATGCTATCTGAAGGAATGGTCCCTAACAATGGAGAAAAGCCAACGCAGACCCAACAGGTATTTCTTGCTTGGCATTGTACTCTAATGGCTTTCCCTGTCAACAACTCAGTCAGTGGTCTCAGCAGAGAGTCTGTAAGTCTCTGAGAGTCTAGGATCCTGGGTTTTACTGGGTGCATTTGCCAGGGACCAGCTCTGCATTTGCCTATTGGGGTTTCCCAGTGCTGGCTCTCCAGGGGTCACCCCTGGAAACAACCCCTAAGAAGGCAACTGGTTTGCTTCACCACCAGAACCTTTCTCTGCCCATGAGGTCTGTTTTTCTGTCTGATAGGGTCAGACACACATCAGGTGTCTGCTCCATCTGAGGCGTGACTTTGACTCAGTGGCAGCAATTGAGAATCAGTTAGATTTTACGTAAATTTCAAACAAATCCTTTAAGAGTAGGGTCCTATCCTGGAGGCAGCTGGAGGGAAAGAAATCCCCTCTTAGAACTTGGCCTTTGAAGTGGATTCTGACAGCAATCTTGCTCAGAGCTTTTCATGAATACAGTTGTAAATTGATTTGGGGGTTTGTCCTAATGGGCTGGAAAACACAGTTTTCCTGTCTGGAGTGGCTCAGTGAAGTTACTATTTTAAAACCACTGGAGCTCCTCACTGAGCCACCCTCCAGTGAGATCAATACAGATGCTTCCTGAGGTCAATAAAAAGAATTTGAGCATGTGTTTCTAGCAGTAGAATAGGTGAGTTTTGAGATACTTAGATGCTGGTTTAGGCATAGGTGTGACTAAGCCATACAAACAGATTACTCTGGTATCTAAATCACATAGGTATTTGATTTCATTATCTATACGTGTCTACAGATAACGTTTATTCACCTGTCTTAATGCTTTTCTTCCAAAGAACAATTTATTTAGCCTCTGGAAAACACATTGATTTTTAAATAACAATATAGCTTTTATAAAAGCCCAGTCTATAATTGTTTCACTGGTCTGCACAAGCCACAGATTTATTAGGGTATAAAATGCCAAATTGACATTCTCTTTATCTGTTCACTAAATTACTTTATAACTTTATTTGTTGCCCTAAGAATGCTTGTTGAAAGACACAGACCTATTAAATCTTAGTAGCCATTGAAAGGATATAAACTGAAACTAGAAGATAATGATTTTTTGCCCGTCAAATAGTCAAGGAAACCAATATTGTCCCATATGGCTAGTGCAACATTCAGGCACGTGCCTTGACACAGAATTACTTTTAAATAGGAGGAAAGATTTTCGTTTCCATTCTTTTAAATGTTCTTATAATTATCATCACATATCAACTGTATAAATTAATGGGCTTCACAGTGATGTTTTTGTACATGCATAAAATTCGTTGATCATGTCCATATGCCCTTCTTCTCACCTATCCCCCATCCCTCCAGCATCCTTCCTAGTCCCTAGAATTCTAAATAGAAGGAAAAGTTTTATGTATGAAGTTACACTACTCTAACTTATAATACTGGAAAATCTTTTTTAAAAAATTCTAAGGGACTGGGGATATAGCTCAGTTGACAGAGTGCTTGTCTTGCAAGCATAAGGCCCTGGGTTCAATCCCCAGCACTGAAAAACAAAAAAGAAATCTAAATATCCAACTCCAAGGGAATGGTTGAATGACTCACCATTTGGCAATTGAAAGTGGCTCTAGTGAAGAACTGCTAAGAGAAAAGCAGGATATGACACAGGTATGGACAACAGCAACTATAAGTTTTTGGTTTTGCTTTTAAAAAATCTTTGTGTAAAATTTATTTTTAGAAATGACCCTGCACTTCCTTCTGTAGCTATTGAGAGCCTTAAGACACAGCCCTGAAATTTGAGGCGATCATGGCTGGACTTTGGCTGGGCTGAGCCTCTCCTGCACCCTTGCACTGCTGTGATCTTGTCAGAGTGGTTGGTTCTCCAGTGCATCCTAACTCACGGCCTTTGCACATGCTCTTTCTCTTACCCACACAATGCTTCTTTCCTCCTCATCTCTAGGCACCCCCAATCTTCCTTGACAAGTGTTTTTCATGTGCCATAATAGTTGATAATTTAAGGTATTGCATTCTTTAATTTTCCTCTGCTTTCATGCTTTTCATATTTATCTGGGGCAGATTTCTGGTACTTAATGAAATGCAAGCTCCTTGGAGGTATGTTATTACTTTATCATGATTACAAAATGTATTTTTTGGATAAACCAAAGAGTTGCAGATACCCAAAGCCCTTGCTGCAATCCCCAGGGAACCTTGCAATCAGTGCTTCCTGATCCTACCAGAAGAGGAATGAAGTTGTTTGACAAATGTTAATTCATGTTGCATGACAAACTTATGTTTGTGGCTTAGATGAGAGTTTGATGACCCTGGTAGAAGCAGAGCCAGCAATCTTATGCGAGAACTTGGAAGTGATAGAGCTGTCTCCTGAGCCTGTGTCTGGGATCACTGCCCCATCCTCCCCAAGCTGTGCCTATTCAGCCTTGATGTTCAGTGTTTGGTTCCAGACTGGACCCTGGCTCCTATTGAACAGACAAGTCCAAGATTGGTGGAAAGTAAAGGATAGCAGTGTCTATCATGCAGCCAAGAGGGCATATAATGAAAATTAAAATGCTATACAAAACTTCCATAATTAGAAACATACGAGACAGGAATCAGGCAAGATTTATGATAGGGACTATAGAATGTCTCTCAATGTTATTTCTGACAATACAAAATCAATTTACATTTAATACATTTAAAAATAGCAACCCCTATATTATTTGATATTACTAAGGAGAGCTAAAATTGAATCTTAATGTGGTTCATGAGCATATTCAATAGAGGTTTATTATTTCTAAAAATGCTTTGTGTAATCACAGTACTTTATCGTTGAAATTGCCAGGTTTTGTGATACAAATATATTAGATTCATAATTAAAATGCTATTGTCTACTAATGCTACCGCAGCATTTCCCCCAAGGCAGACATGTTAAAAAAAAAAATCCTATACACTTTCAAGGATGATCGAGCTCCTCTTTCAGGAGAGATTCCTCCCTCACATGCTTTATTTATCAATATGGTCAAGTGGGGGTGGGGTAGAGTGGGTAAGAATAAAGTATTATCAGAATGAACACTAATGAAGCCTAAGAGCATGAAATTGGAAATAGCCATCACTGTGGCCAAATGGTGAAATAGTCTCTCCAGAATACCCACTCTTCTGTGGTTTTAAAGTGGCATTGATTCCTAAAGCTCATCAAACAATATGGTCAGAGAAACCATCAAATATTAAAATATAATAAAGTCTTAAAAAATAAAACAGTTCTAAGACTTGGGAATGGGGCTCAGTGATAGAGTACTTGCTCTGGGTTTGGTTCCCAGCACCACACATACACATAAAGTTCCAGTACGGCCAGAATAACTGATCTGTGTTCTGCCATGGGATTTAGGGAGAGATGAGAAATTGGTAGGTCAGGAGAGGATTCCCACTCATTTGCCATAACTGCCCAAGCACAAGAAAGCTGGGCTTACATACAACAGTGAGGCTGCAGTGGTCACAGTCTGGAAGGCAGTGAAAAAGAGGCAGGAATATTCCTCCTGGTGTCTCTGTCCCCCACCAACCAGGCGGTCAAAAATCCAAAGAGAGTTTTGGAGTATTTTGCTCTTGGAAAGCACAGTGTATTTTGTTCATGAAATTAAGCACTTCCCCTAGATGCCTCCAACCTACAGGAAACCAGACCTCAGGGCTTCACACTAACTGGGCATTGGACTTTAAAGTCTCATAATATCCTTACATTCTTCTGTATCTGTGTTGCACCCTTTGGTTTGATTTTTATGAAACGTCATATTGGTAATATGGAATTGATAAGAGTAGAGTCAGTTTTTGCCAGGAAGAACCCTTTTATTATTTCTAATTCCCATTATGGAAAAAGGAGTCATTATGAATGAGTTTTCTACTTTTTGTTTTGTGGCACTGGGAACTGAACCCAGGGATGGTCTGCCACTGAACAACATCTCCAACACTTTTTTTATTTTGAGACAGGGTTTTGCTACGTTGCTGAGGCTGGCCTCTAACTTGCTATTCTCCTGCCTCAGCCTCCCTAACATCTGGGATTAACAGACCTGTACCACTGTACCCAGCTCAGAGATTCTGACCAGCAGGAGGGACAAGCAAACAGTGGATGTACTGCTAGCCTAATGTCAAGGCTCATGGCATTTCATGCACAGAGCAACCCTTAGAGAAGGCCCATCTATGATTGTTTAGACTTTTTGGAATACTTCAGTCTGAGGACTCCTTTACTATCATGAACACATTTGACAAGCTGGGACCTGTACTGTTGGGTAGAACAGAGTCCAGGAGGAAGGCAGCCAGCAGTAGCCTGTGGAGATGCTATGGTCAAACAGCAGCCTGGGGCCCAGGGTTTTGCACTATTCAAAGAGAAGTAGTGGAGCTGGAAGGTGGAAGCCCCACATGATGAGGTGATCTGTTTCCTGGGGCAGGAAAAGTTCTTGTAGAGATGAGTGGGAACCAGTTAATCAAGCAAAGGCTCCTGAGGACACAAAGTTCAGAAAGCAGAAAGAAACAAAAAAGACAGAAAGTGAAACCATACAGGTGTATTTTTAAAAAAATTTCTAAAATGCTTACAGTGGTAAAAATAAGAAAACACAAGGAGAAAATATACAATCAAGTGTGTCCTTCACACCACAGGGGACAGACACATGTTTAAAGAAGGAAAAACCCATGTCAAAGGGGAAATCAGCATTACTAAGAGGTGCAACATGCCAGGCATTGTGTTAGGTGCATTTTAGGATTGGGTTTCTAATAAAAGCAGGGTGTTGATCACTCACATTGGTCTCTTGCTTTGCCCCCATGGATTCAATCCCAGCATGGTAGGGACAGCAGTAGGAAAACCACCAGTGGTCATAGCAACTACAACAGCATCCACAATAACAGGTAATGTTCCTGAGTACCAGGAGTAGGCAGTGTTGTAAGCCTCTTACATGGATCGACTGATTCACTTAGTCCTGAGGACATCCCTGTTATAGAGGTACTATTCTGATCATCCCCATCTTATAGCTGGACACACTGAGGCTCAGTGACTGACCCTAGGTAACAACGAGAGAAAAGAATATCTGGGACCCAAGTCCTAAGTCTGTCTGACTTCAGAGCCCTTGCTTATAATAAGTAGAGTGAACAACCTTCGTTAAATAGAAAGGCATAAAAACTAAGAGTTGCTTAACTAAAATTTCCACAGAATGTGGAGATCAATTTAAGCAATCTCAGTGGCCATGGAGATAAGACAGCCTTAAATTTGGAGGCTTGATGAACTGAGGTAGCCCTGTAGGACCCTGCTTCCCCCAGTTTGTACTAAATAATATTTTTTTGTGTGTGTGGTGCTGGGGATTGAGCCCAGGGCCTTAGTGCTTGCGAGGCAAACACTCTACCAACTGAGCTATATCCCCAACCCATGTAGCTAAATAAATATAATAACTTGCTATGATTTGAGGTGGAAGAGAAGAAAAATTCTATAATGGCCTGGGAACCAAGGGAGACCAGATTTCCATTTACACCAGCCATATCTCCTGCCCTGAAGTTCCAGAAGTATTTGGGAGGAATCTGGGAATCAGAGAGAGGGAATTGCAGCTCACACTGAGTAAGGAATACTATGTCTTGAGAAATATGAAATTCTGACCATTGATTGGACACCAATTTTACTTCCAAACCTGTGGGCCTGGGGAAAAGGGCTTTTACATTTTAGACAGGGGAATGGGTGTCTGGCTGTTTTTTTCCAGATTTTTTTTTTTTTTTAATGTTTATTTATTTATTTTTCTTTTTGTGGTGCTGGGGATTGAATCCAGGGCCTTGTTCATTCAAGGCAAGCACTCTACCAACTGAGCTATACCCCCAGCCCCATGTCTTACATCTTGACATAGGTATTCTCAGACTTGGTGTTCAAGCTTTTTTTTTTTTTTTCATACAATGACTTTATCAGCTTCTTTGTATAGGCTTTTGCAAAGTGTTAAATGAATTTCAAATTGTTATCTTTTTTTTAAATGATGATCGTAAATATTGCTGAAAGATCTTCTTCACAAATACCCAGTCCCCTCTCCTTAACTAATTCTTGATATACTTTTCTAAGAAAGGAGGAGGATGTTCCACTAGTTCCATCCCATCCCTCACCCACCGCCGGGTACTGGTGCTGCCAAGAACTCTACTGCTGAGCCTCAGCCCCAGGATGCACCATGGCTCCCTGTTGCCCTTTGGATTTACCTGAGAGTTTACCCCATCCTTTTATTCTTCTTGCTCCCTCGGGCTTCTATGTGCTGCTCCTTATGCCTCAGCCCTTACCTGCTCAGGGGCCTTCACCAGGGGGTACTTAGGAGGAGAAATGCAATTTAAGTCCTAGCACCAGTACACTGGAGACTAGAAGACTTGCTCCATCAATTAACATACTGCTCAATGGCTTGACAAACATCAAGCATTCGGACTGAATAAGGACTGTTCACATCTGTAGTATTTCTACCTGAAATAAAAGCCAGAGAACAGAAGTGGCCTCATGAAAAAGAGTCTGAGATATATCAAAATATATTACAATTTATGCCAGCACAGACTTTCTGTCACTTTAACAATGTTTTGAATTCCTGATGCCAAGCCAGATGCTGGGGGCTTTTAGTAACCAGCCTCAAGTGTCAGGAAAATATAAAAACAAAGAAATAAACCATCATATGTGTTGACTTAGTCAAAATAAACATTTCCTTACTAACATATTAAAGGGAACTTCCTGACTGAGTAGATGTAGTTCCAGGTAGCAGTTTTCTGAATTGTGCCATGTAGGCATTTTTCTGTATCACTTAATAATAGTTTGCAAGATAAAGTATTGAATTCAATTGGCAGGAGGGAGACTGAAAGAGAAGGTATTGTAAATTAGAGTAATATAGGTACTCTTAGGGGATTTGATGAATGATGGAGCCTGACCACTAGTACGTAGTATGCAGTGCTTAATGAGAATGGCCAGTATTTAAAAATGAACTAATTGTTGAAAATGTGAGGAGACAGTTTCCATGGGACATGCCAAACAACAAGCCTCAGATTGGTTTGTGTAATTTTAGTTTTTGGCACTAGGGATTGAACCCAGGGACACTTTACCATTGAGCCACATCCCCAGCCCTTTTCATTTTTGTTTTGAGACAGTGTCTTGCTCAGTTGCCCAGGCGATCCTCCTGCCTCAGACCCCTAAGTCACTGGGATTATAACCAAGTGCCACTGCGTCATGGTTTGTGGGATTTTTAATAAAGAAGAAAGGAAGGGAGGAAAGAAAGACCAAGAAAGAAAGGAAGGACAGACGGATGGAAGGAAGGAAGGTAAGAAAGAGAAAGAAGGAAGGAAAAGAGGAAGGGAGATGGAGACAGAGAAGGAAAGAAGAGGAAAAGAGGAATAATTTAGGTGGCTTCGTGATCCAAATTTCCCATGAGTAGCAATCACCCCTACATTCAAGGCATGTCCTCACATTTTATCTTGTTCCGTTCTCCTCACAGACTCAAGGGAATGAACACACAGTAGTTAAATGACTTTCCCAAGATGTTACAGCAAACAGGCTGAGAAGTGGGGGCCACAGCCAACCCAATTCTACATTGTGTGTTTAATCCTTTAAATCTTGCTCACGGTCCCCTGCCTTAATGTTGCCATTAAAGTCACCATATGGAATAACTTAAAGAAAGTCTCTCAAGGCAGGGAGAAGGACTTAATGATGCTCAGAGATCCTCTTCCACATGATAGTTTTCTCTTGTTGCTAAAAATGCATAGTGGGCCTCTATGGAAAGTCCCATGTGCAGGAAGTGGGGCTTGGGCCCCATTCCTTGTCACTGATCAGTTGCACATGTTGGAAAAGGGCATGAAAGGAAAGAAACAGATGTTCATTGATGTTTGTTTTCCTGATAAGAGGATCTTATCCACCAGCTGCCCTACCTAGGCAATGAGCTCCAGTCAACAGAGTAAGAACTCTGAATTGAGTCTGACAGATTCTAGGAGGCTGTCCCCAAGGTTCTTCAACCCCTAATATTTGAAACTCTAGGGGAGTCTATACCTGAAACTCTAGGGGAGTCTACACCTCCATCCCTTCTAGTGGGCAGAGAAGGAGGCTCTTTCAGGGTGTGGGAGTGGCTGGCAGGGTTCGTTGAGTTGGGTTTCTTTTTCTGATATGCTGATCACCTCCTGGAAAATAAACCCAAACACCAAAAATAAAAAACCTGCTGCCATTTTGACTTTGCAACCATTTAATGTGATGAAGAGTTGCCGTAGCAACGCAATTCTACATTAAGTTGACACAGATTCTTGCTTGCCTGGTTTGAAAAGAAAATTGAACATTAAATTCCCACTAAAGAATGTGTACATAGGAGCAAATAGTAGCTACAAATTCTGATTTTATTATTATCTTTTAACTTTTTAGTATGAGTTGGAACACATAGTATAATGAAACTTCATGTACCTATAGCCCGCCTTCAAGAGTGATCAGCATTTAGTCAATCTTGTTTGATTTATATACTCCCTCATTCTCCAGGTCCCACCTACTAATAATAATGTATTATTATTATTTGTGTCATTATTTGAGCACTGGGGATTGAACACAGGGCTTTGTGTATGCTAAATGCACACTCTACCACTGAACTATACCCCCACTGCATCATTTTAAACAAATCCTGGATATCATATCATTTCATCTGCAAATACTTCAATATGAATCTCTGAAAGATAAGGACTGTGTTTTTAATAAATGATTCACATGACTAATAAATAAAAGATAAGAAGGAAGATTTCAGAATACAAATTCTGCTTTTATCCTTGCACAAATTTTTTTAAAATGCATCTATTCATTTCTATTAATAATCCCCACTTCAGACAAGACTTTTATTTTGGCTTAAAAATATAATAGTACAATATAGCAGGCAAAGTTCTAAATTTACATGGATTATCTCATTTAATCCTTACAACAACCCTAATATTATTCCATTTTCCAGATGAGGAAGATGAGGCCCAGGGAGGTTAGTAACTTGACCAACATCAAGCACTTGCATGTGTAAATGAGGTGGGGGGATGCTGGGGATACAGCTCAGTTGTAGAGAGCAAGGCCCTGCAAGACCCTGCCTGGGATGGATCTCCAGCAACCCCCAAAACCAACAACAAAAAGTGAATGGTAAAATATGTTGTTTTTAGTACTGTATTGGGCCTAATGTGACCATTGAAACAGCAGCATATCTGTCTTAGGATTGCAGCTTGTCGAGTAGGGTGCCTGCTTCCCTAAGCCTTCCATTCTTGTACCCATTCTTGAGACTTGATATTAACATTTCATTTGGCAAAAGAGATCCCTATAGGAAGCATATGGGGTAATTTAATGCTTATTCTCAAGATAACCACCTATCTTCATTCCCCCAAGTTAATTTTCAACTCCTGCATGGATTCTATTAAACCTGTGAGGGAGATGGTAGGCTGGATGGCGTCACTCAACCACTTGCTGGCTGTGTGACAAGGACAAGCAGCTGGCTATCCACATCCCAAGCTTGCCTCATTGTACAGCAATTGTCTGCCTACTGCTCTGTTTCCTTAGAGGCTCCCTCTGTGAGGCCAGGAGCCAATTTGCCATTTGTTGGTTTGGCTCTTAGTCCTTTTTCTGAATCTGAGAACTAAAACTGGCAAATACTAAGTTCTCACTCAGTAAGTAGTTTTCTCCAGATATGATTCTCCGAGTTCTTTTCATTTCTCTTTCAAATCTAACAAGTAATGACATATTTGGCCACAACTAACATACAGAATAGATCAAAGCAACCACATAATTCAGGAAAAATAGAAATTTTAAAATTGAGGGAAAGATGAACTTCTCTGACTCCTCACGATGTCTGACTTTATGGGCATGATCTTCAAAGTTTAGCTTGGAAAATATTAGAACTTTGTTATCTGAAGTTTAATATTTTAATACTTACGACTTGTAGGTTGAATTGTCATTACTCATAGCAATTTTAGATTAGTAAGAGACAAATATACAGAACATGAACTTAAAAGGTATAAAGTCAATAGAGTGCTCAAGTATTCCAAGTTATCCAAAAATACTTTCCTTGCACTTGATAGTACAGTTAGATCACCCAAATGTTCTGAAACTGTTCTGATTTTAAGTATTCTCAGTTTATAAATATGTACAATTATCATGTATAAATCAGAAATAAAATAAAACAACAGATCTTTGCCCTGTTTTTCCCACATGTATTTACCAGGTCACATGTCAGGTTTGGGTCTAGAAAATATAATTACTATACATAATAGGCTAATAACAACTATACCTGTATGTTTGCTTGGCGCTTGGCACTTGGCACTCTTACATGAGCATGCATCCCTTTCCATATTTCATCCCATACCTCACAATATGCATGCTGGGGTTATACTGCAAATGATCTTAAAAACATAACTGTACAGTCTGCATAGTTCAGATTATGTTTCCTAAGAAATAAAAATGATTCTAGACAAGTACTGTCTAAAAACTCAGAACTCTAGTGGTTTGCTTTGCCCTTTGGGCTAAAGAGACAGGAGCCAATTTAACATTATAAGTTACCCATCACCTATTTTCCACCTTTTTGACAAGATTCTAAAATCTTGTCAAAAAGATTTTTTTTATTAGAACTTTTTTTTTATTAGAACTTTACACTTATACATAGTATTGGGTTCATCCTGACAAACCCATATATGCACAGAAATCAATTTCAATTTATGATCAATGTTTTCCCTCCATGTTCCTCTCCTATCCTTCCTCCCCCATTCTCTTTGCTCTACTAGACTTCCTTTCATTCATCTATTTATTTATATTTGATTTTTTAACTTATACATAAAGGTGAAAGTCCCTGTGGTATACTTATACATGCACATAACATGATTTTTAAATAATTCTGCATTGCCTCCACTTTCCCATCCCTTCACTCTGTGTCTCAACCTTCTACACTACTGATTTTCCAGTTATCTTTATGTTATCCTGTCCTTCCTTCTCCCTATTCCTTTACTCTAGCTTCCATATATGATAGAAAACATTCAATATTTGAGTTTCTGAGTTTGTCTTATTTCACTTATGAAATAAGTGTATGATATTCTCCATTTCCATCCATTTATCTGCAAATGCCAAAATTTCAATCTAAAAGATTCAGGATTTTTGATACTGAAAGGTATGTGTATTGGTACAACCCATAAATAAGGCATCTGAAATTCTTGCTTAGCTGACTTCTTTGCTGTGATTGAGTAGTGCCTTAATTTTTTGTAGCTGGCTCACTTTAACCAGCCCTAAATGGAGTCTTTCTCATGAGTTGTTAATAAAAGATCCAACATTCAATGCTTAGGGATGCAGACACCACTTCCTAATCCCACAGCCAATGTGGATTAGTGAGGCCATTCACCCAGATGTCTTTTTCCACTCAAGGAAAAAAAGTCTTAAAACTCCTTGAGAAGTTTTTTAGTGGGTAAGTGTTGTAAGCTAGATTAAGGGACTAACTGTAATTCTGCATATACCTTATTTTAGTATTGAAATATATGTTAAATTTGACTCTCAAATGTCTTTCTATGGAGTGAATGCTATTTTCCATTTGAGCTTTCTCACTGAACAAAACCAAGAGTCTATTTCACAGGGAATTACCCTGACCTAAAAGGGTTATGACAGAAACGATGGTACCATATACCCTAGAAAACCTTGAGCAGGCTTTATTTGTGTTTCCAGGTCAATTTGTGCACAAACACAAAACTATTATATTTTCTCTCTTCCTAGGCTCTAGGGATTTCCCTCAGGAGATCGCCTGGCTTCATACAAAATTCTTGGTGCTCTCCTTTGGTCTGAGTATGTATCATACTTTGTAGAGCTGGTAACTGTACACAACCACCATGCACACTCATAAGCATGTCTATTCTACCTTTTGTTGGATTCACTGCCCCTCTTTCAGATGGCCATAGGGATGGTCTCCTAGTAGCTTCACACGTCAATATTATAGTCCCTGCCATGCACACAGCCACCTTTAGAACCTTGCATCCATCTATCAACTAGACATCTCCACTAGCCTGTCCCCTGAATCCCTCTGTGTCTGAGATCACACAAAACATCTTCCTCCCCAAACCTGCTCTTTCTTCAGGATTCTCCCACAGTCAAGAGCTCCACCAACCATCCAGGCCCCCAAATAGAAATCCTTCCTGGACCTTTTGCTCTCCCTTGTTCCCCAAATTCAACTGGTGACTAAGATTTGCCTCTTCTATCTCTGAAACTGAATCCCTTCTCCCCATTCACACCCCCTTCTCAGCTCAGACCCTCATTTCTCACCTGCATTAATGCCTCAGGCTCTTCCTCAACACCCATGTTAGGCATCTTCTCTGGGGGGTCTTTCTTGCCCACCTGCACCCTTTAAGTCAGGGATAGATGCCTTATGTGTTTGCACCATATCTTGTCCTTAAGTACACTACTACTCATTCTACATTTTCTTCCCCCAGTGCACTGTAAGCTTCTTGAAGGTAGGAACTTTTTTTTAAACCTATGAATGGCCAGCCCTGAACAGTGCCTGATACAAGATGGTTGGTACTCATTAATGTCTACGGAGGAAATGAAAAATAATTTGCGTTGGTCCTGTGTTCTGTGTTCCTGGAGAACTCTTCATCAGGGCCTGAGTGTGATTACACAGTCTCTGTACCTAGGTTTTGGGTGAGGTTGTCAGGAGCTACATTTCCTTTTGGTGTATATCACTTTTGCAGTAATGAGTGGGAACACAGAAAAATCAACAGCATTTAGCACAATGTTATACATGTTATAGACCAAAAGAATAATTTGTTAAATAAAAATGGACTGATTAATTAGTACTAAAACCTAGGGATTCGGTTTTTAGGGTCTATGTAGTAACATGTCTGTTTTTGAATACTACTGAAAACCTAGTATAAAATGTAGTATTTGGCTATAGCAGGTATTTAAAAATAGTAAACAATAATAAGTTGTCACTTACTACTTCTTACATTTTATGTGCTTCCTATGTAAGAATCTCATTTCATCCTCAAACCTTATAAAGTTACAGTTTATACAGTTAGTATTATCCCTGTCTTATAATTGAGGACATTGGGGCTCAGAGAAGTTAAATAACTTGCTGGAGGTCACTCACAAGTTACTGGTGGCACCAAATTTGGAACTAATTTCCGAGCCCACATTTATCACGACTGCCTGACTCAACACACATGGGACTAAATTTATGTCATGCTCTACTCAGCTGAATTCATAACCAGTGAATGACAGCCGCTGAAATATGATTTTTGTTTTCTGACATCTTTTCTAATAAAGTTATTCATTTGCCCAAAATTCAGGCAAATAACCTAAAATATCACACATACTAGGGTGTTTAATGTTGCTTTTTTTTCTATAATTAAAGGTAGACTTTTTAAAAAATGCATTATTTCTCAACATTTTGTTTTCTCTTTCCCCAAATTATCATTCTGTAAGATATTCATTCACATTACCTGATTTGTGTAGGAATTGAGGCTTTTATCGTGAATGGATGGAAAACATATTTGCTCTTATGCTAAATTATGGATTTTTTGATTCATCCTTTCTCATGGCTAAAGAATGAAGAATCACAGAACTGTCCTCTGACTTGACTAGCTTCAATGAAGCATGAAGAGAGAGTCACCACCACACTGGGAAGTTTCATGAGTTTCTTAAAAATACTTGTGCATGAATGAAAAATACACCTTTAAATTTACCTTTTCTCTTTGATGGACACTACTCTATTACCAACCGGGAAAAATGGGATCCACCAAGCCTGCTAGTGTGAAACACCACAGAAATGAAAAGGGAATTAGATTCTGTTAATGTAGCGCTTTATTTACCTGTTTAAATGTATCTGCTTCAGGTTCTGAATGATAGTATCAATGTTCACAATGTCATTAAGACCCTTGTTTGCTTTTCCTCATCGTTAAGCACCAGTTCTAAGTTTGTTAACATCATTTACAAATATATCTTTGGGGGTTATACTATGTGACAAATTCTCAAAGGCTTAAGGAAATGTGGAACACTTTTTTACAATTAGGAGAACTGATGGTCTATAACAAAATTACCAAAATGGTACTTAAAACCATTCCCCTAAGAGCCGTGCATGAATGAATGCATTAATTACTGCTTCAGCACTAAAAACTAAAACCCAAAGTAGCTATGGTTAAAATTGCCCAAGGACGCCAGAAAGCTTCCCAAACCAACTCATCCCCTGATTTGTCTGATTTCTTTTAAAGAGTGTGTCTGGACTATGCTCTCTGCAGAAGAAAAAATGTTCTAGAAGAGAGAGCAGTTGGTACCTAAATTGTGACCAAAAGATTATTTGATGTAACCAATCAATAAAGAACTCATTAAGCTAACATCAGGTTGATAGCTCTTTAACATCCTTTGAAATCGAGCAACTTTAAATATTAGGTTGGAATTGAAAGGTGGTAAGAAAATGTTTAGCAGAATTGATACATGTGGGCAATGAGCTAAATACAGAGTATAGTTTTTATTTTCAGTATAAGAATTATCCTCATTGGAAATTATCTAATGCCGCCATTTCCTCCTGACTCATTCCTCCACCCATGAGCTACACACATTCTTTATATACATATATATTCATTTTGTGCCTGCCTAAACGTTTTCTCTTTTGCAGGTGGTGTGTGTTTATACATGTGTAAAGAAAACTCGATTACAATGCCATCGATGTCTCTTTGCTAAATATGCCTTTATGCTATAACCCATGATCACAATCAAGCCCCATCGATCCCTCTTCTGATATACAGGGAGTCTTCGTCATTCATTGGTGTTAGTGCTAACCAGCCTTCAGAGCGGCTCAGACGACAACTGTACAGCAATGTCTTGTGTCTCCACATCTGGGCTTGAGTGCTGGAGGCGGGGGCTGTTGCGGTACCCACAGGATGAAGCAGGATCCTTCCTTTGTGGCGCGCTGCTCCATCAGGAACAACCTTTGCGACGACGACAAATTTCTCTGTTTTCAGTTAACAGTTCTGGGACAGAGGCTGATGGAGAGGTCCAGAGCCAACGTAGACCGAGATGAAGATGAGGAAGACCAGCAGCAGGAAGAGGCTGGCTGCCGCGGCGGCCACAGCGAAGAGCTCCATCCACAGCGCAGCCTCTAGAAACCCGGACTCCCGGGCTGCTGCGAGGCGCCCTGTTGCCATGGGAACCGCGGCGGCGCTCCTGCGGAACCCTGCGTTTATTACGGGAGAATCGATTCGCGTTGGGCGCCTGGGCAGCCCGGGCCGCGGGAGCCAGCGGCGGCTCGGCGGCTCCGCAGCCCCGGGCTCTCGGCCCAACCCAACGCGCTTTCTCCCCACCCCCATCAACCGTGCGGGGGGGAAAGGCCGAAATGGCAAAACCGCATGAAGGGCAGATTCCAAACGCAGTTCGCGGTGACCGATCGTCTAGGCGCAGGCCGGGAGCCGAACGCTTAGAAACCCAGGGTTCGGGCACGACGCCCCGGTCCGAGGCTGAGGCTGGACCGCTGCCCTTTCCTTTCACCCGCTGCCAGGTCTGCGCGGCGGACAGCAAGAACCCCCTCGCCAGTCCCGGCCTTACCGACGCCCTGGGGCCCTGCCTATGGGAGAATCTGCATCCCGCGCCCTGCACACCGGGAACGGAGAAAGTTTGAGGCCACTGGGAGTTTTTCAAAGAACCTCCCCAAATCCTGAACCACATGTCATCACTCTTTCTTTTGCCCTGCATGCTCTTAAATTGGGGAGAAAAGACATCTAGGAACCCTATTGGACCGTTTCCTTAACGCGCTGTCTGTCCCTCGAACTAGAAACATATTTCAGAATGGCAATGTCTGGGTAATTATTAAAGAGACCGTATTGGGGCTTTTGAAACGCTTGCTGGTCTGTGTTGGTGGCCCTGCACGAGTGTTTGGCGCCGCTCGAGGCCTCCGGGATTCAAGGACGGCGGGTCCCGCCAAACGCCTCCACTCTGAGCCGGGACTTCTGTCGATCAGCGTTTCCGTAATTAGGGGAAACGCTGAAGGAGAATGTTCCCCGTTTTACCAGCAAGGTTTCTCCTCCCAAGTCATTGCGAAGAGCCTGGCTCCAGAGACCCCGGCTCTGTGCCTGGGCCTGCAAATCCGCCTCCAGCAAGCGAAGGCACTGTCGCTCCGGGCTATAAATATTAATAAGCTGCACGGCTCCGGGCTTAATTATCTCCCTTTAATTGCAGCTCAACCCAAAATCCAGCCTCCTGCCACTCAAGCCTCCTTATGTCGAGATCGTTTGCTTTCGTTGTCGGAAGTGTCCCTCGGCTCAAAGTCATTCTTTGTGTTCCGCTGCCCAACCTGGAAACCATATGCTGGGCCTCTCCGCGGGTTAAAATCACCCTCAGAGAGATTCCAGCTGATGACGCCTCTCCGCTTTGCATTCGGTCATCTGCATCCCCCACCCGGTCTCGTCACACTCCACCTCCGTGCCCTTCTGCCACCAAAGAACCCCGCCTTTGACCCTCTGTCCCAAGTCCCCACGCTACTAAAGCAATAGCTTGGGAGGTTTGGCAAATAGGGGCAGCCGCTGGAGCGGGTGGGATTCGCCTGGGGCTTGACCTGTAAGACACCTGCGGCGCTCCGGTCCGCGGCCCTGGACTAGGCCTTGCGGGCCACAGGACCGGAATGTAGCCCTAGCGGCTCCATCGCAGCCAAGGCTGCTCCCGCCCTCAGGCCTGGCCCGTCCGGTACCCCACTGCATTGGGGACCCCTCCGACCCACCACCCCTGCCAATCTGCTTCCTCCGCAAGGGTGCTCCTGTTCGTTCGTTCGCAGCTGCTCACAGTTGAGAAGGGACACCGGGTCGCGAGAAGAGTGCCGCTGTTCAGGGGCTTGGAGCGTTCTCCTGGGGTACGGAGGTTGCGGTGGGAGTCGGGGGTTGCTGCGGTACCCCGTCAGCTACTGCTGTCTCGCTGGACGCTACACTAAAGCTCAGAGTCGGGGTTTCGGGGTGGGAAGCGCAACCCCAAGCTGGCCTCGCCCATCGCCCAGGTCTTCCCCCGCCACGCTCTGGGGCGCGGGAGGAGCCAACAAAAGTCGGGGCACTGGCTTCCCTGCGGGCCCGAGGGCTTTTGTGACTCAGGCCACACTGGCGTATTCGCCCAGTGACCTGAGGCCCTTGCGGAGCCTCGGGAGGCTCCGTGTGGCCGGAGCCAGTATCGGCTGAAGGCCTTGCAGAACCCAGGTGCTCTGGGCCAGGGGCAGCCCAGCCGTGGTCCCTCTGGGAAAATGGTGGAAGCCAGGCGCCCTTCCTGAGGATCCAACTCCTGTCAGCACCTCAGAAGGCCCTAATTTCTGACTTTCTGCACAAACCAGAACATGATAGGACAACAGGAGCTACTGAATTATTTGTCTACTTGTTTGAGCCTTGTGTATCACAAACAGCCACCCAAAACTGAGAGAGGTCTGTCTACCCCTTAAGGATTATCATGATGATTTTAAAATATAACGTCCAATTTATGTGATACATTCCCATTTGGATTGCATCAAGAGAAAAGTTCAAAATGCAAAATGATTTAAATAAAACACTCACAGTAGTTAAATTAACACCCAGTAAATTTCAACTTAAAATGCAGATCTTTAGTGGTGGCCCACCAAAGAGAAACTATGTGTTCAATAAACTGAAATGTCAATGATCCGACTATGATTGTCACAGAGTTTCCTGAATGCTAACTGTCCTCTGAAATGACAAAAAAGATTCACCTCAAATACTTCAAGACTGCAGGTATTGAAGGTAGTTTCTGGTAGAAGCTTTAAAGGCAAAAATCAGCACTCCCACTCAGTTTCCAGTGTATTTAACATAGGCTCAAGGCTTTGGCAGCAAATAGTTATCTGAGACCTAGAGTTGGGGGGACCCATTTTGGTCAGGTAGGAGGTCAGTACAACCACCATATAATCTGTGGTCTTGTGTCTTCAGCTGTTTTCCAACCTTCCAACCCCTAGGTCACCTTAGGGGGTAGTAGGCTACCAGAGCAGTGGTGCCTGGGAAGGAGCTAGTAGATGAGGGTCTGAGCAGCAGGACAAATGGGGATTGGCAGTGGTGAACAGGCCTGTGTTTGATTTATTACTATCCCAGCACCCAGAGGTGTTGAACTAATGTTAAAGAGCTCAGAGCTACAATAAGACAGTGTGGACTTGGTGTTCTCTAAAGGGGTATTTAGCTTGAGCTGCCTTGTCTGTAGTTAGGCCTCAAGCCTGCTTGGAGTAACTCTAGTTTTATCCCACTTTTCTTTCTGCTGCAGTGGGTGGAGGCAGGCAGTGGTGGAAAATGAGCAGTCACAAAGGCCTCTTGTTCCTTAGAAGCACAGAATGGCATTTGCAAATCTTCTAATGGGAATATTCTCAGATTGTCTTGGAAATTCACATCAACCAAGAAGGACTGCACAAGGCTGAGACAGGCATTTACTTATTTTTAGGTTTTTGTTTTTCCCTTTTCAAACTGAGTCTTTTTTCTCCCACCCCCATATATATATGTATTTTTAAAAAATTTTTTTTAGATGTGATAGACCTTTATTTAATTCATTTATTTATATGTGGTGCTGAGAATTGAACCTGGTGCCTCAGGCATGCTAGGCAAGCACTTTAACCACTTTAACCCCAGCCCCATATATATGTATTGATACCAGGGATTGAACCCAGAGGTGCTTTACCACTGAGCTACATCCCGAGCCCTTTTTCATTTTCCACACAGGGTCTTTCTAAGTTGCTGAGGCTGGCCTCAAACTTGTGATCCTCCTCCCTCAGTCCCTTGAGTTGATGGGATTATAGTAGTGCACCATTCTGCCTGGTTCTCTTATTACATTTTCTAACTGGTTGTTCTTTGTATAGATGAAGGGAATTGACTCTGATGTTTTTGAGATGAGAATCTTATTATATTATTGCTCAGGCTGCACTTGAACTCACCATGGGCCTATTCTCCCAAGTGGCTGAGATTATTGGCATTTGCTACCATGCCCAGTTTAGACTGGCATTTAAAAATGGTCCTTTTCTAGGTAACAGTCTTGGGCTCTCTCCTTTCTTTTTCTGTTCTCTCTCTTACACTCTCCCATACACACACTCACAAATCAACCTGGTTTGTATTTGTAATACACTTTTTAGCTTGATAAAGATCAAAGTCATGCGCCAACTTGTTTCTCTGAAGCCCTATACACAACTCCTCATCTTCCCGGGCAGTCTGAAAGCTGTTGTTGAATTCTGCTCACTCAGCCTCACCCAGGCTCTGCCCAGATGATGCAATACTAGAACAGGGCCCAGAAAACTGCTGTGTCTGTCACCAGCTGGCTGAGTCTGGCCTTGAGGTACCATGCAGAACTGAACCAAACTGGAGCTCTGTTGAATGATCTTCTGTCAGTCACTGGAGCAGCCACAAAAATTAAAACATAACACCCTCCATTGCTACAGGACTTCAGATCCGAACAATTTTGCTTGCTCCTTATAACCACTCCTTTTTGCCTGCGCTGATGACCAAAAAAAAGCCATAGCCCAGAGAGATGAAGTGCTCAGGAGTAGGCCAAGAATGGGAGTCTCCTGAGTCTCTCTTTGGCTCTTGCCACCTCACCAGTCACTGTAAAGTGAGCAGGAGACACTGTGAGCCATAGTCTATATTTGGGATCATGGTTTTGCCTTGGAATTCAGGTTGTATCTCTGGAGGTGTACACAACACAACTCTCAGCAGCAGAGGAACTACTGGGTGCCTATCAAGAACCTGTGTGTAGTCCAGGCAACAGAGCCAGACACAAGTGGGAGCCAGGTCTTTCCACAGGACAAAGGCTTCCAGCTGGAGGATGCATAAGCAGGAAGCATCTTATCTTTTTAAATTTTTACTTTAATTTATTATTTTTCTTGCTGGGGATTGAACTCTGTGCCTTGCACATGCTAAGCACATGCTCTATCACTCATCTATACCCCCAACCTACTGTTCTGGAAGCCTCCTAACAAAGATAGCAACAAGATGGGGAATCCCTTCCACTTCTGCAGTGGTGATGGGTGCTGTGTTTCTCCTCTCCTCTCTCTTCATTCCATCTCACCGAGCTGACTGGACATAAGCCCTGGCAACTGATCATGATTAGCAGTGGCAACCATGGATTGGGACAATTTTATTCTCCTTCAGAAATCACAAGGTGTGATATTCATTAGTCTAGAATTCAACCATCTTGAATGTGTAGTACTTACTGGATTTTATAGAGGACAGACACCAAGACAAACCTGTCATTCATGCTATACCCCATGTCAATTAGAGCCTGAGACAATGAGACTGGGATCTAGAAGAATTATAGTTTTTCTCTTGTTTGCTTGGGTTTTAATATTTGATACTTAGAGTAACTCATGTCCTTAGCCTGCTAGCATGGAAAACACTGGAAAGAAGTAGTTAGGTAAGGTGATATTCTTTGTTTGGTAGGGTTGGGCCTAATGAAAATTTGAGGATTTGAAGATTTTTGTAAATTACTTATAGATGTACAATAGTGCTTGGCTGCCCTTTAACATTACTAATTGGTAATGATGGGTAACATTTAAGAGGTCTTACCAAGTACATGGCAATGTGTTAAGCATTGGATGTGTATTGATTTATTTAATCACCACAGCAACCCTAGAGGGTGAAGTCTATAACTCTACCCATTTTAAAGGTGAGAAAACTGAGGCAGAGAGATTTTCTGTAACATTGCTGATGAGTGGCAGAGTCAGGGTTTAAGTAAATTTTGCTCACTTGTGAATTAGCACAGGCCATCAGTCAAATAGGTGAAGTCAATTTCAGCAACTTTGTGGTCACTAATGCCAGGTGACTTCATTTGGAAAATAAATCTATACTATCTTAGCAAGAACACATTTCAGGCTATTTTCTTCTTCCCTCCTTCCCCAGAATATTAGAACCGAGATTCTAGTGGTGGTGCCTCGAAAAAAGTGACAAGAAACTTGACTGTCCCACATAGCGCCAGGCAGCATCTGACCAGGTTGATGTCAGTCATTTAGCTCTGGATGTGTCTTAGGTTAATAACATTAGTTAAATCACAGGAAATGAGCAGTGATAAAGCTAAATGAAATCCCTGTAATAAACAGGAGGAAGTAGATGTGATCAAACTGAAACCAAAAGTAAAATGATAGTGAGTGACTAGATTTAAATATAAAGAGCTTTTTATTAATGGCAGTTAAAGATTTTCATAGGGAACTGTTTGACTCCTCAATCATTTTGTTTTCAGCAATCATTAAGCAACTTGCATTTTGAAGGTACCAATGTATTTCTCTCGTTTTTTGAATTGATTTTATTGGTAATAGTATTCTGCATTTTTAGAGTGCTTCTTTATTTTTAAAAGTATTTTTTGGGTGTATTTCATTTATTCTCATACTTAAAGAGTTAGAATACATTATACTTTCTCAGAAAATGGGAAAGGGGGTTACAGACAAGGAAAAGTCATTCTCTGAGTATGCACCAGGAGCAGGGCTTCACTTTATGTTTTCTTATTTATTTCCGAAATAATCCTGAGTTATGGATATGATCAGCTCCTTTTTACAGATCAAGAAATTGAAATCCAGGGGCATTGATTGATTAATTAGTTAGTAATATTCTCAGAATGTTTCCTAAAAAGTGTATTTGTATCCTTTAGTACTTTAGTTAGAAAAACTAAAAAAAAAAAAAGACCGTTTAGAATTGGAAGCTTTATTCTGTTTGTTTGTTTTTGTTTTTTGGTACTAGAGATTTCACCCAGGTGTGCCTAACCACTGAACTAAATCCCCAGCCCTTTTTATTTATTTATTTTGAGACAGGTCTTGCTAAGTTACTGAGGCTGGCTTTGAACTTGGGATCTCCTGCCTCAGCCTCTGAAGCCAATGGAATTACAGGTGTGCACCAACACACCCAAGTCCCCAAAACTGTTTTGTCTTCATATCTAGTCAATGTAACTCCAAGACATTTTTCTTTGCTTGCCTATACCAGAATAAGCAACCTCTGAAGTTTGATACAAGTGGAAGGTCTTAAGACAGAAATATTTTGGGTTAAGTAGACATAAACAATTAGGAAAATGATTCTTTTTTTTTTTCTTCTTTACAAAATGCATTTAATTCATTTAATATGCTGAAGTGTGGAATCATTCTTGCCTGGCCTGTTTTTAGTATAGTACTTAAATTTATAAATGGAAGTGTAACACATTAAACTAATATTTAATCAATCACAATATCCCCACCCATATATAACTATTTATATTTTTGAATAATTCATTCACATGAATTATTTCAATAACAGTAAGCATATTATTTACTATTTTATTTCATGTATTGTGTGAACATCTCATTATTTCTATAGACTATTAAGAAAATGCACACACCATTTTAATGATTTGCCATGCTATATTAAACCATGTCTCTAAAAATGAAAAATTTAGTTGTTGAAGTTTAATTTTTGGTCTTTCATAGATAATGATAATGTAGTATATATTGTGTAGTCTGTAAATATTAAACATTCACTCTGTGCCTGGAATTGTATATTTTATTTCACTTAAGGCTCGCAAAAGCCCTACGGGGTAGATTTATTAATCAGTTTTACAGATTTGGAGACTGAGGCATGGGGCAGTGATGGCAGACATAGGAAAGGGCTGAGCTGGGATTCAGTCAACTCAAGTGGAACTTCCTTCTCCTGTGCTCTCAGCCACTGCATCCTGTGGCCCTCAAAGCTGTCACACCCATACCTCTAGTCCTTTATTGATCAATTTCTAAGGAAAAAAACATGTCTTTCTGATTCTTTTTCTGTCCTACCATATCACTAGAAATTGCAATAATGTACAAATGTTTTAGCAATATAAAAGCAAACCAGACTTATGTTCATCTTGCTAACATTGAATGTTATTACTTTAAAAAGACCTATGTGACGAGTGTAACATTGCATTCTAAGATTGCTCTAAATGTGTATTTTTTTTTACTAATAAGGACCAATACTTTATTTTTTTCACCCCTGAAATGGGGTCTCACTATGCTGCCCAGTCCAATTTCCAACTCCAGGAATCAAGGGACCCTCCTGCCTTAGCCTCCTGACTAACTGGGACTAGAGGCATGTGCCACCACACCTGGCTTAGGAACAGTATATTTTTTAGGTGTTTGCTAATTTGTCTTTTCTCTTATGTGTGAATTATGGTTAATAGACTTTGCTCATTTATCTATTGGTGTCAATGTTTTTTTCAAATATTTGAAAAGATTCTCTTTGTATTAACATAAAATAATCCTTGCCTTTCATGTCTGATTAAAATATTGTCCTAGTTTGTGGTTGGCCTTGTGACATTTTTGTAGATAATATTTTAAAAAATAGTTTCATGTTTTTAAATGATCACTTTTGCAGCATTGCCAGATAACTCAGTGGTAATTTAATTTTACCATATTATTTATAAAGTTAATTGAAGTTGATAATTATGACCTTAATTAGGGAGTAAAGTATCTCAGTTCTAAGTAGTCAAGCTCAAACTTGGTTGCAGCAGAGCATACATACACACATACACACGCGCGCGCGCATTTTGTCATTTTCTACTATTGAAATTAAGGTACTTAAATAGAACAATGTAAAACTTCGGTGTCCTTTATATTTTTCCTTAAAAATATTGATTTAAATTTATTTTAAAAGATGACAGCATGGAAATTTTTTAAATGTTTTTAGTTTTAAAACATTTTAAAGCAAAGAATAGGAATATGTCATCCAGGTCAACATGAATAATCTGGAAGGGCAGATTTTGTTGTCAACTCAGATTCAGTTTTCACTTCCATATTTTCCCAAAATGGAAAAGAAAAAACTTTCTGTAATCTTTTAGGTGATTTTCCAGATAATCTCTGGAGACTCCACATTATTATTCTGCCCTAATTATAAAGGTTTTCTGGGGGTGGAAATGCCATTTACATCAGCCTCCCCCCTCCCCCAATTTAAGGTGTAATCTCTGACCGTAGGCCTTGAGGTTGTATATTTCAGCACATGCACACACATTGACATACACTGAATCTTTCTAAACACATCCACATAGGGGTTAATTATTTTTGATTCTGTTTAATCTACCCATGGGTGGTTAATAAGACCCAGGAAAACACCCATTAGTTGGGACAAGTGGCGTGAGTAGGGGTAGTTTCTCTCACCTACGGAGTTCCCACTCCCTCCCTACTGCACACTCAAATCCCTGTTTTGACTTTGTCTTTTGTTTTTGCTGTGCTGGGGACCCAAGTCCTCTTACATGTAAGGCAAGTGCTCTGTCACAGAGTTGCATCCCTATTTGTAAAAAGTTGAGTCTAGACCATCCTCAGTTTTCGAGAACCCCCAAGAGTGACATCAGCACCTGGCCTGTGACCCTGTTGGCACCATGATTCAGTGTTTTGTGCAGAGTCAGACCATAGCTCACTTTGCCCTTTCTTATGTAGGAGAATGTATGTCTTTGGCCATCTTGAAAGTTTCTTTGCTACAAACAAAGGAGAAACCTAAGTATAAAAAGAAGTTGGCAGAAAATAAAACAGTGAGAGCTCCTGCACTCACAGCCCTGCTGTTTTAGTGGCCACAGTTGGTCTTTGCTTTACACTCATCCTTTCCAGGAAAGAGAGAGGAAGCAGCAGCCACTCATTTCTCTTGGTGAATATCAACTTTTACCAAAGCTCTGCCACCAATTATGGATTATACACTCTTAGAACATCTGAGGAGCTTCCTGGAGAGTTTGGAGGCAAAGTTCCAAAAATGTGAGTTGGTACAGGTTATTTTTTACTTCCAATGGATACTACAAAGCTGTTCAAAGCACAGTAGCTTCAGAAAACAGGATATCCTTGAACCATGAAGTTAATTTAATCCATGTGGTGTACAGAATGCTGAGAAATCAGTCCTGAGGCAGGACAGGTTTACTACCAATGTGTTCTCTCTCTCTCCTGGATATTCTGATGTGCTAAACTATATAATCTATTTATCCTTTTGCCTTCCTTCTCCAGTGCTGACATCTTTCCCAATACTGTTTTTTCTAAAATGTGCCAACATGCTGACTGTATGCCCTGGGCTTGAAACATCTCTTTAAAATCTCGGCATTCACATATTAAACATTCTCCAAAATTCTTGTTTGGAAAAGACGAGTTAGGGAACTGTTTGCATGGTGATGGATCTTCCTTTCAAGAAAGCAGGTTTATTTTAAAAAATGTATTGTTTTCATTTTTAAAGCTTCACCTGGACTTTTTCCAATGTGAAGGTGAGGGCAGGAATGGGGTAGGAAGGTGTCACTTATTGCAAAGGCCCAGAAAAATGTTCATTGGAGAGAAAAGGGAGATAACTTGTGTTTTTTTCCTGTTTAAATCCAGCACCTCTCTGTTATATCTAAACGGTTCTCATATTCTCTTAATGACATTAGGCTTCCTACATTTGCAGAAGACTCACCAGCAGTACTTCGCAATTTTTCTGGAAAAGAACAGAATTATTCACTCATCTTTTCTGAGGTCAAGTAGATAAGAAAACATTTTCCCTTCAAAATAATAAAGCTCAAGTGTCACTGTATTATAAAGTGAATAACACGTTGATTTAATAGATGGTAGTTTCTCAATGAAGTGAAGGACCTTTGTTTAATTAATTCAGTCATTCATTCAGTACACATTAATCATGTGCCTGTCATATGTCCCACTGGAAGAAACATCTGCTTGTCACTCTGCTTGCGAAACCAGAGAATCCGACCGTGCAATAATGGCTGCCATTTATTTGAGCACATCCCACATGCTGGACTTGACACACATCATTTTACTTAATCTTCTGAACTCTCTGTCCAAGTATGGGTTATTTAATCTTCATTTTAAACTTCAGGAAGCTGAACCTCACGTGGTTTCTCTCTCCCATACTGATAACAATGGAGCTGGGGCTGGCCCCTGCTGGCCTCGCTCCAAGTCTGGGCCTGGAATCACTTCAGGTTCCTGACAAGTGCTCCTTTGAAACGATTCTAGGAATGGAATGAAGATAAGAGGGTTGAATCTGGGAAAATCATAAAAGGTGTGAACTAAAGTTACTGTGTGTCAGTTATGGTCAGTTTGTGGTTCCTGGTATATTGTATAGCTTTTATTAGTGGTATCTTGTTCTTACCTATGAATCAAGCCAACACTCCTTAATCTGCAATTTTAGTAAATTTCTTGTTTTAGGCCTCTGATCATCAGTCCTTATTGGTCTACATCACCTTGTAGCTGACCCCGTCTCCAAGCTGCCCTCCCTGATCACTCAGGTCACACTGTCCTCTTCCTCTGTGGACTTAGCACAGCCACTGTCCCACCTTACTGCATGTTGCTCTGCATTCCTTTTGTTACTGATTAGGACAGGGCCTCTCTGGTACATTTCTCTTGTATCCTGTCTAGTTCCTTTAATGTGTTATGTTTCTGATAAATATTTGCTTGTTGTAGGAACACTGCTTACTGCTTTCGAAGAATCACAGAGTTGGAAAGGGCTCAATAGCTTCAGGATGTGTTAAGTTCTATTAGAATAGCAAGATCATGGCTGGTAGAAAGACTCTACTGAAAGTCACTGTCAGATTGTTAATCCCAAAGAGGCCTGCCTGAAAGAAATGAGGTCCACGGTTCATAAGAACCAGAAAAATGTTTTATATGGAAAATAAATTACCAAATTTGCTGTCAAGTTCCAAATGCTAAGGAAGCATGGACAGTCACAGTTTAACAAACCTGTCACCAACAGCTAGTTGACAGAGCCTGTCACAGAAATCATGAGTCACTTTCTCTCACATAAGGAATTCAGTCCTAAGCCCATCTCTTAAGGCTGAGGAGAGGTGACTCTTTGGAATCTCAAAGCCCATGTGTTATTTGACTATACAAAAGTTTCCCTTCAATTCTGAGGGTATTTTGAGATTATGTGGATTCCCGCCAATGAAAGAGATTGCTTGTTAAGGGAGACTTTCATGGAAAGTAAAATAGATTTGCAAATCCATTTCAATTACATCACTTCATGTATTGAAGGGTTTTGCTCATGGCAGACACATATGAGTCATCATGTATGTGAGGCAGACCTAACTTCTTTCTTTGTCATAAAGACTTCCTAAATCTGGCCCTGACTTCTCAGTGTACTGCTATTTGATCAATGTGATGGGGAAGTAACAATCATAATCCTAAAAATATACCAAAACACACCAAATATTCCCCAAGGCTGGCAGAGCAACAAGAAGGAAAGGAAAACAGTATGGTCAGGGGAAGAAATGATTAGAAGAATAAACCAACTCATTCTTGACCTATTGTGTTAGGTGCTGGAGAAGCAATAAGAAGTAGACACAGTTGTTATCTCCAGCAACTGCAGTGGAGCAAGCAGATGCTTGGTTGGTGTTTTGAGTGGAGAGTTCATTCTGTTCACTTTCAGAACATCAGCTTCATTCTTCCTCTATCTTAGACTTAAAAATCACATGACAAATGCATTTTGATCCTTTTGCTGCTGGTGAAATGACACCTGTTATCTCTGAACAGAGCTATTAACTAAACATAGCCCTGAATTTTGTTTTGTTTTTCCTCAAGTGAAAGTTGGATTATCACAGCTTAGGGATGGAACAAGAGAGACAAAAATTCAACTTAAAAATAAATAAAATACAATCAGCCAGGTATGGTGGCATGCTTCTGTAACCCCAGCTATTTAGAAGGTAAAGACAGGAGGATTGAGCATTCAAGGCCAGTCTGTACAATGGAGACCTTATCTTAAAATAAAATATAAGAAGGGCAGAGGAATATAGCTCACACACACACACACACACACACAAATGAACATAAGTAAACAAAAAATATAACAAAAAATATCTGATATAAAAGAAAGCATGGCAATAGAAATAGCAGAGGTATTAGAGGTAAAAAGATTTATGTTCAAATCTTTGCCTCTGGTGTATGATAAGGGGTAAGTTTCTCAGCCTTTCTGAATTTCAGATTTCTCTTTCTTAAGGGGATTATAATGCATACTTTCAGGAATGAGGTTCCAAAGTAACATACAAATTCCAATATTCTTTTGTAAAGTTAGATGCTAGCTTCATTTTTTTGGTAATAATTTTGCTTAAAAAGAGAGATATTTTCTCTGATTATAAAAGTAAAACATGTTCATTATAGATGATTTGGAAAGTGTAAGGTAGTATAGAGAAGGCATGTTGATCCATGACTTATTACCTAGAAATAGCCCTGCTGACACTTAGACCTGTTTGCTGCCATGAGGTTGGATCCATATCTTATGGTTATATAAAGACAGGGACTTGTCTGTCTTGTTTTGTATCTGTAGCACCTAGCGTAGTTCCTATCATGTAGTAGGTGCTCATTAAATATTGGTTGAATGAGCAAATCCATCTAAATGATTGGTTGGATGTCAGGATCTGCTTCCTATGTCAGGTTGCTACACTCCAGCAAACATTTCATCTTTTCCCAGTAGCAGGAGGAGCATAAAAATTTTTCATGAATTGGATTTGTCCCAATTCAGGTCTCTGGTATCTGGGGCTTCTCATTGCCCTGGCTGTGAACCTGGCTTTAATTCTTAATTCTGTCATGACCTTTGGGTTCTCTGTGCTTAGGTGAGGGCAGTTATCCAGCATCAACTTACCACTCAATCACCACTTAAACCCTGTATGTCCCTGACCAACCTTGTCTATTTGATTTGCCTTTATAGTTGGGGGATGTGGCTTTCTGTTTCTTAAATCTTTGTTCTGTCTCTCTGATCTCACACCCATTGCCTATTACCTCAATGGCCACCCAACCAGGGCTGGCAGGTGGGGACATGCATGGGCTCCAAGGCAGCCACCAGCATGATAGGTGCTGCTGCATGATGTCCTTATAGATGCCCAAGGTGTGGCTTTCAATAGCTATGTTGTCCAGCTCAGAATTAAGGGCTGGTCCTTGTTCTTAAAGTTTGTAAATTGGAGGCTAGCTTTATTTTTAGTAACAGTTTGGCTTAAAAAGATGATTTTTCTCTGATTATAAAAGTAAAATATGTTCATTATAAATCATTTGGAAAGCATAGGTATTATAAAGAAAGGACCTGATCCATGACTTGCTCTCTAGAGAGAGTTAACACTGCTGACACTTAGACAGTGTCTGCTGCCATGAGGTTGGAGCCATATCTTATGGTGGAGGTGTCACATAAGTGGCAGGAACCACTTTGTTCCTAATTAAGGGGACTGCCCACTTTCCCCCTTCATACAACCACAGCTGGGCATGATTATTCCATTACAGTCATGTTCTCTGGCAGCCAACACAGAGTCAGGGTTAGAGTAGCATTCAGGCTCCTGCGATCCATTTTGGAATGGAGCTATGTATCAATTAATAAAGCAGTCAGCCCTGTGGCAGAGATGGTTAGCTGCCCACCAAAACCCATTCTCCCCTTTCAGAAGACATACCTGTAGTGAGGAAGCAGCTGCTTGTATGTGAGCTGCATTGCCTGGCTCCCTTTGCAGCCAGGTACAAAGTGCTCATGTGACTGGACCTCAGCAAGACAATGAGAGCAGAGATGATATCCAGCATCAGCAGGCCCAGACCTTCAGGGAGTGGCTGTGCCTCCTCCACACTTTCTTTCCCTTCTCCAGTTGGAAGCAGACAATTAGAAGTCCCTAGAAGATGGTGGAAAAAAGAAACCTGGACCCCTAACCATTACATGGGGAAAGCCACCTTATGACTGGGACTGCTACTTGAGTTAAGACTAAGTTTAGTGCTTGAGTGATCACCAGTTTGGGGTCTCTGTTATTGGAGCCCAGATTACCTTAAATCATAGCCTCTGCCAACATCTAGTGAGTGGGTAAAGCCCCTCAGATCAAGGCAGGTGGCGTTCTGCCACCATGCTGCAGTTTCTTTCTTTCATGCTGGGGATGGAACCCATCCCCAGCATGAAAGGAAGAACTATGTACATGTGTGGTTAACAAGAAAGATATGAATGTACATCATTCATAATCATAGAAATGAAAATTTGTACCCCATATGTGTACAATGAATCAAAATGATGTCTGTAAAAATAAAAAATAATGAAATAATTTTAAAAAATAAAAAAAAACTTGTGAGATGAGCTGTGAGAGGTCTGTGCCCGTGTGTTTTCAAAATATTCATTGGGTTTGCTGCTAGAAAATCGTCTCATTTTGATTCTGTGTTGTAGAATGATATTTCATACCTTAAAAATGTCTTAGTCTGTTATAGGCTGCAATAACAAAATACCTGAGATTGAGTGATTTATGAAAAATAGATTTATTTAGCTCATAGTTCTGAAGGTTGGGAAGTCCAAGATCATGGTGCCAGCATCTGCTTGGCTTCTTGTGAATGTATTCTTGCTGCACCATCACATGGAGGGGCATCTTATGGCAAGACAAAGTGTGTGCCAACTAGGGTCTGTCTCTCTTTTCTTATGTGGCTCAGTGATTAAGCACTCTTGGGTCCAATCCCTGGTATTAAAAAAAATTAAAAAATAAAAAAGAATGCCAGGGTTGGGCTGGAGGTACAGCTTAGTGGTGGAGTGCACGCTTAGCATGCATGAGGTCCTGGGCTCAATTCCCAGCCCTGAAAAACAAAATCAATCCCAAAGGAACAGCAGGGTTGTTCAAATCCTTAAACATCATTGACACAATAGAGACCATTCGTGAGCCCGTGTAGACAGGTAGACTCCCCAAGGTGTGTAGGTAGGTCAATCTTCTCAAATAAGAAATATGCCAGAGATGGGGACTTTAAATATTTTCTTTAGTACAACAGCATCAGAGCAAAGTTGCTACCTATAATTAAGTTGTAGCTATAAATTTTGCAAAGCTTCATAGGTTTGGCTACAAAAATTCTGAAAAGGCCCCTGGGCTTGGTGGCAAATTCTGGGAAGTCCCTTTATTTACATATATATAAAAAACTGTTATGACTAATGAATGCAAAAATCTTAGTGCATTCTTGCTGAATTTTAAAAGCATAAATGAGCAATGCCCCTCAGTGCCTGACTATTAGCATTATGGGAAAGAGGTGATGTGAAATCTTGCTCAACTAGGTGTGGAAGATTTATTGTGCAACTGCTCCACCCACAGTGCTGCACCCCACAAGTACTGGGGCCCACTGGCACCATGTCTGCCATCAAAACTGGAGAAAGTGTGTGCCCTGCCTGCTCTCTGCTTGGGTTCTCACCAGCAGACAGATGAGCGTACATTGTCATCACTCCAAATGCCCCATGATATTCATCAAATAACATGATCATTATCATGAAAAGTAAATCTAGCTAATATTTACACTATTTAATGAGTAGAACTCACCCAGGAAAACATGGGCAGGGGGTATGCTGGTGTTTCCCCTTCTCCAGATAAGGGCAAACTTGTGAGTGGTGCAGTTGTTTTCCAGTCTAAAGTGAAGAGAGCTTCTGAAACATAGTAGCCCCTTTGCTAAAGATGAGGGTCTGTGTGTAGCTGGACCCTTGACCCTTCTAGGAGACTCGAGGAGATGATGGTGTCTCCGAGGAGAAACCAGCCACAAAGCCTTGCACATCATGTTCCCCACCAGCCCTGGCATTCAGATCTTCTTTCCAAACAGACCAGGCCCTCAGGCACTTCTGCGTGTGAGTGGGCCTGAAATGCCTTTTCCTGGCATCTACTGAGGGCATAAATGTACCTGTTCCTAGGATGTGTTAGTCACCGGATGCCCAGAGAATCAAGGCATTGGCGGGCATTGAATCAAGGTGTGTTTCCTGGAAGGTGAGGGGATAGAGGATTTCTTGGAGAGTACTCCTCAGTTTGGGGAGGCCACACATGCAAACTCTCCCTCAGTGCTCCTGGAGGCAAGGCACCGCCCAGTCAGAGGAAGGGGCAGCGCCATGGAAACTGCCTCCAGGGCAGTCCTAGCTAAGTGCACCTCGCAGCTGCTGTCAGATCATCTTTCTAAAGCACAAATCTCATCTTGTCATGCCCCTGCTTACCTTGCTTTCTGCTGTGCACCTCCTGGGCAAAGTGCATCTCCTTCACAGATTCACAAGTCTTTCTCTTTGTAATCGGTTTATTGAAGTAGAATTTACCAAGAAAATATGCACTAGTGTTCCATGGATAGTTCAATGGGCTTTGACAAGTGTGTTCATCCATGTAACCTCTACCCCCATGATCAGGAGAGAGGGTGATTTGATCATGTGCCTTTAGCCCCTCCCTTTTTTCCAGGCCCCTGGAAACTACTGATCTCCTTTGTATCACTGTAGATTTGCTGTATTTTTTTTTTTTAAGAATTTCATATAAATGAAATCAGAGTACGTGGTCTTCTGTGTCTAGCTTCAGGCTTCTTTTCACTTACCACAAACCTTTTGATATTTTTTATAGCATGTGTATCACAAGTTTCTTTCTTTCTTTTTTTTTTTTTTTGCCTGAGTACTATTCCATTACATGAATATATCACAGTTAGTTTCTCCTTCACCCTGATGATGGACATTTGGGTTAGTTTCTGTTTTGTTTTGTTTTTTGCTATTCTGAATAAGGCTGCAGGGAACATTTTAGTAACTGTCTCTGTGTGAGCATGTGCTTAAAATTCCCTGTTAATACCCAGGGTGGGATTACTGCATTGCATAGAAGTATATATAAAAACCTTGGAAATTGTTTTCTACACTACTGTGACCAGAAGACCTGCCAAGAAAAATTTTAGAGGAGAAAATGTTTATTTGGTGCTCGTGGTTTCAGAAGTCTCAGTCCATAGGTGGTTGACTTCATCACTCTTGGCTGACAGAGGCAGAACATCACTGAGGAAGGGCATGGTGGAGGAAAGCAGCTCAGGACATGACAGGAAGAAGAGAGTGTGTTCTGCTTGGCAAGGACAAAATACAAGTCTCAAAGGCACACCCCTCCACCCCCGGCAATGGCCCTCCTCTTCTAGCCACGCCCCACCTGCCTACCCTTAACAGCCAGTTAATCCCTATCAGAGGATTAATGCACTAATTAGGCTTAGGCTCTCATAACCCAATCATTCCACCTCTGAACTTTCTTGCATTGTCTCACATGTGAGCTTTTGGGGGACACCTAATATCTAAACCGTAACATTGCTCTTCTCAAGTCTGAGCTGGCTTCCTTGCACAGGCCCCCTCTTCCCATGTGTATCTGCCCTTACTGTGTGTTTGTTGGCTTTTTCTCCCTTATCTTTTTCTTTCAACTCCAAGTTCAATGGCAGGAGTTGGCAGAGGGAGGAAGTGTCCACATCTTTGAATCCTAGTACCTAGCACTGAGAAAAGAATTGTTTGCTGAAAGAATGACAAGCAAATCATGACTTTATTATGTTTTCTAACTGTTTGAATTCACCCTCCATCTGTTTGGCCTGCGTTTGGAAGATAGCCAATGACCCATCCAGTTGTAGCCTATGAAACAGCAAAACTGAGTAGACCTTAGAAGGACTGAGGCTCTGACTTTACTCACTCTGTGCTCACTGTGTGCCATCCTTCACTCATTCAGAAGAACCCCTCAAATCCTTGCCACGTGCATGTAGTTTGGCCAAGTTCTGAGGGCATGTGGCAGAAAGGCTCTGGGGAAGGAGTCATATTAATGGAACAATCAGGCAATGCCTTAGGGAGCAGGAGTAACTTGAGATGATGCTGAAGCAATGGCAGCTCTTGGATGGATGGAGAGATAGCAGAAAGATGTTCCTGGTGATAGAGCTTAGACTTCCAAAACTGGAAGGCGGACATAAATCTGGCCTATTCAGGTAGGCCCTGTTACAGCACGGTAAGTCAGAGGGTCCCTGTTGGAAAACTGGAGCACATTGATCAGAGGGGCCCCTTACCACCTGGGGTGTGAGAGTTGTTCAAGAATGCTCGGTGGAGGTCTTGATCCATTTTCCATTGTAATAACTGAATACCTGAGACCGGTTAATTTATAAAGAAAAGTCATTTATTTCTTAACAGTTCTGGAGGCTGGGAAGTCTAAGCGCATGGTACCAGCATCTGCTGAAGTCCTTCTTAATGTGTCTTACCAAGGTATAGGGACATCCCACGGAAAGAGGGGAAGAATAAGGGAACCAGAAAGAGCTCACTTTGATAAGGAAGCCACTATCGTGGTAATGAGCCCTTTCTGTGAGAGTGACCTTAGTCTATTCATGAGGGTAGAGGGATTAAGTTTCCCACACATGAACTTTTTGAAGTATATACTCAAACCATAGCAGTGGAGGGGACTGAATTTGCTTCACAGGCAAGAGGCTGAGAGTAAGGAGGCTGTTTAACAAGGTAGTAAAAGAGAGGAGGTCAATATTTTAAGAAAAAATTCTGATAACCAAATGGGGGAAAGGGCCAGAAGCCCGAGCCTTTGCATTGCAGGGTCATCTTTTTATGCATATAGACCTCTCAGAAAGGTTTCTTACCTTTAGCAGCTGATTGGGTTCCACTCCCCCAAAATATTTCCTGAGGACGCTTACAGACCCCCGATGTGTATTTCTGATGATGTGTGGTTTTCCTAGACTGGATGGCTTTCTCTTTGATGTGGCCCCATCACCAATGGAGCAAAGCTATTGTTTAGCAAGTTTAGTTTAATTTGGCAATCCAAGTTATCCACTAATAAGAAAGAGAAACATTGGCACAGTGATTTAGAGTTCACTAGACATCAGGGAGCTCCTAGACTTCTGAATCCATGACTTTCAGTGGGCATCCTATGAAATTATGAGGATGATCACCCATGATGATGATCGCCCAGACTATAGCTCTGTATGTGAAGTTCTTCTGAGTGGCTCACAGATTCTTTGGAAGAAGTGGTGCAAGCCTCCTGAAGATAGACACAGGGGTGAAGGGGGGAAGACTGGATTATTCCAACTAAGACAAATGGTGCCTTTCCTACCATTGCATTTTTGATTTGTCCTCAAAAGACATAAGCTTCCTTTCAAAATCTGACATATTCCCAGGAAATAATCATCTTCCTATCTCACAATTGCAAACCCAACCTAAGGGGTCCTATATGCAGAGTATTCTTAAAGACAAGCAAGATGGACTTCACTGCTCAGATGGCTGGTCACAGTGCACAGTTGTGGGGGAAGGAAGGCTGCCAGTCAGGCCAGCACCCAGTTTCTCTTATCCTGATGGTCATCACCCTTTGCTAACAAACTACCAGAACAAATATAAAAGCATTGCAAATCAAATAAACTCAATAGTCCATTCATGAATCTCGACGCTCTGCACAGATTCCTGCGTGGGCCTCAGTTAATGCTGATGGGCACCAGCTGGTCCTTGGTGAGGCTCCCTAGAAAAGGGGTGTAGCCTCAGAGCTGAAGTGGTGGTGACTACAAAGTCACCACCACCTCTGAACTTTACTACCTCAGCATCTTTCCTTCTCTTCTGTCTTCACTCAGAATAGAAAACAGCTGGCCACCCCACTCACCACATGGAAGGCAGTGATTGAGTTCCTCCCTTTTCCATTTTCAGTCCGTGTAGCCAGCCCTTCATCACTAACTGGGCACCAGAGGTACCGAGTTAGCATGAAAACTCATTACTGCCTGCCTATTCGGCAGCCTCAGCACCTTCTTGGAAGCAGGTGGCCTGGACACTCTAGGTGCTGGATACATTTAAGGGGGATGGGGTAGGAAGGGAAGGAAGGAAAAGGAAAAGTCAGATTGGCTTCTTTTTTGTTGTTGGTAAATAGTTGATTTATTATCATCATTTTATATTTATTATTCAAGTAGCATGCAGGATATGAATCAATAATGAACAAAAATATAAAAATTATATCTGGAGTGGAGGTAAAACAGAAAAATATGGAGTCTATAAAATTGAATTAAGCTAAACTTCAGTTATCCAAGAAACGAGGCAAGATAGCTCAAAAAGTTAACAAAAATGTCAATAGCCAGTACATACCAAAAAAATGACTTAAATAAATGAATACCAAGTGTTGGCAAGGATGAGAAATAAGAGGAACTTCTCTGTTGTTGTGGTAAAGGAAAAAAAAACCCCACACAATGTGAACTCTATTCCTATTAACAAACTTCAAGTGTATAGGATAGTATTGCTAACAATATACACATCGTTATAAAGCAGATTTCTGGAACTTTCTCATTTTGTGTAACTGAAAGTCTATACCCATTTCTCAGAAAGTCCAACATCACCCTTACTCATCCTATGGAAACCACCATTCATCATTCTGCTTTTCTGAATTTGACTGCTTTAGATAACTTTTGTAAGTGGGATCAGCTTTGAAAAACCAGCTTATTAGAGACATAGCCTCATTCTGGTCATGTATATTCTAAGTCACATGAAGGAACATCGTGAGTGGAAGTAATTTTTCTTCAGCAATTCTGACAATTGCTCTGGGAGTGATAGTGTAAGCTGCCAGGTAAATTAACCAGCTGGATCAGGGAGATCTAAATAAGACTTATACACGTTAGGGGCCTTGACTCTTCAAGGAATGGATGAAGTCCCAGATTCTGGGACTTGGCTCTCTGGGGTGAGGCAGCAATGCAAAGAGCTGTACTGAAGGGACCCACTCCAGAGACAGGCCTGACTTACCATGGGGAGCTGACCTGGGGTGGGGTGTGTGGAAAGGTGACGACTATTCAACTCGGGCAGTTAGTGGTGCAGGATTGATCAATGACAGCTTGCAGAACTGGCAGTGAAGTCTGGAAAAATTTGAGGGTGAAGAAAGAGCATTTCCAACTGTAGTCCCATATTTGAAAATTAATTTTCAATGACTTTGGATTAATCAGCATCACTTCCTTTGCATCTCTCCCAAGTTTCAGACGGAAAGAATATAGAATAAGAGTGAAAGGAAAAGTGAGGAGAGGTGAGAAAAGAGGAGGAGAAAGAGGGATCAAAAGACTCTGACATCAATAAAATAAAATAAAAATTATGGGGTGAAATTAGACCAGGTCTGAAAGATCTTTGAAAGTTGGAAAATGCCAGTTTGTACCAGGTCATTTAAGTTGTTAAAACTCACTGTCATTGGACAGTAAAGAAAGAACTGTTTAAGTTTTGGCAGCTTGATAGACTTTTTAAAAAACCTCTTTTGCAAGGTTGGTTTTAACATAAATCTTGAGCAAGCATAACATGTAAAACACCACTCAGGGCCATTACAGTTATGTTAAGGTTTTATTTTCCCTTGCCAGTGGGATTTCTCTCTCCACCGGTATTATGTATGCCTGCCAAAGCCATATAAAAATGTTCATGGAGAAAAGTTTCCAGTGCTAGCAGCCAATCCAGTTCTTTCCCAAATCTGAAGTTTAACCTGGAGCCTGGAGACTGGTAGGAAATAGATATCAGAAAAGATGCTGAGTGAGGAAAGCTTGGGAGTGCAGTCCAGCGTCCCGGGCTTCGTGGGAAGTCTATTGCGCTTCAGTTCACTAGAGTCACGCTGAAAAGAGACTGAAGTTGGTGGCGTGTTTCAGTGGTGTTTATCTTCTCATCTGTCAAGAGTTGCTTTCTGCCAACAGGGATAAGCTGCTAAAAAAAACCAAACCCAAACCAACCACATGGCTCACAATAACCACTATGTACAAATGTACTTTCTACACACATTTACACCAATGCGAATCACCCCTCTCTCCTCCCTCCTATAAAATTAGGAGTTATGGACAGAGCCACAGGGGGGAATGATCATCTATAGAAAATAATAGCCTTGGACACGCACACTCTCTTCCCATGGCATTTGGAGTAACAATAATCTGTCTTGAGCTAAGAGTCATATTTTTATATTATGACATGGACTGTATATTCAGGACCATCGAGGTAGATAAAAATTCGGAAGTCCCCTGTGATCACGCTGGCTGAGAAAGTCTTTGTTTAGCTTGGGGCAGTGTTCACAGGACAACACGCCACATGTGATATATGCAAATGTGTCCTTTTCCCATTGCTGGAAGTGACCTTTATGATTAGACTGCAATAACAACATCAATCCTGGGGTTAACATGACTCCATTTAGGGAGCACTATTCTAGCAAGAGGTAAAAACTAGGAATCAGACACTCGAAGTTCCAGCCTTCACCATAGGCAGAGGGATCTCATGTGATACCAAAGGATCCCTTTATCTTTGTGTGCCTCATTTGCTGTGTTTGGAACTCAGGGAAACCACCTCTCCCAGAAGTATTATGAACCTTTATCAAGAGTTTCACATAAAAGTCAGAAGAGATTGCTAAAGTATTATCATGACATATCAGATTCACTTTTCAGATCAATTTAAGCCCCTGTCCTATGAAGGTGGCCACATCGAGAGACATGCATGTCAATAAATGTCCTTATTAAGCAGAGTTAACAGTTACTGTTTACTGGAATAACAATTATTTTTTACTGGCATTAACTGTTGTAGCTTATAAAGAAAACATGAGAAATGATTTTTTTTTTTTTCTGGAGGAAAAGTTGCTTTACTAAGCAAACTGCTCAACCTTGGACACCCCCAAGCTAACACCAGGAGGTCAGGGGTAAATGGTCTAACTGCAATTTAATTGATCTTTCCATACTCATCAAGGTTACTTATTTGACCTGATACAACTCTGAATTTCCAGAATGTCTGAAAATAATTTGATCAGTTTTCCAAGTCAAAATACATTAAAAGATAGGAGGGAAGAGACTAGCTTAAAAGACTTGAGGGAAAGTTGGCATGCACTGACAAGTATCTTGGCGACGCTAGCAAAGCAAGCAGAGATGAACATGGATACATTTCTCAGTGAGGTTGGGATTTCAAAGAGAAAAAAAAGTGATGATGTCATTTAAAGGGATGCTTTACCAACAGCTATAAAAAAAAAAGTCCAGGGCTGCAGTTGTGGCTCAGTGGTAAAGTGATTGCCTAGCATGTGTGAGGCACCGGGTTTGATTCTCAGCACCACATATAAATAAATGAATAAAATAAAGTTCCATCAACAACTAATATATATATATAATTATTATTATATTATATTATATATTATACATATTATATGTATACATATTATACATATTATTATATTATATTATACATATATACATCTATACATATATATGTATATACATATATATATATAAAATATATATTAAATATTTATATATATAAAATATTTATATATATAAAATATATATATATTAAATATTTATATATATAAAATTTATATATATAAAAT